>BMAU01006228.1:0-600000 GCA_019973935.1 Trichonephila clavipes
GGATTTTTTCTTTTGGATGCATTTCTAATATATATTATTTATATAATATCTTATATAAAAGAACATTTTCATAAAAGAAATTTACTATCACTATAATTACATTTAAGAATTATTTTAAGTATTTTAACATACACTCATGTCCATAGTTAAGGATAATTCAAAGATCTTACAAATTAAACTCTAAAATAAATTTCACCTGGCGAAATTATCACCACATCTCCCGAGAAAGAAAAATATGCAAATTATAGAAAACACCAGATTTGGCGCTAGATAGTACGTCAGCGGGTCATCAAGAGTGTAAGAGAGGGTATATGGGCCGAACGGTGGCAAAATGAAGTGCAAACAGTTCATTGCTACTTTAAAGCCTTCAATCGCACAACCGCACAGTTATAAGCAAAAGCGAAGCATTTACGGATGATTTTTTGGAATATTGACGATGGAACGTGGACGCATCCATCAGTTGGAAGTATCCGAGGAACAGGAATCGCCCAGAGTGTCATCTCCAGGTTTTGGCAACGATTCCAAGATGATGGTAATATAAGTAATGTTACAGCACAGGTCACCCCGAGTTACAACGCCGAATAAGGACCGGTATTTGGCAGTTGTTCCCAAAGAAACAGACGCAGCATCAGACCTGTCTCGTCGGCTCTCTTCAGCTACCGGTACGACAGTTTCGAGCGGGCCGTTTACGGACGCTTAGGGGCACATTGGGCTATATGCTCGTAGGTCGGTCAGGTGTGCCCACTTACCACCAACTCACTGTCGCCTGCGATTAACCTGGAGTAAAGAGCATGCATTATGGACACCACAACGGTGGTCTTGTTATTGATGTTTTCAAACCAGGTCAGGTTTGGTTTGCAGTCTGATTTAATACCAGACTCGTATGGAGAGTGCCAGGTACCCGTTGACCCGAGAACACCATTGAACGACACCGTGCAGTGGTGCAAGGATGGCTCAGTTGGGGGAGGAATTATTCTTGGTTCCAGAACTGAAGCCTTCATGTTCAGAGTGTAACGATGCAGGCCACATCTTTTTCGAGATGTCATTCTGGAACAACATCTACGTTTGTTTCGGGGCGCCATTGGTGCGTTTCTGTTTATGGATGACAACGCCCGTCCTCACCGTGCAAACATTGTAGACGAATGCCTTCAATCGGAGGATATCACCCGCATGGATTGGCCAGCATACTCACCGGACTTGAATCCAATAGAGCATGTGTTGGATATGCTTGGCCGACGAATTGAAGCCCGTCAACCCCTCCCACCTGTCTACCGGAACTTCGGGGGCGTTGCTTGATAAGTGGTGTAATATTCCCAAGAACAGATTGATAATTTGATACTCAGCATGCCTAGGCGTTGTAAGGCCTGTATTGCATCGTCCGGGAGACATACTCGTATTAACCATCATACTAACCATGTTATACTGTTTTTTGTAAATAGGTTCTTTTTTGAAATTTGCTCCAGGGAGTAAAGATCGCAATTTTTATTAATTATGTCAAACATATAGCATCTTTTTTGCTCTTTACCTTTTGTTTAATAAATAGACCTTACAAATAAGTCAAATTTGTTTTGCTTCTGGCTCTTTCTTTGCCTGAACTTCATTATTCTTAATTTATGTACATGAGTGTATTTTAAACATAGTTATACAAAATTTAATACACAAATTTCCTATTAGAAAATATTTATGTCTCCATAAAGTTATCCAATTGATTTGACTTTTCAACCATTCGGTTGAAAATTTTTAATTGGCGGTCGTTATCGAGTCACGGGTTCGAGTCCCGGTTTAATTGAAAATCTGCCGTGATGAGAGGGGTTGAATCTGTCTTGGCTGAAAGTACTCATGTTGGTATGGTGTGGAAGTATAGAGAGTGGAGTGCCAACTTGTGTTTTGTCTTCGTCTCTTAACCAAGGTTCAAAATTACGAGGCACATCGCCAATAGCCCACGCGTAGCTTCAAGCGCGACACTAATAAAAAAATTATATCACATATGGTATACCATGAAAATCGTTTAACACAAAACTGAAGGGCAGAAATATTTTTCGTGTTAAAGAATATTGCAAATAAATAAACAAACATATATTGAACAAAATTGAGTTTATTGAAGTACGATGTATTTACATAGATATGTATAAATGCATGTATTTGGCAAAAATCAATGAAACAAAAACATTCATAAGAAAATCCATTCAAACATTTCCGCAATCTGCTGTTTTTTAAATTATTGTTAATAATGTAGTTTTAGAGAAATGCTAAAATCCTTAAAGATTTCCTTTTCCGTCTTGTTTTGATGAACCGTCTAAAGAAGCTCCATCTTCATTTTAAACAAAATAGCAGTTCGCTTTCCATGATATTGTACTTGCAAAAAAAAATTCTAAAATAGAAAGAAAAACGCATGAACCATTCACTGATTTTTACCACACTGCGATGTATTCGTCACCGAATTCCAAAGCCAACTGATGAGAGATGAGATGTTTTGTGTGGCGTTTGTAGGTGGTGAAGGGTATAAGTAGCTCAGATAAAGAAAATTGGCTCGTGTCACAGGCTATTCCGAGGGGTTTCAAAGCCAAGGTAGTTTCTTTTCCACGAAACACGTGTTTCGTTTCACACCACTCTAAATTCAAATCTCGCCTGCGCAGCTGTTATTTCCCGTATTTTACCTCATTCCAAGAAGGGAAATCTTTTCGTGCTTGAGCGATTTTCGTTTCGTGTTATGAGAAAAAAATGCATGAAAAGGCATTGTAGTTTGTCGGGACCGTTGTATAATTTCGTGTTAACCGATATTTCGACTTACGGTATCCGACTACGTTCAGAACCGTGATTTTAAAAAAGAGCATAAATGGATAATTTTCATGATATTTAGTGTCACTCAGATTAAAATGCATGCATAAAATTGTTTTAAGGACATTTTGACAAAAAAATTTATTTAAAATAATATTTTTGGCAAAAAAATTAACTAGAATAATCTTTTTTCCAAATGTTCTCCTTTTGTGAAAAAATAGTTCTATTATAATAATATTTTGCCTGTATATAGATCAGACACTCTCTACAAGAGGCTCAACTAGAATTTTGAAAATTTCACATTATTTTCAGTTACCACCCATTGAAATAATTATTCGCGTTTTTTCTTAAAAATTGCTCCCCTCTGTTGTCGTAAAATATGAATAAACCCACTTCTAAGTTATATATTTCAAAAATTCTAGTTGAGCCTCTGAACAGAGGTCTGAGCTATATACACAGGCAAAATATTATTCTAATAGAAGCATTTTCACAAAAGGAGAACATTTGGAAAAGATTATTCTAAGTTAATTTTTGTCAAAATGTTGTATTTAAATAATTTTTTTGTCAAAATGTCCTTAAAACAATTTTATGCATATATACAATCTAAGTGACACTAAATATCATGAAAATGATCCATTTATCCGCTTTTGAAAAATCACGGTTCCGAACGTAGTCGGATACCTTAAGCTTACACGTTAAACGCATTTCACTGTATTATAAAATACACACCTATAATTTAGTAAAATTAGAGTAACGTACTAAATAAAGTGGTCCTGCTTCCCACAATACCTTCAGCATTTCAAGACCCTTTTCAACCACTGTTCGTCAAAAAATATATATTTTGGATTTTAAACTGCCTAATCATGTCACTGATACTTAGGTATGCGATTAGAAACCCATGAATATATTTACTTAAAATATTTTAATGCTCTTTAAAAATAGGATGAACGGATGAAAATAATAAAATAAGGATAATGACCGTCAATCAAATCCTCTTTTTAATTTAAAAGTTAATTAGATAGTCATGTGTGAAATTCGTGACCTTAACCAACTTATTATAGTATCAATATGAAATTATATCCTTCAGGCTCTAAGTCTTGGAGCGGAATTTGTCTTGATGATCTATAATAAATATAGTTTTTAAAAACTAAGAAAACACGCTTTTATAGTGAATTGAACTAAAAAAAGTAAAAAAAAAAACTTAATATAAGAATAAAAATGATTAACGAGAAAGTTATAATGTCATTCCTTCTGGGTACAAGCGTGGGGTTCTCATATATTAATTGTTATAATTTCTCTTACTAGTTCTATTCCGAAATGTTGAGTTAGTGTAAAAATGTACTACAAAGAACCTCACGCTTTTACCCCAATGACATTAATTTTCTCATTAGTTATTTTAATCTTAAATTAAGAATTATTTTTTTACTTTTTTGTTCAATGCACTATAAAAGTATGTTTTTTAATTTTTTTTAGACTATAATTTATTTTTCATTTTTTAGTTCGATCTACAATAAAAGCGTGTTTTTTTAGTTTTTTAAACCATCATTTATTCATTGTTGAATTTATCCTTGAGTTTGATATTTGGAGCCGGAATTACGTAGCTGCTGGAATTAGTCTTGCTCTTCAATGGATATTAATTAACGGGTCTGAAGGGTATTTATTCTCTCCGTTTACGGGGCCTTGTATTAGTCCCGTATCGTTATATTTCAAAGATTGCGTCTCTATAGATACAGGTAAAACCAATAAAAGTGTGTTGAGAAGAAATATTGAATGTGTGTGTTTGTGTGTCAATTGTAAAGGGTGTTTTTTTTAGAGGTATAGAACTTTAAATTGCAATAAAACAACGATGTATTATTCGATTGACATGAATTTTTTTTTATTCGAAAGATAATCTTGTGGCGTTACATTTTAAATATGATTTCTGGCATATGATCTGCCACGGCTGGCTCGGATGTAGTCCAATCTGGACGTCCATTTCGATGACTTTTTCCAACATTTGGTGGCCGTATACCTGGAATGAATCGTGTTGTCTTCCAAATGGTCAAGAGTTTGTGGCTTATCCGCATAGACCAATGACTTTACATAGCCCCACAGAAAATAGTCTAGCGGTGTTAAATCACAAGATCTTGGAGGCCAATTCACGGGTTCAAAACGTGAAATTAGGCGGTCACCAAACGTGTCTTTCAATAAATCGATTGTGGCACGAGCTGTGTGACATGTTGCGCCATCTTGTTGGAACCACAGCTCCTGAGCATCATGATTGTTCAATTCAGGAATGAAAAGTTAGTAATCATGGCTCTATACCAATCACCATTGACTGTGTAACGTTGTGGCCTTCATCGTTTTTGAAGAAGGATCCCACCAGCCCATAAAGCGCACCAAACAGTCAGTTTTTCTGGATGTAACGGTGTTTCGACATACACTTGTGGATTAGCTTCACCCAAATGCGGCAGTTTTGTTTGTTGACGTGTAGCCATTCAACCAGGAAGCGCGCTTCATCGCTAAACAAAACCCGCTTATGAAAATCGGGAACAACGGCAACTTCGTTTTGGGGCCCATTCGACGAATCTACGCCTTGCTTGATGATCGTTTTGATGAATTGCCAAACCAAACTGAGAATAAATCACTTGACAGCTGTTAAATCGGTCGCCATCTTGGAAAGTAATGCCAACTTAAACTTCTATACCTGAAAAAAAAACACTCTTTATTATCACCTTTTAAATGTTATAATGCTATAATGTTAATTCGTATCATCACTCCTAAACGTATTGCTTTTGGGATGGGCTCACGCGTTTTTTCATTAACATGTCCTTTGGGGTTCTTTGGGGCCAGAATAAATGGCAATTCTTTTCCAACCAACCCGAGAAGTAAAGCGTGAAGGAAAGATGCAAATTAGGAAGCTTTTAAATAACAGAAGTTAAGAGTAAGCGGTGTGCCATTTGGGGAGTGTTATGATAGTCCGTGTTTCAAGTGTGAAGAGTATTTCGAGAAGTTAAGTGACAGTCACACACACACAAGAGAGGTCACCCGTGACAGAGAGCTTTTAACCAAGGTGCATATCATTGCATGCCAGTGAACCGCAACTTGAGCTAGGATCAGATAGATTGCCGTTTCGTCAAACATTAAGGTAGGAGTTACCATTTAAAGATTCGGATCTGTATTTACATTGAAATTTAGCTTAGGAGAGTTAGTTATTGATAGTGGTCCGAGGTACGTTATTTGGGTATTATATATTGTGTGTTTAGCCACCGTATATTCTCTCACATATCATATTATTATCTAATCTGTTATAGGTTTAAGTTAAGATCTTAATAAAGTAATATTAAGATTATGGCAGCTTCTAGTTCTTCATTTATTCCTACACCTCTAGCTCACGCTGATAATCTGGGAGAAGGGCACCCGAGAGGGGCGTCCTTACATTTTATAAAAATAAAAAAAATGTTTAGCAGTTAGAACATATTTTTTTTCCTCATGCACGAGTCTTTTTTTTTATTTCCATTTTCAGAAGAACTAGACAGTTGTTTATATTATGGTAAGAATTGCTGACGCACCCACCCTCCCCTTTCTCACATAGAGAACACTTTTTTTGTTTGTTTTAATTGTATTAACCACAATTCTATTCACTTTTAGGGTTGCACCTTAATCTTTTACTCGCTAAATCTGGAATTAGTCACCAAATCTGAAAATGGTATCTGCAAAAAGTCGCAAAACCTAGAAGTGGTATATGGAATTTGTCGCCAAATCTGGAAATCGTTACTCCTGATGATCCTGATCAGGATAATGGAACAAAATTATGAAATTATTGTATTATCATTGGTCCTGACAAGTGTGCAAAAATTTCGGAATTAATACGGCCTTTGAAGTTTGCAAAATCGAGTTCAAAGATTCCGTTACATACAAGTGAAAAACTTATAAAAGCGTGTTAAAAACAGTTCGCTTTATTTTTCTGATTTTTTCCGTATTGCAATCGTGGTGCCTTCATATTTCTTTTCATCATCGCAAGTGTATATAGTGTATATCATTCAACAAGGGATGAATAGTAGTAAATATATATTTTTTTCTATCCGTACTTCAACATCAGAGAGATTTTGCGAGAGAAAAAAAAACCATTTCTTTACCCGAGAAAGCTGGCCTTGAAGAAGTATTTCATTCATTTCTCTCGGAGTAACATCAGAAGGCAAAGGTCAATTTCTGTCTCATAAACAAAGTTAAAAGTTAAATGGAAAGTGCGTATTATATATATATAAAAGTAGCTAATTTTTGTTTGTGATGCGTAAAAGTTTGAAAACTTACGATTTTGGTTTCTTCAATTGAGAGATTATAACAATTTTTGAAAAAATTGATAAAGCTAAATGTGATACTTTTACATAGTAATATTTTAAAATATAGTTATTTTTCATCTATGTATTATTGGTAATTATATAATAAATGTATTTTATTGGTAATATTTTAAGTAATATTTTCATTTAATTCTCATAAGCAAATCTATATAACTGAGTTCAGGCCAAATAACTAATAAGGGAAATATAAATAACACAGGTCTGCGATGAAAAAATTGTTGTATATTTAAATAGTGGGTTTAACTATATTTTTTCTGCTGATTACGGGAAAAATAGTGAAAAAATTCCATCACCCTTAGATAAGTCACAAATGTCATCTGAAATTTTCTTATTTTCAGGGGGTTTCAGGTCCAGTATGCGTACGATTTTTCAATATTATAGCCTATATAATTGGTGAATTTAGTCTAAATTATGGACCTTTTATGGTGAATAGGTTACTAAACAATGTATGTTATTTACAAACACAGTTTTATTCTATTTATTTGCTATGACAATGAATCTAAACTCGGAATACTAGTTCCTACTGGAACGAGATATGTCTCATTCTGTCTGGCCCCTGCCCAATCCTACTGGCTGCTAGGCGTCGTGCGCCATGATTTTGGTTGCAGTCAGTGCCTCAGTGTGGAGCTAGCCACTGTGGTGTAAACATCAAACAATTTTGTGCTACGGTATTTAAAAGAAATGGCTACTAGAGGATGTGTTAACTCTCCTAACTGTTTCTGTTATATTTGTGGGTCTTATACCGTCAAGAAGCAACAAAGGAACATTTCTAATTTTGTTCAGAAGGTGTATTTTGCATACTTTGGTATTAAATTAGGGGACCAAGATAAATCTTGGGCTCCCCATGTAGTGTGTTCTGCGTGTGTTAAAGAACTGAGACAATGGTTTCAAGGTAAGAAGAAGTCATTTCGTTTTGCAGTCCCCATGATTTGGAGAGAGCCTAAAAATCACAGTGATAACTGTTATTTTTGTTCTTGTTCAGTGCAAGGTTTCAATTTAAAAAACAGGAAGGACATTTCATACCCAACCATCATACGTTCGGCTATTCGTCCAGTACCTCATGGACCTGACTTGCCTATTCCTTCACCTCCGGATACCCTGGACAATATTTTAGACGATTTGGACCAAATATCACATATTAGCAGCGACAGTGATGATGGCTACGATCCAGGTACAAATGACCCTGAACTTTTCTCTCAATAAGTTTTGAACGACTTAGTACGAGATCTGGGCCTCCCAAAGGACACAGCGGAAGTTCTAGTGTCTAGACTTAAAGAAATACACTTGTTAAACTCCGGTGTTTTATTTTCGTGATACCGGTTTAGAGAAAAGGAATTTGTCCCTTTTTTTATGCAAGAGGGGGACCTAGTTTTCTGCAACAATGTACCTGCAATTTTGGAAATGTTCAAAATTATGTATGAACCAGGGGAATGGAGATTTTTTATTGATTCGTCAAAAAGGAGTTTGAAAGCTGTACTTCATCACAATGGTAAACGATATGCTTCTGTGCCTGTTGGACACTCAGTCCATTTGAAAGAATGCTACGAAAATCTAGAGTTTATTCTTAATAAGCTCAGCTACTCTGACCATAAATGGACCATTTGTGGTGATTTGAAAGTTATTTCTATGATACTAGGTCAACAAAATGGTTTCTACAAAGTTTCCATGTTTCCTCTGTGAATGGGATAGCCGTGACAGGAAACAACACTACGCAAAGCAGACGTGGCCAATCAGAAAGGCTCTTATTCCTGGAGTTAAAAATGTTGAAAGACAAAGTTTAGTAGATCCTAAGAAGATCTTGTTTCCACCACTTCATGTAAAATTGGGGCTAATGAAACAGTTTTTGAAAGCATTAGACAAAGAAGGAGAGTGTTTCAAGTATCTTTGTGAACAGTTTCCAGGTCTATCCGATTCTAAGCTGAAAGAGGGCATCTTTGTTGGGCCTGACATAAGAAAACTTTAAAAGATGAAACTTTTGTCACTAAAATGGAAATGAAAGAAAAAAATGCCTGTAATTCACTTAAATTTGTTGTAACAGGTTTTCTTGAAACAAAAAGATCCAAACTACAAAGCTTTGGTTGCTGAATTGTTACAAAAACTAAAAATATTGGGCTGCAGCATGAGTGTCAAAGTCCATTTCCTCCACTCAGATCTGGACTACTTTCCAGAAAGTCTTGGGGCTGTAAGTGAGGAACAAGGAGAACGTTTCCATCAGGATATAAAAGTAATGGTGTTACGACCCGCATGTGCAGAGGGCGCTAGTAGTCTTCCTTGTTTACATTTCGTCAGTATGCTTGTAATGCATCCTCGGAGCGGACGTACCTACCGTCCCTCAATAAACAAACATTTTTAAAGTATACAGTCCACGCCTTTGCTTGAGCAGTCAAGTTATACATAACTCAAAGTCTGCTCATAATCCCGTTATAGACATTTTCTAGAATAACCACACCATTTGTGGTTAAAATCAGAGCTATCGACCTCACCCAAATGGAGTGCAGATACCAAGGTCGTTGGAATGTCAACATGATGGCAGACTACTGTGGATGTTAAAAACAGGAAAATTCACAAGAACACAGCCGAAAAGTACTAAAAAGAAGATTCGATGGGAAAGAAAACGTTTTTACAAAGACTTATAATAGCAGTTTCAACACATGTGTGTGTATCACTATTATTCTTATTTAAGCTAACATCTTTGTTTTTTCTTTAGTTTGTTAAAGTAATAAAAACAAATCCAAAATTTTCATTCTTTTGTACTTTTTTTCAAATATTTTACCTTTATTTTGTAGACAAGTCTTACGTGATAGAAAAAACCCATGTCATTTTTTGAAATCAGCGCAAATAACGAAATAAAGATCAGTTAATAAAACCAAAAACATTTTTAAAAAAGTTTTTTTTGCAGACCTGTGTAATCAAATAGAACAATCAAAGCCAACAAATAGCATTGAAATTACTAATGAAAGCACAAACTATAATAACAAATGTTTCAGTACAAATTAGTGAAATAAATATTAATAACCGCTTAAAACTCTACATATTATCTTTTGATTCTGATTATGAGATTAAGATAAATTCTTGTTTCCAATATTTTGACGACATTTGTCTTGAAGCCAACAAAGGTAACGAATAGGGAAACCTTTCGCGCGCGCGGCGTAAGCATTTTTAATTGCAAATGTACAGCTTCCAGTGATTCTAAGTGAGGGTTACCTCTATAATTCTTATAAATCCTTAGACGAATACTTCAGCGAGTGAGTGAATATTAAGGTCTCACTATTTAACTACTCGGGGGCTTTTGGTGACGGACCTTGTGATTTTGAGCCATGGTCAAGTGACGAAGACGACACCTAAGCGAAAATCATCATAACTAAAGGGCTTTATTGTAGGTCTGTCGTTAGCCATAGCTTTGAGAACCATGCGGTGGACAGTACGATTTGGCTATATTCCACCTCCGTTTTGATGGTGAATATACCAGGAAAGGAGAATCAGGACCTTTCCACCTCTCTTCCCCTTCCTCCAACCTCACGATAGAATTTGTGGCTCTACGGCTATTTACAGTACCCCATGCCACGAGGGGAGTGTGTGAGTGAATATTAAGGTCACTCTATTTAGCTGCACGAGGGCTTTTGGCGACGGACTTCGTAATTTTGAACCATGGTCAAGTGACGAGAACAACAAGAACAAGTGCTAGCACATAAAGTATTAAAAACAAATAAGAGAAATAAGACAGGTAAAGTCAAAGGAAAACAAACATTTTTCTGGTCAAACTTTTTAAAACAGGTACTCGAAAGAAAGACAACCAATAGAGATGCAAGATTCTCAATGATGTCGAAGGGATAGGTGTTCATTTGCAAAAAATGTCAGGTATGAGACGCACATTTCCAGCAGCAGTTAACAATCCGACCACCAGATTTCCATCAAACTCAGATGAGATTTTTGTGGACCACCTTTTAATGTAACCCCAAAAGAAGAAATCCAAACATCTCAAATCTGGGGAGCATGGTAGCCAAGGAACATATCCAACTCGCTCTACCTAATGCGAACCTTAGGCAACATCGAGGTAATTCATTGAAGTGAGCTCTTGCTCGATCATTCTGAATCCCATTCGTGTGCGAGCAGCTGCAGAATCATCGGGAAAATATCCGACAGGATCTCTTGCAGAAAGATGTCATTTGCGTGGCCAGTCAAATAACTAGGTAAAACTTATGTTTCTATTAAGTTATTGTGCACATGTTATGGTCCTGCTAAATTATACAGCACGTCTTAGAACAGAGGTTGGCAACCTATCGCACACATGTCGCATGTGACACGCAATACATTTCTCAGTGGCACTCTGCACTACTCTACAAATTTGTCAGTATTTGAGTGGATGGAAGTTGATAAATTTGTAATGGACCTTATTTTTGACAAACAATTTCAGAAGTACGGACATTTACGGAATTACGAAAACATCTGAAAGATAACTTGAAAGAAAAAATTTATAGCTATTTTTAAATTATTGAATGTATATTTGCCGGAGAAATTTAATTGTTTGAGAGAAAATTGCATGTACCCCTGCTTTCCGCTTTTGGTTCTACATTTCTAAGTAAAACTCTTTCCTCACATGAAAATACTTCGAGTCTACAAAGTTGTTCAACAACCGAATATTCTGAATCGTGTCAAATTGAAAGTCACAAATTATATCCCTGATTTTGTGATATGAAAATAGAGAGCGGTACAAGCATTAGGTTTGCATTAAAACTTAATTTATCTTTTATTTAACTATAATGAAGGGAAATACTTCTCTATTTTATGTTGTCTATTTCTTATTTTAATATATATATATATATATATATATATATATATATATATATATGTTTAAAAATTACTTATTAATATATGTACAATTTTAATATTTTTTTATTTTTTGTTGAAGAAATAAATATATTTCATGTTGTTTATTTGTATGTTGAGAAATATCTTTAAATGGGGCATAATTAATATATAATAAAACTGTAAATATCTATATTATTGATCTCTATTCTCTAACTCTGCATGCATTGTCACGGAATCGAAAATGCTTCAAACATGTCCTACTGTGTGGCACGCTGAATCAGATTAGTAGATTGGTTTGGCATACCCCAGAATTTAAATGTTGCCGACCTCTGTCTTAGAATGTTCAGCAATTTGGCATTAACAGCAGAATTTCTCCTCGTTGGCATGTGGTTTAGCGACACTGACTGTCGTGCCATAGGGCAGGGGTTCGAATCCCGGAAAAGACATGGATGTTTGTAAATGTGCCTTTGTGGCATGGGGGTACTCGTGAGGTTGGTGGAAGGAAAGAGAGGTGGGAGGCCACTGACCACCCCCAGAGTATTCCCCTCTAAATTGGGGTGGAACTGAGCCAAATCGTACTGTCACCTGTTGGTGTTCAAAGCTACAGCTAACGACAGGCGTCATTTAGCCCTTTGCCATGATGAATTTCGTGGGCCTCGATCTGGCTTTTGCCGATCAGAGGCATTAATAACAACAACAACAGAACCTAATAGTTCTCTTCTTGCTGTTTAGAAAGTTTTGAATCACATTCTTAATCATTCAATTCTTTCAGTCTAGTCGGGTGAGACGACATGACATGAGATTCGGGAACTCTTCAACATATTAATTTAGTCTGATCTCCATCTTCAAATGTTTTTCAAGTTGCAAGCAGAAACAGTTAAACCTTCCCTATGAGACACGGATTTAAGTGCTGAAGGAACATCAGGATAATTAATTTTTGTTTTGTTTTACTTATGATACATGTCTCCATCTCGATTAGAAAAAGTTACTCTAAATGTATCCTAAAAGTTATAAGTGTCATTACGTAATATTAATTATTTTATACGCAGAGGTTCCTCTCGAATTATAAACATGCTCCGTGCTAAAATAAAAGTTTATTTACAGAAATTGAATGAACAAGGATTCACAAAAATTATTTGCGAGGATATCTGAGGTGCTGACGAATGTGAAGAAGACCTTGACATGGTGTTTCGTTTCTGGAACCTTTAAGGAACCTAAAGGAATCAGCAAAATAATTGGATAAATGAACAAAGCGACTGATACACAATGTATGTACCAATACTGTTCTGCGTTTCCCATGCATAATATTCTGCTGCCATCTGGTGATCATCAATATAAAGTTTATTAACCATTTAGTACATTGAAATAACGATTAAAACTTGTATAAATATTCATTTCATTAATATTTTGCAATGAAAAAAATTGATAAGATATGAAAAATGTAAAGGTTAAAATAATAGTTTTGAAATATCTTATAAATGTTATGTCACAGAACGTTTCGGAAAGCTATTTCAGATTCTGCAGCAAAAAATACATAAGAAAATTTTATTTCAAACCAGATGTAAAATTATTGTTTTGAATAGTGTTATTAATTTTTTTCACAAAAATTTATTTTTTATCCAACATTAAACTTTTATAAAAAGTGTATTATTATTATTATTATTTTATAAATCATGATTCGCATTAATATGTAAAATTCAGTAAATATCATTTAAAGTAAATTCTTCCGAATATTTGCATTCATTTGTTTTCAAACTAGATTTATATCCGAACTTTTGGAGGTTTATATATATGTATCGTTTGATGTAGTTATCTAGAGGTCATATAATATATCACTCTCTTTATTTAAAGACGTTTGATCACACAACAGACTGCACATGTTATATGACATTTAGGTTCGATTTTTCAAATTCAGTGCACACTAGTAACTCTCAAGATCACTAAGTTTTTTTTGCGTATGTGCGCAGACTCAGTCCTTTCAAAGCAGGGGCGCAACTCCTCACAATTCAGCCTCCCATCACCGAATGATTTCCCGTGGAAAAGAGCTATATCCCCTGCATTGTTAGGTCAGGGCGACATCTAGTGTTCGGTTGGTCGAAAGGTGTTTTTCCGTGTGCTTTCTGAATATTACGGAATTTTTTGGTTCTTTAAACTGTATATGCATACTTATGCTACTTAGATGGGTCATTTATCAATACTTTGGTAAGAATTGGAATTGAAGTCTCGTACGGTTGTTCTTGTCCTCTCCCTCGTACAATACCTGTAGTCACTCTGATGTGATCGATATACCCTCATGCTTACCATATTTAGTGAATTCCTTTGATATGAAGGTTCTACCACGATTCGAGGAAACACGAAAGAATTTCCGAATAGTGTTCTTTTTATGTTCCAACATCGCTTTGGAATCGACAGTTGATTTTGTCTACAGCCACAAAAATGTGGCAAAAGCATCGATGACGCTAAACGGGTAGTTATAATTTTTAGGGAAAAAGTTCTCCAGTGAATCTCAACATGCACGTTTACATTATCTTGGGTATCATAAGCAAGGAACATGGGGGGGTTGTTTTAAATCTTTTGACGAAGATTAGGTAGATCAGTTGAGGATCAGAAAATATTTTTCACCAATTTTTAATTTTGTAGAGGGGAAATTTTTTAAATTTAACTTTGCAATATATTTAATTTTGTTATGTATAGTAATATCTGAGAAATTATGATATACTTCTTTGTGCTCATATGTCTTAGATAAAAAAAAATTGAAATTGATTACTTGAAATTGTTATAGGAGAATAATTTTCAAGATTGTATTCAATTTGGATTTGGGTCTTACGCCATCTCCGGCTACCCTAAAATTGAGAATTTTGGCAAAAAAATGACAATTTTTTATGATTTTATTTTTATAGACCATCTTATTAGCTTTTAAAAATACTGAGTTTATTATTTTCCATTCAATAGAACTAAAACTACAAGTGTCTCAGTGAAAGCAGATACCACTACTTTGAGCATGATGTCATACTTTAAAATGCGTTTTACTCGAAATGTGTTTTTTTAACGTGCTCAAACGGGGACAGCGATTGCTCAAAAGTTTTGAAAATAATTAACTGGAGTTTTTGTGTATATTCTGTATAATAGTGGAAGTGTTTTAGTCTTCAGATCTATCAATCACTGTTTTTTAAAGCAATTTTATATAATAACTATGATAAAGTGCTCTAATTTTTGAAAAAATTAAACTATCTCTTATCCTGAAGGTCACTTCAAAAAATGAGTAGCAAAGCAAAACTTTAAAATTGAAAAATTTTAAATTTGTTCATAAACTTTTTTGTTCAGAATGGGTCCCGTTTATGTAATTTTTGTTAATTTTCACCCATTTTTCCCATTTTAATAATAATAATTTCTTTTTCTTTTTTTATTTTTAACATATTTTTCTTAAAATGTACTTAATAAATCTAAAAACCACAAAAAAATCCCTATGCCTCCATTTTTTTTTAAAAAAAAGTTGACGCACGTAGTTGGATACCTTAAAAAAGAAAACGTCTTTTCCAAGAAAATGATCATTAGAGTATTTTCATAAATACTGTGTTTCGAAGAGTGAAAAAAACCCTGGCATCTGAAGCACTGGGGAAGATCATATTTTTTTCAAAGTGGCTCAGTTTTTATTCTCATGTAGATGAGTTCAGAGATGCTGTAAATGTTTTTACTCTTCTCATATTTTTAGAGAAAGGAGGAAGAGAGGTATTGGATTATCTGTTTTCTTGTTTATTATTGTGCAACACTTATCAGCTTGCATTTCAATTTTTTTGAACTCTTCAATGATTTTCAAAAGGCATTCCTCGTAGGACGACTCTTATAGTTCATTTTCTCGGAGAGTACAAATGAGTATCCATTGAGATTATTTTGATCGATAGGTTTCCTTATTAGATAATAGAAATAATACGTATGTAAGAAGAATATTTCGTTTTCGTTCCCGTCAGACTTGCTTGAAGTTTGATATATTTTTCTTCTTCGTAATCTTCGTTTGATTCATCATTTTACGACCTGAGGGGATCGTAGGGGCGTGGGGCCTTTTGGGTGTAGTGACATCAGGTTGCTACTACTGGGTCGAAGTGTTGAATTGTGGAAAAGAAATTAAATATGATGAAAAAATAGAAATGTGTAAAATGAAAAATATAAAGAAATGCAATAAAATTAATTCCAAGGAATAATAAATTATACATATATGAAAAAGTCAAACATTTCTTTCATACATATGGCATCTATTAATGTTAAAATATCTTAAAATCAAGTTCTTTCTATCGACATTGTAATGTAGTTTTAAGAGAAAAGGTAAACTCAACGGCTTCTGAAAATAAACGCTGCTACAATAAAAACATTAAAAGTTCTTTTCTGCCGTTACGAAACAGATGAATCTAACTACATTTGAGATACATTTTAAATAGAATGTCAACTACAAAAGGATACTTTTCCTCGGAAGCTGTGGAGTATTGCTGAAAGAAACACATCTAAGAACTAGTAGAGTGAGAAAGAATAAACATTCGCGTTTGAAAGAAAATAAGCGAAATAAAAACATTTAATGGCGATGTATGGAAGCAATATGCTGTTCTTACTGTTGTAAAGATTCAACAATGTTACTGTAATGTTTTGGGAGCAAAGTGCGAAAAAATGCAACACTACACAAACAGAAAGTGTCAAACTCATTAAATCTACTTGCACAAAAAGTCTAAGCTACCACACCACCTTAATATTACCTCCAAACCCTTATATTTAATTTACATTCAAATCCTGTTCTTTTTTTTTATAAATGAAAGACCCAGAAGCTGAAGAGTTTTACTCCACTTTCCCCGACAATTCATTCATATTGCCAAAACCACACCCACTAAATTTGAATTTCTTACCGCCGCTTTCCAAATGCTAGATGACAAAATTTAAAGCTCATTAATCACAAATAAATAATTAACGGACTAATAATATCTTGTGGAATGCACATCAACTATGAGACAGAATGAATGCACTCGAAAATCTTTTTAATGATTGAAATCCGAAGTCATTGTCTTCAAGGAAACCTCTAATCATGTCATCACAATGCAATTGCCCCCAAATTATTTCTTATTACCCAAGAGTTATATATATAAAAATAATAATAATTAATGTGTGTGTGCCTTGTTCTCTGGGATACAAACGCAAAAACACAACGGACCCCTCTCTCAGCAAAATACTGAAGGACAAACCATCTTCAACTTTTTTGTACTATGTACAACACCTACATTCAATCCCCTTCGGAACCAATACATTTCTCCGATCATAAAATCAATACTATTCTAAACTAAGACACTCTGAAGGCCTTTACAATATCAGAACTATTATAATCACTTTCCAGTGATTATAATCTATTATCTTTGATTTGAGTTTGGATTAGTTTACCTAACTATAGTGCTCAATTCTTTTCCGTGCTCTAAATGGAATAAATTCTACGACATTCTTTTTGTCTCTACTCGAGAAAGTCCAATTGTTTCTAACATAATGAGCTCTAAGATACTATAATACATTCCAAATGCAGTTTTATTGAGCATTTAAGGTTCAACAAAGCAACACGAGAGCTATTGACAACAGACCGTATAATTTTGAGACTATCAAGTGACGGAGACTGAATTTGAGCTGACATCTTATTCGCACTCAACAACGTGAGAGCATTGAGCCTCGACAAATTTAATGTGCATCAGTCCGTTTCCACGGTAAACCTTCTGAGACACAAGGACTCGAGCAGAATTCATTCACAAAAATAACGCCGATCTTGTGACTATGACCTCTAGGCTATCGTAATCACTCCAAACTAGTAGAAAATTTAAAGCAATCTACCACCCCTCTCTTGAGCATCCCTCCAGTAATAAAAATCAAAGGAAAAAAAAGAGTAGGAAAATAGTGGCAAAAAACAATACATATATCCCTCTTTAAAAATTCAATAGATCGTAAAGAGAAATAAAAAAATCTACGAAGTAAAACTTGAGAAAAAAAATACTTTCCACTGTTGGGTTTCTGATATCGGTGTATGGAAAGTATTTTAGTAAATGGTATAACTAGAGAAAATGGGCATCAGATTACAGTAATCAAAGTTCTAAGCTCAAAAATGCTGCCCTTAGAGACGAACTCATTTTCATGAAACAGTTTTATAAGAATTCGAAAAGTTGCATTGCGGCATTACAAGCATATCAATGGATGAATGGTATGAAAGATGGAAAAAGACCAATAACTTGTTCTGTTCTGAACAAAAAGCAAAAATAATAACAGATTCTCTCTCTCTCATTGGCTTCTAGTACAACAAGGGTGGCCAAGTCAAAGACTAATTTGGGCTAAGTAGACAAATTTTAACTTTAAGTTCGTAGCAAAAAAAGAGACTCAATATTCACAGAAACGTAAATATATTTTGAATAATACACTATAATAAACATAAATAAAAGATCAAGAAAAATTTATTGTTTTCGTCCTGACATTCGACATCTCTTTTCTGCTACTATCTTTCCTATTTCGGAAGAAATTTTCGTATTTTATTATTTATTATTGTGTGCCGATATACTGACCGGACCACGAGTTTGATATCTCTGTTGTACAAGAAGTGGCCGACAGTCAGCATCCTCTCGTATTAACCAGACAGTGCAATCCATATTGGCGGTTTCTGCGCATAGAGAATTCAGCGCTCGCGAAGTTTCGAGTTAGACAAGTCTGACAAATGGAACTGTCTGGAAAGCTTTACGAATAACCCTGAAATAATATCCAAACCAATTGCAACACATAATCATGAACTGAAACATGATTGACAAAATTTCTCTACAAGATTTTGTGAATTGGATATTCAGTAATATCGATTAGCAGTATGACTAGCTTTATACTGCACGTTGGACAGATGAAACACATTTTACACTGTCTAGTAGTGTTAACGCACGCAATTGTGTGTGAGGTACACAAATTTCCCACGTATTTGTTCAAGATCCACTGCATCAGCAAAAATCTGATGTAGCTTCACCATCGATAGCTTAAGTGATCCAATTTTTTTCGATAAAGTCACAAGAACATGTTTAAAAACAGTTTCTATCATTGGTGAACGATATGCAGCATTGGTACCAAACAACATTGTTTCAGAACTGCAAGTGTGATGGGCACTACATACAATCACGTTATGCCTTGAAGCAGTATTGTATGTCGCGGTGCCTATTCAACGTCATCGTTCAGCATTTGGAAAGGATCGCGTTATCAATTGATCCTATCTACACACGTAGCCCTCAAGATCTCCCGATCTAACACAATGTGCCTTCAGGTCATGGGAATGCTTGAAGCACAAAATGTACCAAGACAAACCTATATTATTTTCAACATTGCAAGATGTCATCCTCCAACAATTTTCTGCCATACTGCAAGACAAATTGCTTAATGTTTTAAATGGTTTTATGTCTTTTCTGACATCTGAGCTTCTGAATGACGGATAGAAGAATGAACATTCGTAAAATTCCTTGTACCATGTTAGTGCATGCCATCTGATAAACAAATAAAAATCTACTCGAACTTTTTTTTATTTCTTCATTTAAAAAAAGGCTACTTTTCCATCTGTTTGGTGCAAACTAGAGCTTTTCATCATGATTCGTTCATGGATTAATTATTAATTTTTAAAGCTTGTCTTCATTTTTGGACATCACCCGATATTTGCATATCGTTTTGTAAAATATTTAAGCAACTTTTTATTTTGAATAAAAAGTTTTTTGGGGGGAGGGTGGAAGATGCCATGGTCGTCACTTGCATTTCAGGCACATTTATTTTTATCATAATCATTCATGCAGCAAAAATATCTTTGGAAACTTTCTTCAACATGGTCCACAAATATACTATATATTAATTTTTGGCAACTACTTTTCACTTGCCAAGACATTTAAAATATAATCAAGGATTAACTTTGAAACAAATGAGTGACACTAAATGGGAGAGAATATGCAGATGTCTTTAAGGTTTTAAGATTCAATTTAGGAGATGTGTACAACATCTCACTAAATATTTATGAAAACTAAGAAAATGATAATCTATTAACAAATGAGGCTTCGGGATTTTTAAATTGCACTAAACTATTTAAATTTTTGTTTTCATTAGTTAAAGGAAAAAATACAAAATTACATTAATCTAATAAGCAGATGCATGTAAATTAAATTTTAATCTAGCATCTGCACGTGGTTTTGTGCAAAAAATTGAAGAATATTCTTTAATAATCTTCTTTTGATAAATCCTTCAAAATGAGGGTATTATTGATGCAAAATAACTAGTTACCGAGTATTTGACCTATTTTATGTAACATATTTCTTTCTAAATATATGTGTTTATTATAATTTAAAACGATTTGACATTTATGCGTAAAAAAGTACATATTTTTTAAAAACAATATGTTTAAAAGGCGGCAATTTGTCTTTTTGTCTGGGGTGACGTAACCACAAGGGCATAGCTAGCCCTAAAGGTACCCTGTAATAAACTCCTTGGAGGTTCTTTTTTTAAAAGAAAGGACCCCTGTTAATATGGGATTATAAATAGCATTTTACAACTTTTTTCTTACATATGTTGGAAGCCCTGAATAGCTTGGGGATCCCATATTATTGATACGGCTGATACAGTGCTTATGTAGGTAGCTTCTCTTTTTCGTAACAGCTTCTTATTGTTCCTCCCATGAATTCATGACGCTAAGATGGAGCAGGGTTAGCTCACAGTGGGTTTTTTTTAATGTCTACTTTTAACCACTCAGTGTCAGCATAATTGCTTAGAGTCATGGCAAATCATCTAAACCAGGTGTGGCCAAACTGAGGCATGCACTCCACAGTGTGGCACGTGAAGACTTGCTGAAAAATTAAAACTTTGAAAAGATAATAAATAAAAACAATTTTTCACTTTTACTGAGCTGCGGTTTTATCCCAGAAAAAAAAACCCTTTTAACTTGGATCAACATATATTTGTGAATAAGTGTTTCCTATTGTGAACATAAAATCAAAATATTGATTAAAATTAGCTGATATGCACTCAAAACAACTTAATTTTGCTTGCATTTTTTAGAGTTAACCTTAATATAGGACTTGATAAAAAAAAACTATTAATTCAAAAGCCACACTAAGGTACACCCCGCTGGAGTGATTGCGGGTTTAGTAAGTACTGACACTGTTTCATAAATAATTAGAATTAAATGTTTCAAGCTACTTATTTTTTATACCTAACTTTACCGATTTCAACCTGTAATAAACAATATAACCTTTTTACTTTGCCTTATTTCATATATATTATTTTAAATTTTCACTACTTACAGGCTTGCATTAAAAGATGTGCTTTTTGCTTAAAAATCCCATAATATAAGCTTGCAAGTAAAATTTTTTTCACCTTTGTCATTTTTTTTGCTTTTTGGAAATGGTACGTATAATTTTTTTTATCAAATAGTGGTACTCTTTCCAGAAAGGTTTGCCACCTCCGGTCTAAACTGTCAGCAGAGTAGAATCAAATGTGCCGATTTATGCATTGGGCTCTTGGGGCGGGCACCCAGGGGCCCAGATAAGCTGGACTTAAACAGATTTTCTGGTTAAAAATTTCAATTCTCCAGTGCCTAGGGGCCCGTAGATCTTTGACACCCAGGACCCGAAATGAGCTTAAATCGGCACCGAATCAAATAATGGTCTGAGATGAATTTCCTATCAATCTTAGGGTGGATACGTATGTATCTGGAGGGGCTGCAGTAAAACTTCCTTAGTGGGAATCTCATCGATGCCATGCTATCTAAGAATATAAGAAATAAATTTTCTCTCCGTAGAAAAAAAAATTGCGGAAACCCAGAATATACATGTAATTAGTATTTACCATGAGTCCATTAGAGATTAAAATTTGGCCTCAGAGACGTAGAAATAAGTCATGATCCATTGTATTTAGAAGTTTCAATAGCTTGCTTGTTTAATACACGTATAACTTTATTAGGAATTTTATGATGAACTCGACTTTCATTCAAATATAACTCTTCTTAATTTTTCCTGGAGCCCTAGTGGTTTCTTTTGATTGAAACTGTTCTTCGATTACAAGTGATTGATAATTTAATACAATGAATTGAATTCCCAGTAATTTAAATTTGTAACAAAACTTTTGTAATTTTCTAAATTTGGATGTAAAATTGTTTTTATATAGTTATATATTTACACCAAGGCAGTTAACAGCAGGCATTGAAGTGGTAATCAATCAGAGGCCTTAGAACGAATGATGAAGGCCTCTGATTGGTTACCTCTTATTGGTCGCTGTTTACTGCATTGGTGTGAATGAGCCAAAGTTTTTCCGACTTTCAACACTAGAACTAAACTAAGCTACAAGTCAATTTTATATCTGGGACCTGGCAATAGCATTTCATTTTGGCAACGTTGAGTTGAAATAATTCATCATCCTAGGTTCCTCCTTGTGGTTGGGTGGTGAGATAACTACCCTAGTGCACTGAAGCAGTTATTATATTTTATAAAATATTAGTAATTTTTCTGACCAATTTTCTCACTAGAATAATGGTGCATGCTGTGACTAGCGAGGTATTGTTTTTTATAGTTATGTTAATTTTAATAGCTAATATTAAGCGTGCTGTTAATAAATCTTCCACAATTTTTTCCTGTTATCGTCATCAGTTTATCTTTTTAATCATTTTATACCTGTACTGAGGAATTTCCAGTTTCCGTCTTAACTGATTGATCCTTTGAACTATTACTGTGCTTCTCTAAACATATACGTGTAATAAATTATTAATGAGATACTTCTCATAAACTTAAAAAATAGTGTTTTGAATTTTTTATTATTTTAGTTTGATTTCATGTCCAATCTAAATCGGTGTCTTTAGCGATTTTCCCGCCAAATGAATATTGCATCTTCCAATAGATGGTTTTATACTAAGTAAAAAAAAGATGCAATTCTGTTATTGAAGGGGAAAAAAATGTGTTTGAGAAAATTTGAAACGTTTTCAGAGGTAGCCGAAATGTTTAGTGGGGGGGGTCTTTCTTTTGGTGACTAAAAGCGGTCGCCAAGGTACTTTTTTTCGGAATTATTATTTATTTTAGAATGAATTCGATATCTCACCATGACATTTAAATAAAAATCGCTAAATCCGATGTGGCCCCCTATACTACACTTGAGCAATGCCAAGATAGCTTTGACTTGAGCCGGTGAAAGAAAAGAAATTGATTGACATATATGAAGATTTTTTTTCCATCCAACTTGTGATTAAATAAATACATTAACATATTTAAAGTGAAATATTGTCACTTACGTAGGATAGGTTGAGAAGTTGAAAACATGAAGGGATCTTTATTAGTTTTGAGTAAAATGAATCGTAAATAGTAGCATTAAGAAAAGGTTTAGTTTTAAATTAATCAAATTACACATAAATTAAAATTTCAATTTTAAAACTTGGCATAAATTAAGAAATTGAACATGTGTTTACTTAAACCTGGACACAAATATTTCAGCATCATTTGGATGAATAATTTTCATCTAATTGTTTTAAAGATTCAGTACCATTGTCAAATTTCCTTTTTAATTTGAATAATTTTTTAATGTTATATTATGATGCAATTAATGTTTTACCATTCATTATCGATCTTATGAATTTCTCCCTTTTTCATAAATGGATTTGTTGCTAATAGGAA
This sequence comes from Trichonephila clavipes, assembly GCA_019973935.1. Classification (NCBI taxonomy): domain Eukaryota; kingdom Metazoa; phylum Arthropoda; class Arachnida; order Araneae; family Nephilidae; genus Trichonephila; species Trichonephila clavipes. The sequence goes on from BMAU01006228.1 coordinate 23,597, forward strand.
CAGGAACCATTACCAGATTCTTTATCTATTTGGACATATGTGAGATTTTACATAATGTAAGCTAGTTTAGATATGAACAAAAAAATTTTAAAATATTTTAGTTTAAAAGAAATATATATACTTTTAAGAGTTTTAAAAGAAACAATTTTCAAATTAAACACTTTTTAGTAATTTAGTTTAAAAATTGAGCATGTATTAAATGCAACATTTTTGTCAAATGGAAATCATACCTATTGTTATGCAGTATTTTTCTGTTGGTGTCAAGCATCCACAGTGTTTTCTGGAATAGGTATCATCAAGGTCTTAGAACAGCTACATATATATCTGGATTGGTGATCAGAAAACATTGAAGTATGCTCAAAAACCCACTGAGGGGCAGCGGTAGCGTAATGTTCAAGGTCGCAAACTTAGGGTTGGCGTGACATGTGTTCAAGCCTAGTGCTGTTGACGACCTGCTGTGTAGAGGGAGCTGCTGCACGTTAAATCTGTCAAGACTCGAACGTCCTTCTGTTAATGTGGAATTTAGGAGAAGAGAGGGCCAGTTAGGGTGCCGTCCTAACCACATGACCATAGTTCAAAATTATGAGGTCTGCCGTGAAAACTTTTGTGCAGCTTTATAGTGTGACGTTAATATTACTATTGACTATATAACAAAACCCCTCTGATGTGAAGGAGCATATTCAACATTGTTTCATCTTATGAATATACATTTTAATGTATTTCTGTGATTTTTGTTTAGAGCCATTCAATTGTATTACTTTTATGAAGCATCAACAAATTAGTACAGATGTCTCATGTAATTATTCTGATCTCCAATAGTATGATTCATTCATATCTGTAGTTCATTAATTTCAGTTAAAGTTAGTTCCTGACACCATAGGTAAATGAGTCAAATGGTACAGAAAAAAAGATGCACAAATCTTAGACCCCATGTTTTGTTCTCAATCTTTTTTCTCCTTTTGCATGTACATACATAATATCAAATGTGTGCTTGGTTTAAACCAGAACTCAAATTCATTGGGTGATTTTTGAGTATCAATGAATGGTTCTGTTACCATTAATTAATTTGAAAGCAGCTTCATCGGGAAAATGCCAGATCATGCAATCTGTTATTTAGTCATACACACAGTTATTAACAACAAAAAAAATTAACCAAAAGATCAGTATTAAATGCAATATCAAGAGTAATGATTTTTGGTGTAATTGGCAGCCTTTGGTATATTTTACATTTGTTTTTTTATTAGTGCTGCACTAGTAGAGAAAATTATTTTATGTATTTTATTACTTATGATAAATGTACCAGTATTTTAATAAACATATTTTGCCAAGATATATAATTTAAAAGAAAAAACATTTTGTAGAGTGTCACTGTGTAAGGTTCGGTCCTAGGAGAGCCCACACCCTTGGCGTAAATTATTTTGGTTGGCGATAATTGCACCATCTTGGTAACCGTACTTTGATACACTAGATATGGTAAACCTAACTATTTCCGGAACTGTGTGTATTTTGTCAGTGGGTATTTTGAATTTCGTCATTTTGTTGAGCACTGGGCTGGAAGAATAGCTGCATGTGTGAGTGAATATATCTTAGAATTTTTTACTTTGTTAAATGCAAAAGGTAATCAAGAATTGTTAAATGCAAAAGGTAATCAAGAATTGTTAAATGCAAAAGGTAATCAACAATTGAATGGTGCATGAAAGAAGGAAGGATTGATTGCTCTGAATAATGCATGTCCTAAATGTAATGAGCGAATGAGATTATACAAATGAGAGAGTGCTGTTTTGGATGGATGCACAAACTCTTTACCTTATGGTAAAGGGTTAAGGTTTACCCTTATGGAATGGCATGAACAAACTCTTAATTAGCCACATTTCAGTTAAAATATTAACTGAAATGTGGCTAATTAAGAGTTTGTGCATGCATAAGTCTTTTAGAGAAAAAATTGTGATATCAAGTACTCTTCATCATTGATTGCATTATAAAAAAAAATTTTGTGTGTAAAATCTACAATGGTATTTGTCTTGTGTAGGTAATGTTGCATTGTAAAGTTTGATTTTCATCACCAACGAACACATTGCGATATATCTGCTTTTTCAAACATTTTTAGCTTTCTATTTCAAATGGTCATCAAATTCTGCATGTATAATCATTAACCGCCTCCCTTACACAATTTTTTTTGAAAAAAATTGCAAAAAATTCACATTTTTTTTATTTTATTACTAAATACTAGGGAACGTAACAAAACATAAACATTTTAAGTTGAATTTTTAATTTTTTACAGGTGTAAAAGCATTTAGTTTTAATATTGGTTTGCTATCCCGAGTTATCTTGGGCAAATGGGGGAAAAGTTAAATAATGGCCTTTGTACAATAGTTTTTAAAACAAGGGACAACACAAAGTGATATCTGACATTCTGTGTACTAGTATCTGGTTTCTTTTCTTCCTGGCTTACCTGTGGAATCTCTTTTACGGGAGCACAGACACTGTCTCGTTAGATTTGATTTTTTTTTTCAGTAGCAGGAATAACATCTGGAAAATGCCCTGAAGTTAACCTGAGTGGTAAAGGACTAATGCTGGGTCTTCCTGATGATTTTCTGAAATTTTTTCAATCAATTCTATTGTTAATTGTTTAGGTTATCATGAACCTCCTGATTTACAATTTCCTCCAGGCCAAGTAGAACCGTGATAAAATAAATCGTACCTACAAATTCTGCTTCACCCGGGTTTTCTCGGGGTAATAATGAACTGTAATGTATACCAACCAGAGATAACTCGGGATAATCAGGCAAGTGGTTAAAATCATGTATCCATTTAGGATAATTTGTTAATGAAGCACAATGCAATATTTAATTAATTAGCAGAATTAATCCCCATGAGTAAATTTTAGTAAAAAAAGATGATCAATTTTAGCATAAAGAAGTCTGACTAAATTTCTTCTTATAAAAAGAATTTTATTTTAACATTAAATTTTTTTTCCTTAGTGCAATTGTTTTGAGACAAATTTATTTTGCATATAAATTAAAACTTTGCTAAGTTTTATCTAAAGGAAGATTTACATAAAATATACAGGAAAATATTAAGTTAAATGTGTAACTCATTAAAGCTGCTGATCAAGAAATGACTAAATTGCATACTAATATCTCATTTTTGGTAAAAATAAAAGTTTGTGCTTTTAATTAAGAAAAAAAGAAGCATCAGGGAGTTCAACTGTTTAGTTATTCAGTATTAGACACTGAAATTGCTTTACATTTTATGCTTACATTTATGCAGCAATCATTAAATTCATGTTTAGAATGTAATATCTTTCAAAATGATACATTTATTAACAGCTAGAAAGAAATTAATTTCGGTTTGTCTTGTTTGAAGTACCTTAAAATCCACAGCCTCTAACGCATACTTTTAACACAAAAAAATAAGATTGAAATTTACGTGTGCATGTTATACGCTGTGTATAAAAATGAGAGCTTTAAAAATAAAGATGAGCATAGAAAAAATTAAGACTTCTACAAATATCAAAATACTGTTTCTTTAAATAAAATAACATCACTTATATGAACGTAAAGGGTTGTTGTTCAGATGTACTTTTTTTTTTTTCAAGCTTGAAGTATATAATATTTCGAAAAAATGACTTCAAAACATAAGAGCATTTCATGTTTCTTCGAAAAAAAAGGGGTGGGTACATTTTGCACTGGATGTTATGGTATTTCTTATGAATATTTTTGAAAGGTTTGTGAATATTTTTAAGGTGAATTTCATTTTACCTTTAAAATGTCTTGCATTTTGTTAAAATTTGATTATAAGTTTTTATTAAAATTTGGATTTGTTTATCTTTTTATTTATCTTGCAAAATATCTTTTGTGTAATGTTAAGTTTAAATTTAGTATCCTACCTGTTATAATTCTTTATATTTAATATTTACATTTATTTTTTTTCCCAAGACTTCGGAAAGATTCATTATGTTAAATTATTTTACAAATAGGTAATTGAATTAGGTCGGATGTGCGAATCAAAGTCTTTGCATGGTAAAGGGCAGCATAAAATTATTTTTGAGAAAGTTGCCTTATCAAGCTTGTATCATTATTAAAAATTACTTATTTAGAAATTCAATAAGTTTGAATAATACATATAATTTTCTTTTAAATGGTATAGAAAATTATGTACAATTTTTTTGGCTGATTTCTTTTAATATTTTTATTTCAGGATGATTTTAAGGCTCAATTAAATGCAGCTGGTGACAAATTAGTTGTTGTTGATTTCCATGCTACTTGGTGTGGTCCATGCAAAATGATTGCACCTTTCTTTCAGGTATATACAAGTTTTAATTTCTGAGGTTTAACTTTATTGTAGGAAAACAATTCCTCTGAATTCTGTTATATATCTCTTACAGGAACTTTCTGAACAAAATACGGATGTTGTCTTTTTGAAAGTTGATGTTGATGAAGTTGAGGTTTGTAGATTTAATTTTTTAATTTTTATGACTTTGTTTTTTTAAAATTGGATGCTTAAATAATTAAAAAAGTTAAAGTTTATTTTTGTGTATATATGTTTTGAAACTATTTGAGGAGCAGAAGGAAATAAATGAACAATGATATTTATAATTAAATAACATGAAAAAAATTTTCAAATTGTTTATAATAGGGGAAATGTTTAGTAACAGAAAATTCACTTTAATAATTCAATTTTTAAAAAAATACAAATCTTTTGTAAAATTTTGAAAAATAGAATCTGATTTTTGAGCACTTCCAATTGATAAAATGCTCCTACATTAAAGTTATGTACATTAAAATTACCTTAGATATTAGTGTTAGTTGTCACAAGCTTGTGGCCCATGTTGCTTCTGTTTAGTTGAGTTTCTCGAGTCCTGGGTCGACTTAAAACTTGTAGTGTTTGAGGGACTAATGCATGCTAAATCTTCAAGTTAGTGTGGTTTGAAATTTATAGAGGTGCTGGCTCAAGCTTCATCCTCATCACTGACTCAAAATAACTATGTCCATCACCAAATAACATTCATGTAACTTCAAGATGCTACTTTTAATACCCAACCAACCTATTAATAGCATATTTTATTGCACTGCTTTCTGTCTGAGTAAACCTGTTCTTTCTCTTTTAAAAGTGTACTGTATTCATCTTCTATACTGTAATAAATTATTCATTTTACATTAAAGGGAAAGATTGAATATTTATGAATTGTTTTGCATTTTAAAACCATGGTGTTCTAAATGGGTGGAAGATTTAAAAGAATTATGGATTTACATGAAATCTAGGATATTTTTCTGTCTGGAAATTTTTTTTAAAGTTTGGTTCTGGCTTTTTTAACATTTGCCAAAAATAGCCATAAACGAAAAGTTGTCAAAAGTCTGGAAGTAGTAGTTTAATTTTTATAAGTTATTTATATAAACTGGGCCAGGGCCTACTGTGACCATCCCAGTATACGTGACCATTGGGCGCTGAGGTGCATGAGCAGATGTCCCATTCAGATGGTCAGTCTGAAGCGAGAGAGCCCCAGTGTTAAAGTCGCAGAACAAGCTTGATACTCATTTATCGACCCACTGCAGTAGGGATGAAAGATTGAGTTGACCTTGCCCAGCCCGGAATTAGAACCCGGAGTTGTGGTGTAGAAGCGCAATACTCAACCACTGGGCCTCAAGTTATATATATATACCATAGATTATTTTCACAAGCCACAATAGAGTCATAATTTTTGGTGTGTGTGATTTCAATCTATTTGCTTCAAATATATTCTTTTTTGTGTTTACAAAAGAAAGAAGTCTGAACTTAAACACTTTGATCATTTCTTTTAAGGTAGAAGGTCACCAGTTGTTTTTGTTTTCAATCTTTTCATTAATTTTTTAAAATGTCAACTAACATTTTTTGGGTATCATATGCATTGAAAAATTGTTGATGGAGGAAATTTTTGATAACTGAAAATAAGAAATGTTATAGCTAATTGAAAATCTAAAAGCAGATAAATTTCTTTCAAAAAATTCAAGGTGGTTACACTCTTGAATTATTTTGTTAATTCGTAGATGAAACTTTAAAAAAATTTCTCATTTAAAATATATTTGCCTACAAATATTTTATTCTTTTTTTAACTCTGAACTGGGATTATCAGGAAGGAGATAATCTGTGTTTACAAAGTAGTTTTAAAGTAGAAAAAAAATTTAGGAAAATTCCATTTTCTTTTAAACTAAACTGCATTTATTTTCAGAAAAAGGAAAGTTCAATGGTTATTTTCAATGTATTTGTTCTTTTGTAAAATTTCAACTTCATGTTATGCTTTACTTCAGCAACTGTGCCATAATAAAGTAGATTTTTATATAAGTGAAAGCTTATATTTTCATAGAACAAGTTTTTGGACTAGATGCTTGTGATAACACACATGAATATATGGAATATATGCATAAACCTTTTTATATATAAATATTTTTTTAGCTCATTAAGTTTTATTAAGTTTTAAAGAATGTTTGTGACTTGTTAATTTATCTTTCAAATGATTGTGTTAATTCATATTAATGCCAAGAATGGAAATTAAAAATCACAAATGCAGCTTGAAATTCTTTGGTTTAACATACTAAAGTCAGGTAGTTATAAGAGTAGATTTAAACTTTGTGTAATATTTTCATTTTATCTTAATTTTTTTCCCTAATCCTAAATGAATTTATTTTATTCATAGGATGTTGCAGGACAATATAATGTGTCAAGCATTCCAAAATTTGTATTCATCAAGAATAAAAGTCAGGTAAGCTTCCATTTGTCATTGGTTTTTATTTAAGTGTTAAGGTTATAAATAAGAATCATTTAATGAGTGTGCTTTCATTTTAATTAGAGTGTTTGTAATTTTAATTATTACTAATAAGTTTTGTATTTTTTAATAAATTTAATGTATAGTTAAGTATCTGTTGAAAATGTTTTAAATTTTTGGAAAGTTATGGTTGAATTAAATGTTAGACATACATATGCATTGAACTTTTTTATGATTTCAGTGTGTTTTGTTTATGCAACCTTTTCAATGTGTAATATTTTGGAAAAAAAATTTTCATGTAACTGTATGCACATATTTTTCTTAACAGATAAAATTCAGTAACATATAAAAACAAGTTTTTATGTTGTATGAATTTCATGAAGTTTCAATGTTAGTATTTAAAAATAAAAGAAACATTATTAAATTTACTCCTCATTACTTATAGTTGATCTAGAACATTTGGATAGATATAAAGTTCCTTTTTAATGACATTCCTTTTTCTTCATTTGGTATAGTTATGGCTCAAAAATTTTCACTCTGTTGTATTGCTTTCATTTGTGTATGTAGAGAGTAAAAATTACAATACAGTAACTTCATTGTATGATTAAAAATATAAAACACTTGTTCACAGCTGTACCAACTTTGAAGTAAGCAAAACAAAGCAAAAAAAAAAATTCAGTTATTTTCTGCATCCAAATTGGAAGAGCTGAAGATTTAGCAGTAAGTATGTGAAAATCTGTCAATGTTTTGTGTTCTGAGCTGTCAAGTGTAACAACATCCAAAACACAAGTGCATTTTAACATTAGTCACGAGAAAAATTGATCTTCCACTGTAGTATTTTTGTTGAAAAAAATGTATAAATATATGACATTTTTTGAAGTGAATAATAAATAGGTGATTAGTTTGATACTTGAAGCTGAAATGAAAAAATATGAGTTAAGTGCTAGATAGGGAATTTATAATTTGTAATCTAATTTAATTATCCTTGCATATATATATGCACTGTCCCTGCCGAAGCACGTCATTTTAGAAAAATTTCCGCATTTTCCAACCATGCTCTTATGGTACCTCGTAGGTTTGTATAGTTATTTATAGAATTGTGGGGTGTAAATTGAATGGCCATTAATTATTTAACAAAATAAAAATATTACAAACAAAAATTAGAATTAATGTAAAACTAAATTTTAATTTTTAAAAGTAAATTGTTGGCTAGCCTTGACAAAACATTTTCAGTTCTATGCTTGTCTTTAGACTTGCCTAAATGTTAAGTGAAATAAAGATGCTAAACTATGGTGGAATCATGCTTGTCCTGAAATGTTTCATTTTCAAAAGTAATGACAACTTTTTACCAATTAACAACAAATTTAAAATATCTTGTTTTTCTAAATTTCAGTAGAAAGATTTATAAGTAGGGGACACATCTATATGAAGAGGTGTTTAAATGGGTGGATCTACAATTATTTAAAAATAATACAAATTTAGTGTGGAGTACATTATTGATTCTCAGGACTATTTTTATTTTAAAATTGAATCCATAAAATGTTAAATTTTAATATATTGTGCATACTTTAACTTTGAAATTATTGAATAAATCCTCACATTTCCCTGTATTTGCATTGCAAGTTGAGACATTAAGTCACTAGGATTGTTGTGTGTATACTTTTAATTTTAATTAATATTCATTACAGTAGATTTATTAAGGTTATATTGTATAAATTGTCTGAACTACAGATTGTTATTCCTCTACTCCATGTCTATATCTTGATACTGGGCCATAGCAATGCATATTAAGTCCCTTGAAACAAATTTTATTGCATTTAATTACTTAAAAAGGAATTTTTCTGGTATTATTGAAAAGATTTATGTGTATATAGAGATCATATGAAATGTTTATTAAAAATAGTAAATTGAAAATTTATGATAAGTATATATATATATATATATATAATTGCAAAGGTTTGATTTAAATTTAGAATTATAATTTACTTCGAAGGATACAGAACTTTTTTTTAAAGAAATCTTTTATGCAGGAAATCGGATTTTCATACTTCGTAGGGAGGGGGAATTACTTTTATCCCTGTTATTACAGTCATTTTCTTTCAACTTGTTTAAATTTTGAGATATTCATCCATCTTTTGTATGTATAATCAGAACAATAAATGTATCTTCTGATTCTTTTAATATCTTAATATGCACAAATATGGGAATTCATGAACAAACAGGATAGGGCAATGCTAAAAACATTTCTCATTGGAGGAAATAGCAACGTCAAACTGATGAGCAGAGAATAACATTAAATGAAAAGAAAGTATTGTGTGCAATTTTAACATGCAAATATGTTGCAGTACATTCGATCTCTAGAAATTTTTCTAAAATTTCTTTTAAAAACCGATACATCCTGCTTATGTACAGAGGGAAAGGACAAAGGTTGCTTTGGGGTGAATCCTTAAGTCTTTTTTTTTTTTTAAAAAAAATCAATTTTATTGAAATGTCTCTTAAACAAATTCTTGCAAAATTCCATAGTGTCACAAAGTATTTGTAAATGAGTTTTTCTTTAATTTTTAACTTTTAACTTGTATTGTGGCCGCGGTAGCCAAGTGGTATAGGTATCTGGCCATGGCTTGCCTTGTCAGGAGCTCGAGCCCAGTACCACTAAAGACCTGACGTGTAGGGCAGCGATGCACGTTACATCTATCGAGAGCTAAAACGTTCTCCCGTTGGTGTGGTAGTTAGGAGAGGGGGTGCCAGCTCAGGTGTCGTCCACGTCACTTGACCATGGTTCAAAATTACATGGTCTGTCGCCAAAAGCCCTCGTGTAGCTGTACAGTGCGACGTTAATATTCAATCAATCAATTTTTAACTTGTATTTAATATTACTAAATATTGTTTTTTGTTAATGTGTATTGGAAAATGAATTTTATCAATACATTGCCCAGTGGTTAAAGGTATCCAACCATGGCAGGCATGTCATGAGTTGATCCCAATACCACTAAAGAAGGGCAGCGATGCACGTTAAATCTGTCGAGAGCTGAAACGTCCTCCCGTTGGTGTGGTGTGGTAGTTAGGAGAGGGGGGTGCCAGCTCAGGTGTCGTCCACGTCACTTGACCATGGTTCAAAATTACGTGGTCCGTCGCCAAAAGCCCTCGTGTAGCTGAACAGTGCGACGTTAATATTAACTCAACTCAACTTTATCAATACACATTGATTAGAAATATTCCTACTAATGTTCAAAATTAAAAGGATTTGCTTGTTAAGTCGAATCTCTTGAAAAGTATGAAACAAAAGGTAAACTATTTCCAAACAAATACGGATATTTTCAGTGTTAATTACATAAACATGTATGTGTGGATTTTAGGCTTAGAGAAAAACGCTTTCTAGCTGTACATGCCAATTTTTTTGTCAGCACAGCTTGATTACTTTTGTGTTTATTTTTTAAACATGGTCAATTTAAAAAATAGTTAAAATGAGTAACATAACATCTAATGGGTTATGTAATTTAAGTAATGTAATACTCAACACTGCAACTTATGAACTTTTCCTCTATAAAGAGATGTAGAGAAAGGTCTTCCACAATGACAGATATGTTTTGAAAAAACCTTAACAAAAGGGCATCAGCCTTCTATCTTATGAATTTCATAAGGCCAAAAGAAATTAGGGTTAAAAGTTACTGTTTCCTGAAACTAGATGAGAAATCTGTGCACCAAAAGACCTGGCATTTGCATATCTCTTCTGTGCACAGAAAAGTGCCTTTAATAGGGTGCGCAAAACATTGACATGGTACCAGGAATCAAATGAGATTCATTTGGAAGAAACCAGATATCTCTTCTACATATTCTCTAACATTTAATAAAAGGAACAGTATTGCAGTGGATGTTTGATGGTCCATACACACACACATCCTGCTAACCTTTGTTCCATCATGTAGCATTTCATAGGCTTTCTTGTGAGTCATGCATGCATGTTTACCATGACTGTTTATTACATACATAACTAATTTCATTAAAATCTCCCTAGTAACTTCTAGAGATGATAGAACATGTCAAAATTCTCATAATTTTCACTTTTGGAAGGATGAATACTAGTGTATGTCATTAAAATGTGTACAAATTCTAACATCATGGCTGCTAAATTCATAGTATTCCACTTTATTTTAAAGAGTGAAATGCAGTTACTTTTTAACATTGTAATAAAAGATATTGAATCCAATTGAAAAGTAAGATCTGTGGTAACATTAACATTTGTTATTAGTCTGGCAAGAGTTATATACAGTTGCTCACCCAGCCAGGCATCTAAAAAGAGGGCTCAAGCAAATTAAATATTGGGGCTATTTGTAATATTTTATTAAAATTTTTGGGTATATTTGGAATTATATATAAAGTGTCTAATCTGTATTCAGATTTAAATCATGTTTTTGGTAAACTTTTTGTTTTTCTATCCATTGTTGAGCTGTTTTTCACAATGGCAGATGTTAAGCCTATACCTATTTTTATAATATCTAATAAGATGAATGTGAAATTTTTCAATGATTTTAACATATATGGATCAGCACCCATTTATTGCATAGTTGGTAGTTTTTGTTATATACATCATAGTATTGTGCATATTGAAAAGTTGAGGTAATGGAAAAAAATACTTTAGAGGAAAAGGAACTCACAAGTAAAGTTTTTGGGCAGTTTTTACATTCTATGTTTTATTATAAAGTAGGTAATGCAACTGGTGCAGCATTGCATTTAAAATTGAAATACTCATTCAACTTTTAGATTGGGCCCCATTTTAATTGATATATTGTGTGTGTTTGCTAGCAGCTATAAAATTTCTATTTTATTATATTATTTGGTAAAAATGTTATGTATAAAAGGAAGCTTTATGAGTAGATGAAATGTGAGGGCATTTTTTCAGATGATATAATTTAGAGTAAGAGGACATTTTTGTGAATTAAAATGCTTCCTTTCTACCAAATTGATATTTTGGGGGTAAATTATATATAATTTCAAGATACTCTAAAAGTGCTTTGTAGCGTGTGCAATTCTATTTGTTAAATTTTACAAAACAGTTTTCAAAAACTGATCCTGATTAACAGACACGTCCTAGATGTAATAGTTTTTCCTTTAAGGAAAATAAATATTGTGGGGATTTTAGTTTTTAATATTTTTTCTTTAATGTTGCTGGTTATTAAAAAAAAAATATTTTCCCTTAGGTTATGGAAATGCTCGGTGCTGATCAGGCTAAGTTGAAGAGTTTAGTATTAGAACACAAGTAAATCTGTACCTGTTGCTCCCAAAGATGACTTTGTACTTTAAAGCAACATAAATTCATAATAGCTTAAATCAAAGTTTGCTTAAATACAACTATAATGCCAGTTTCTATCATAGTAATTGCCTTATTTATCTTTAAGATTCATTTTGTCATTGAAGTACAGACCTCTTGTGTCATTCTATTTGAGATTCTTCAATTTTACATTCTATACCTTGCTTCTTTTTATAATTATTTAAGAACTTCAATCATGCATTTAAAAACAAAAGCGTTTATTGTTAACATTCAAGGTATTGTTTTTTTAAAATAAAAATGGAAATATAAATATACTGCAAGAAGTAAATTTTTTTTTCCAATATTAAGGCTTTGCAAAAACTCTTTCAAGTAATATCATGTACTTAGAAGTAAGGTGTGTAATGGTATTGAAAGAATAGTATTTTTGCTTTTATATTTATTGGTTTAATATAAATTTAGTCTCTTTTAAATTGCATTAAACACCAATTCCGCCTTTAAAAATAGGTGCTTCAAATTATGCAAACATGTGCAGAATTGTTTAGAAAAATAAAGTAATAATGTCTTAGACTTTAAATGTTGAATATATTTATGTAGAATATGAAATTAGACTGAACATAGTATTACTGCTTAATGTTGAATTTCTGTGTTGTATTCTAACCACGTATTTTATTTAGTCAGTTTTGAAGGTAGACTTGTGTAATTATATAAAGATAATTCACTAAAAATGAGTTGAAAAGGGAAGTTATTCCATATTATGTTCTTACTTTTCTCAGTTATTCTGTGAATTATTCTATTGATGAAATTTAATCATTGCCCTTTGTTTTCCATAATTCTTTGTATTTTCCTAAAAATATGCTGTGAATTAATACTCATTTTTTACTTGTGACTCATTTTCTGCAGGTGCACATTTTTTAGTTATGATGTATTTAATGAAATGATTGTTTTATATATACTGATATTGTAATTTCTTGTGTGTTGACTGTTGAAGTGTTTACCTTCATATTGTACATTGCCATTGAATTCTCATACAAAATGTGTTTAAAAAAAAGTTATTCATATTTAAAAGTTAAGTTTGTTTTATGTACAGTTAAATTCTAAACATTTTTGCATTATTAGTAAGATACATGTACTACTTATCTTATATTTTTTAAGTACTTATTGTATGAAATATTACTATCCTTTTATTTATGTTATTTATCATGTCAGAAAATTGTTAAATGACTTTATGCTATAAAAATTAAGAACAATAAAGATTGTCTCCTCCTAAATTATTTTTTAAAGGGAATGTCTTTATTTAAATGTGATTTGTATTAGAATTATTGTAGTTTTGAACCACCTTTTACATTTTCCATTATGCGATATATATGAAAAATATGGCACTCAAGCTATTTTTGTGTGAAATCAAGTGTCACTGTCAATTTTGATCAGGGCTTATGAAAAATTTTACCGGCTGCAAAGATGTGTTACTATAATATATGTATATCGGGGATGGCGAACCAATAGCACACAACACAATATTTTGGACACTCCATCGGTTAAAATAACAAAGTGCACTATGAAGTATTATGAACAAACACTAGTCATCGGTTACGGGGATTTGATTTCTGGCTCGTTTAACTATTTGAAAAAGCTAGCTTATGCCATTTTAACCATATTTTCATCTACCTTTGTTTGTGAATCATTATTTTCAGAGATGAATAACATTAAAGACTTCTATAGAAGTCTTATGGCAGATTCCAATTCAGCATGCATTCTGCTAAAAGTAACATCTTACAATTCTAATATAGGTTATTTGTCATCTTATCTGCAACAGCAGAAGTCACTCTAATGTTACTTTAACATTTACTAATATACAGTGCAAAATGTATTTTACTGTAGTAAATAAAGAGTTTTGAGTTGTTAGTATTTAGTTTTATTATTTTCCCAATATTCGCAAGACAGAGTTATTTGAAGTCATGTCTATAACTCATTAAAACATTTTAGAAAAAATGGTATGCTGATCCATAAAGACTTGCCATCCCTGATATATATAATCTTTCTGCAGTGTTGGAAAAGAGAAAGAATTGTTTTCTTTTTCCATCCAGTTTTACGCAGTCTGTGTATATAAATTCTTCTGTCTGTTTTAATACCAGTTTTACAGGTTAATCAAAAATGCTCAACTGTGTTCTGGTAATCTTCTGCAATATTATTGGCGTAATGTTGCTCTAACTGTGATATAAAAAAAAGTATGCTGTAAAAATATTTTCTCTGTATTAGTTTTTTTTTAATTCACTAATTTAAGCTGCTGTTCTTCAGTATTTTTATATTGTTTTCTTAAACACCATGTTGCCTTTTATAAGCTATCCAGCTCGTGTGTCATACAACTCTGAAATTTCATTTCAATTTTTCATCTTGTGGGTTAAGAGGACTTGGTACTCTTTGAACTACTTTATTTATGTATTTAAAAATTATATTTTAGCATTTTATGTAATGTTTCTATTCAAGAAAATGATATGAGATGAAATTTTTCACATGTTCACACAATTTTAAAAGTCCTATTCTTTCTGTAAATATAATTTTTTTGACCTGGATTTTTTTTTGTAATATTATTATGGATGTTCTAAACAACTTTAGGGATCGATTTTACTATAACTTAATTCGTTTTTGAGGAAAAAAATAAGATGTTATGCTTGCTAAAAATCAATGGAAAAATCAATATATCTTGCATTTTAATTTTCTAAAAAACTATTCAGTTTACAGCAAAATGGATACCTAATTTTATTACATGCTTTATATATAACACACAGGAAAAAATGAAACTGATTGGTAAATAATTGTGGAAGGAGTAGCATTTTGAATGCACTTTTTCGAAAAACACAAACTGAGAAAAACCACTTTAAAGTCTATAATTCTGAAAAAATAATTATAATCTTAAAATACCACTTTAAGATATTAGTTACACATTTTTCTTTAAAAAAATTGCATTTTCGTAATTTTTCAACCCATACATTTATTTCAATGATCAATTGTTAGAGAGTATGAATTGCACTAGAAAATTCAAGAACAATGTTAAAAGAAATTTTTTTTTTTCTGTTATGACAGAAATTTTTTTTTCTTATATTATTGGAAGTATTACATTTCTAAGAAAACATATCAGGAATAAGAACTGAAATTATAAAATTAATATAAAATGCCTGCCTTAATTCAAAAGTTTTGCATGCACACATTTCACAAAGGAAAAAAATGATTGTATTGTATTGCCTCTGGAATATTCTGCTATATATATTTACATTCTTTTAATGTTATTATTTCTCGTTATAAAATAATTTTTTTATCAAAATGCTTTTTTTTCTAAAAAGGGGACATGGCTGAATTGCCTATTTTCAAATGAAGTTTTATTCAACTTCTATTTTTTTGACATGCACAAATGATATATCAATGCAAAGAATAAGATTAAATAAATAAAAAAAAAACGATAGGTCTGTCATCTTTTTGGGGTACCAAGTCCTCTTAACAAATCCCTTAAGAACTTAACTTGGAATAATGAAATATTTTAAAGAATGAATGACTTGGAAGGAATGTCACATAATTACTTGTGCCATTCAGAGCATTGTAAAACTGTTGTGAAAAAAAATAAATTAAAAACTAGTAGAATCTATTATGTGCCACTTCAATTCATACATAAGTGACAATCTGCTTTAAATTAAATGATCATGTATCTTTAAATATAACATTTTATCAACATTTAATGCTTAATATTTTATGTTTGTGTATTTTAAATTTAATCATTCTGTAAGAGTTGCATTAAACCTCCTGTCATTATAGCACTCATTTCCTTAAATAATTGAGAATTTTTTATAATAAACTGCCAATATTTTTCTCTTCCTTTTTATGATTTTGATACATTTATATAAAAAACATGTTCGAGTTATATTGTCTGTGTACACAATTTTTGAAATAGCAGTTGTCATTCTTTTTTCTATTATGTGTAATTTTTCCCTACTGGAATTTGACATTTTTTAGAAAGTCATTAGTTAAGAATTTTTAATCTGGAATTGAGCAATTTTACTAGTAGCTAATTATTCCAGTTTCTCAAATAGAAAAATATTCTCAAGTGTTTGTCAGCCACAAGAAGTATTGCACTTACAATACAATATTTAATTGATTATTCAGTTTTTGTATTAAATAGGACATGTTATATTTCCTATGTAATTTTTGATATAGTTGAGATTTATTTTTATATCAAACAGAATTATTTGATTATACTTATATGATTTAAAGCAAGCAAAATAAAAAAAGTGATATTATGTGTTTCTTTATTACATTGCAACATGGTACATCGTGTTATAGTAGGGCTTTTAAATACAAGATGACCCAAACTATTTTTTAAATAAAAAAATTGCAAAGTTTTTTAAGTCAACACATGCAGCCATATAAATACTTAAAAGTGAATGTAGAAAATTTAAGGAGATAATTGTTTTTTAGATTTCTTTTCTTCATTTCTCATATTATACAAAGCATAAATTTTCTATGTCTGTGTTAGGTGGATCTCTGTGTTACATCTTTATAAAAGCGTTTTTAATAATCATGCAGGCATTTCTGGTAATGTCCAAATGAAATCCTTGTTCTGTTAAAAAAAAAAAACTGTATTGAATAATGAGGGTAGTGAATGAAATTATGCCTTGCATATTTAATTTTGCATAGTGCAGAAATTAGGATTATGGTAACAGATTCAGATAATCACTGGCTATGTGGGAACTATTAGCTTTAGTGTTATGAAATCAACAAAAGTTCAAAGGCTAACTTAGCTACGGAAAGAGCATCTCGCTTTATAAAGGAAAAGTAGCTTTTTTAATTTTCTGGAAAACCGTATAAACTATGACTTTAAACGCTTTATGTAAGCAAAACACATTTTTTGGAGCCGTTTTATTCTGGATTTTAAAATTAGAATTTTAAAAGTAATGAATTGCTATATGTTTCGGTTATTCAGTTAAATTATTTAAACTTCACAGTAATAGAGCAACTCATATCAGTTATATATTGTAATATTTTATTTTCTATTTGTATTGTATATTTTCTGTGTTTTCTTTTTAATTTTAGTTGAATATCAAAATGCATTAACTATCTCAATTGTTTCCATTAAATGCTACATAATTTCAGAAATATAAATTCTTCAACTATGAATAACTTAAACCATTTTATGTCAAATGTACAAAATTAACTCTTAATATAAATGTCCTATTCCTATGTATGTTATGAATGCCTACAATTTTACATGCATAGTGTACTTATTCGTTTAGTTTTACAACTACTATGAACCTTAACTAAAGAATTTATTCTTATTCATTTATTTACTAACAGAATATTTCTCATGATATGAATTCAAACATAGAAGGTTAATTTTATTTCTTTCAATAGTTTAATTCATTGTGTACATATTTTTGCTACATTGTTATCAAATAACTCACCTATGATATTTTTATTAACTGACTATAAGATCTTCTGAAAACATTTTTCCATGTTCTGTTATTGAGATATTTTTCAAAAAAATTACAAAACAAACTTGAGACCTTTTTAAAGAGAATTTTCAAATGTAGATTAAAATGTATATTATGAAATATATCAACTTCTCTCTCATGTAAAAATAGTATGATTACATAAATAATTGTAGGTGTAAAATAGTTATAATTAATTGCTGTCTTTTATTAATTTAAAGCCACTTGGTAGTTTGAAAACCACAGCATAAAAATAACATGCAATTACTTTATAATCTTAGGAATTTTACATCAATTAAACAGTCATAAATAAAATTTGAATGTATTCTAAAATATTTAGTCTGACTCTGAGTGCAAAGTTTTAAAAACTTGATTGAATTTTTGCATTTACTTGATAAAACGCGAAGAAAATTTGATTTCGACTTTTAAGTTATCGAATCTGGTAACTGTTA
The DNA here is from genome assembly GCA_019973935.1 of Trichonephila clavipes. Taxonomy (NCBI): domain Eukaryota; kingdom Metazoa; phylum Arthropoda; class Arachnida; order Araneae; family Nephilidae; genus Trichonephila; species Trichonephila clavipes. Next base: position 41,534 of record BMAU01006228.1, read on the forward strand.
TCTTTATTACAAATGTGAACATTGCATTTTTAATTTTTTCCCAATATGTTGCACAATGCATACATTTAAACTATGTACTTGTAATTTATTCAAAGCTTATCAAAAGTTGACATGTTTCCAAATCTTGATATGTTGAAGTACTGTTAGCAGGGACTGATATACTCGCATTCTCTCTCTCAACCGGGCCTCAAAAGTTTTTATAGTATGGAAGGAAAAATGATGAGGAATTTTAAGTTTTGTCTGCCTCATTGAGATTTGTTCCATAGAACCCTTTATCATTAATGCCATATACCTTTTCTCATAGATTTTGTATCCTGTGGGTTTCTTTTTCTATGCATATGTATCCCTTAAATAAATTCATGAAGGATACATTGGGACATTTTGCATCTATCCCAGTTAAATTGAAAAGAAAATACAAAGTAATGTAACATACTTTCTTAGGTTAATAACTTTTATTTAGTGCACTATGTAATGATGTGTGTAAATACATTTAATATGTAAAAATGTTTAATCAAAATTTTCTTCTGACATATTTGTTTGAATACTATTGTTCTTGGAATTATCATGAATGATACAATTTTAAAGTTTTTATTTGCACTCATATATATCTATTATAGAAGAGAGTGCTGAGAATTATATAAGTAGAAATATCGACTTATTGATATTTTTACTTAATTCTGTGATATTTCATGGATCACATTTAGGTATGTATTGACCAATAAGTCAAGTACCTCGAGTAATGTTTAATCGAAATAACCAGTCACAAATAATCCACTGTCTTAATTTAAAATTTATTCAGAATATATATATATATATAAAAGTAATATATTGTCATACTCTCTTAAAATTGTGGGCCACTTGTAGAAAAGTAATTGAATACTTAAAATATAAAACTGATTTTTGATTGCACTGATTGTCCCTTAACTGTCTTGGTTATGATATTTAAATAAAGCAGATGTTGAAAATTTTATTACTTTTACATTTGTACTGCTCATTTATAATAAAGTAAAAAGTCAATTTTCTAAAAGCTTCAACTAATGAGTAAGATTCTTAATATTTTTATATATACATTACCCTTCCCCTCAGTTTAAAAGATTTTTAAAAAAAGATTAAATAATTGTGAATAACAAAATGTGCAAATCATTATACCTCATATTGATTAAATAGCTACACCTTATATTAACTGTTTACTTTTAAAATCATATTCTCATGTTTTATTTATAAACATTTTATTATATAATCATAAAGTGTTTTTATTATATATTTATTCATCAAGGAATTTGTGATAAAAATTATGGGATTTAGTAAAAAGCCAACATTTTTTCTCAGATTTATTTATATATTCAAATAATCGAATGTATTTTTACTTCAAATTTGTTATCCTTGAATATTCATTTTCCTTTGGACGATTAATATTCAAGTAGCTATTGCACTTTCATTATTGCATTAATTTACTGGTTTTTCAAGAAATTAAAACAAGTTGGAAAATTTATGGAGATGGGGAGAAAAGATGCTATTTTATATGAATAATATAATGCACACAAAATGCTATCACATACATTGTATTGTAAACACTTTTTTAATAGAGTGTTGGAACTCTTCATAAACTTGCACAAAGTTACGTTCCACTATACTTCTCCCCATTAGGTCATGATTTTAGTTTGAGATTTCTTGAGTGTTAATTACCACGACCTTTGAAACTAGAGCATCGGTGATGTCCATTGGAGTACACAACCTTTGAATTCATCTAGCAAAGTTTGTGCCATTTCATTGAAAATTGGGAAAATCTTATTCATCAGATTAACACATAGGCTATAATTTATAAAGATATTGTGTGAAGTGTCCAGAATCTAACTATAATTGTCAAGTAAGTAGGAAAAATTTTTGCCATCTGCAAGCAATTCTGGGGTATGCTGCAAAAAATCCCGCGACAGCATATATTTGTCTTTTTATGTGTGAAGAAATTTTTTTTTTTGTCTGCGCCATGCCTCGGTGCGTGCTCGCTTTTAATTTATTTTGCTGATCAGTGTAATCACTATTTTTTTTATTTCATAATAAAACTAGATTTCGAAGGGAGAAGTGGTGGCAAGATTTTAACATAAAATAAATACAACAGAGAAAGATATAAATTATTTACACAATTTTAAATGTTCATTATGCAAAATTTGTAGCAAAGTGTTACTTTTTCTGAGCAGAGATCAGTTTAGGAAGGTGTTTTCAAAAATCGACTGACAAGAGTTACGGGGTCAAATAAGTAAATAAAAATCCCTTTTATCAGTTATCTACAGAAAAAATTTAACAAATGTTTTCTTTCTTTCTTTTTGTTTAATTTGCAATTCACGTAAAATTAATTCATTAAAAACTTCTTTATCCTTCAAACTGTATTGTTTTAATTTTTCAATTCACCCGTGCGAAGAACGAGTATACCAGCTATGTAATACAAATAAAATTTTATACATCTATACACGATATTCTCTTTCTCTACTACTTCTTAAGCAAACGGTATGTCACAATTATTTGCTTAATGAACATTTTATTATTTTAAAACCGAATAAGAAAATTATTAATATAATGAATGATAGTTTTGTATAATGTACTTTTTATTGTCTGATACGTGTTTAAATAATTTACTAAACACAGTGGAATGAAAAACTATAATATTAAAATAAAATATCAATGTTTTTATCATATTTTTTTTTATATCTTTTTGAATGTTTTTTAGTACATGTACATATATATCTAGGCTTTCCCCCGTACTGTTTTTTTATAACTTACATATTTGTATATGTTTATTCAAGCATTAAAAAAAAAGCAATCGTTTCAATCGCTATCTGTAAATTTTTCTTTTATTTATTACTTATAGAAAATGGATTTTAATTAATATATATGTTTTTTAAAAGGATTTATTCCATTACTAAGTTAATTATTTTTTAATTAAAAAGTACATCGTCTCTATTATTTTGGATAAAAATACATTTTTAAGCCAACTATGTGTGATGAATGATTGATTCATGAAAATCTTAAATTTATTATATTTAGATTTTTAGAAATATTATTAAAAAATAATGAAAGCTTTTTGTTTTACTCTTGACATCAGAATCATTTTCTTTTTATTGCTTCACATTAATAATTTTTTAACTAATGCAATATTGTTTTTATAAATTTGAAGCTATATCTTATCTGTGAAGGTAAGAGGGAACAATAATTTAACACTAAAAAACCCGTGCTATACCGGGATAGAGAGGGAAAAGAAACTGTCTTAAATCGAAAATAAGTGGAGCAAATTTCGAAAAAGGGAAATTTAATGAAATAATTTTAGAAATCACTCACATTGCGCACGTACAAACACACACACACATAATTACTGGCGTCATGAGGGAATGAGAAAGCCCATGCAGCTAGTAATAAATAATTTTGAAATATTTATAGAAATTCAATTTTTGGTTTGATTTTTCGCCGCTCGCTGAAGCAACATGAGTATTGGTGACGGTCCTCGTAATTTTGAACTACGGTCAAGAGACGGGGACGACACCTGGGTTTGCAGCCTCTCGACTTTCAGGGCCGAGGTAGCCCAGTGGTCAAAGGTATCGGATCATGGCAGGCATGTCATAGTTCGAGCTCAGTACCACTAAAGACCCGCCGTGTAGGGCAGCGATGCACGTTAAATCTGTCGAGAGCTGAAACGTCCTCCCTGTTTGTGTGGTAGTTAGGAGAGGGGGGCAGCTCAGGTGTCATCCACGTCACTTGACCATGGTTTAAAATTGCGTGGTCCGTCGCCAAAAGCAAGCCCTCGTGTAGCTGAACAGTGCGACGTTAATATTCAATCAATTTAATTTAAATTTAAAAGAATGATACCTGTTTGAAAATTGTTTATATTTTCAGACCTCTAGAGAAATTTAACGCCCTTGAGACCCTATATATTAATCCATTCACTGCCAACTACGTGATATCTCGTAGTGTTGTGCTACAATTTTAGTTTGATTACATATCTCCATTTGAGATAGGAATTATCAGAAAGGATGACAATGGAAAATTTATATAGTGCAAAAAACATTCAATAAATTAAAAAAATATTTTTGTGTTGTTGTTGCTGTGTATGACGAGCTTTAAAGCAAGGAATAACGCACAAAGTGCTTTATCGTTGAGACACAGTGGTCAAAAATAAACTAGTCTTATTTTTTTGTTTTTGCTTTGTACAAATTCAACATAGCTTTATAGGCATCCTTTTTGTGTGTGTGTGGAGGAAGATGTTCTCTAAGTAATGAAAATCACACATACACTCAGTTATATTTGTATTATAGTAGCTGCTTTCTCCTGCATTGCTGCTGCTGCCATCAAATAAATGCATAATAACTGATTCCCTAAATTAACGTATCATCATCTTATTATTCCCTCGATTCCTTTGGTTACAAAACTTGAATGTATTCTGCAGGAAGATTTTGAAGAAGGTTAGAGCGATTTTATTTATATCAACAGATAGTTTTCCTGTGGTCTGCTAATTATTACTTTTATCAGCTTTTTTTATTATTTTACTCTTCTTTATAACTGCCGTATAGGTTTTTTCCAGCGAGGATCATTACACACATCTGTATGAAAATCTGAAATAACATTATACATCTGACTGTCGCCAGATGAAATTAGGTAACGGATTTCTAAAATCAAACAAAATTAAAAGAAAATCTTTGTATATGAAGATTTTTTTAAATTGAAAAAAAAAAAAAAACTACGAGATAAATCTTAAGTGGCACTGCCTCAGCACTGGAATCTTATTCAGTGACCCCAGCTACGAGAGATCTCATAGTGTTTTTTTTCAATACAAATTACTGTACGTGCCATTATAATATTATATTAGTAACTTAATATCATTATATTTAGTAAAATTTTATGTTTTTAAAATAAAACATTTGCACCTACGGCAAGACGCTTTGAATTTGCCTGTCAATGAATGGGTTAATGTGGATCACATATACGAGTTCTAATTACATTCGGTTGTAGATTTAGATGTGAAAGCTGAAAATTATCACTAATGCCCAAAATAGTTAAGAATATACAGTTATTTTTTTGTGATATTTTAACTTATTGCATCAGGTCCTAACAATAGCCATAAATTTTTAAAATGTCTTCAATAGCTTTAAATGTTCTCTTCCATAAATATTATTTCCTCTTGAGACGTTATAATCAGAGAATTCTCTATATACTTTTGCACAATGGATATGGATATAGCGAAGAAAAATACATATAGTAAAAATTCGTTGTTCTTGAGAAACAAAGAAACTATTTACCATTGTTTGATAGAATATATAATATTAATCTACATTTGTCATCTTCAAAAAAACACAATACACGTTACTTTTTGTGAACCAATTGTTATCGAAAATTTATAAGAAATCTGTTATGATTGCTGACGTGTTTATTACCACATACAAGTGCTCTTGCTGCAATAAGTAATATTTCAAAGAGAAGTGGCATATGTTTAAACTTTAATAGAAATAACTGATTATATATACGTTTCGTTTTAGAATCAGTGTGGATTTGGGAGATTTTCTTATAAAAACAGTCATCATTACATGAAGAAATATTCAGAGATATTAGCCAAAATCATGCATCAATAAATACAATTTATTTCCATGAAAACTGCGAGAATTAATACTCCGCAAAAAATACAAAGGATCTCAACGATATGCAGAATGATATTTACTTTATATCACCATCGTTTGTGTGGGGAGTACATTAGAACAATACAAGTAGTTACTGGAAAGGAAACCCGTTATTTCGAACCTCTATCAGGTAATTATACCAAACAATTCTGGATTCTACACCACAAAACTTCCACACTTTGCTTAATTTAATATGGATTAGGCTTCCTTAATTTACATAACAGTCTTCGGGGGTCAAACCCATGACAGGATTATTAAAACTGATGATCATAATCAATGGATTTTACAAGTTCCCGATTACTTACTTCATTGAAACTAATGGCAGAGGCAAGATTTTCCTATAAAAATTATTTGAGTTTGATATTTTTTCTATTTCGGGCCTAAGCCATTGTATTTGAAAACTTAATTTAATATTGAACAGTAAACTGTTGTTGCCAGAATTATTTGAGGTCGAACTACTTCTTAAGAGGTTTGGTACCACTTTACTAACTTTGAACTAGAGCTACACAAGGAATACTGACAAAATACGTCGTAAATTTGAAACGTGGTCAGATGATGAGGACGCCTGAGCCTTACAATGCATCACTTCTAATTTCTAAACACCTTACGTGAGGACTCGGAGAGGCTCTATTCTTTTTAAAGTGTAGCAACCCAAGTTATATTGTACGGTGAATGAGTCATATCAATGTCGCACTAGAAAGCAACATAAGGACTATTAGAAAGGGACCTCGTAATTTTAAGTTTCGGTCAAGTGAGGAGGACGACACCCCTTCTCCAAACTATCACACCATTCTAAAGGGAAAACTTTGAGATTGGCAGATTTAACGTGCATCAGCGCCCTCTACAAGGCGGGTCTTCAGTGGCACCGGTTATATTGTAGGACCAGGAACGTCTTAACCCGTTCAGGACTATGATCACATATATGTGATCATTTCAGGAAACACAGTATCATAAGTGAGATAGCGTTTTTCCCATACTGAGGTCTAAGATCACACCGGCATGATCGGAATTTGGAACGTATGGAATTTAGAATGATTATAAACTAAAAATTTCTCGGCATACTTTATTTAGTAATGATTTTATATGAATTTTTAGAGTGGAGGCTTAACAGAAAAAATCGCGTGGTCTTGAATAGGTTAAGACTGTTTGAGACTCTAGGGCACAGAGAAATCTTAAGATTTTATGCAAAAGTAGGAACTACCTGAGATCTTTAAAAGTAGACAGTAGACAGCACGCAGTGTCAAATACTCGTTCAAGTGGTAATTTTATACAAATAAATGTGCACGACTCACAAACCAGCTCGATCGATGGCTGCCTTTCGATTAAATGAGTTGAATGATTGTTCATGGAATTAGGCCTGGGCCTAGACATGGACAACGGTCATCACATACGAGTAATAATGCAGTCTTACCACTTTTGTCATTTAATATGCAGTTTGAAATTCCCTATTTTTTGGAGAATATGCACGGAAATAACATTGAACCGTTAAAATTATCCGAATCATGATCTTATTAAGACGAAGTCGAGAACGAAATGAGCCCCGCCCCCTTAGGGCCGGGTCCATGCCTTAAGAAGTTCCTGTGTAGGACTGGACTTAAGCTTACTGGGATTTGAACGAGTTGCTTGATTTGAACAAAGCCAACCACGAAGCTCCTGGACTATGTTCACTCGAAATCAGCCTTTAATTAATTGAAATTTCAGCATATCATTTGTAAAAGATTAGTAATTAAAGTATCATTATCAGAATGGAAATTTAAAGATAAAAGTATTATTTAAAATTAAAATATAATTCATACTGAACTGAACTCAGTGGTGCAACAGCCCATGAGAGCCAAGGCCTACTGTGCTTATGTCAGTTTACGTGATCTTAGGCGCTGGGATAAGATTAGGTAACATGAGCAAATGTTTCGGTCAAATGATCAGACTGACGGGAAACCTCCAGTGTTCAGTTCCCAAGCAAGCTTGGTACTCACTTATCGACCCACTGAAGGGATGAAAGACAGAGTAGGCCCGTACCTGTGGCGTGGAAGCGCGATACACTACCACTCAGCCATTGGGCTCCAAATATAATTAAAAGTAAAATTCAAATATGGTAAAAAGTAAAGATAATTCAAAATATAAATAATAGAAATATATTTATAAACATTAAAAAGCTAACGTAATTCATTGAATTCTTATCTTGATATTATTTCATCTTGCTACACATAATTGAAATATAGTTACTTAATTTGTGCAGTTATGGGGGGAGATGCCAGTTAAGAAATTTTAAATGATAAAAACTCATTTGTTTTATTTATCTAATTCTTCATGTTTATTATTCTCGATTTAATGGCTTCTAATAAATCAAAGAAATTCATACTACGTAATTTGTTAAGGAAATGTGGTAAAACCAGAATTTCCATATACGTTGGTAGTTCCAACAAAATCTTGGAAAAACTATGTGGAAACCATGGAAACTTCATCAGCACAGAAATATTTATGCTTTAATGAAATCCTACTGGAGTATAACTTGGTTTTTTCCTAGTAGTATTCTAGTCATTTTCTTTAGAATACAACTTTGAAATCATTCAATTAATAATAGACATATATAACTATTTTTAACTTAAATCTCCTCTGATATGTTATTCATCACCTTATACAACCTTTGACAATAAAGTTCGGTGAATAGTCCTGTATCATTAACGCAAATGAAGTATTAACGAAAGTTACCTTACTATTTGAAACAGTCTCCTCCCATAACTATGCAATGCTGAGACCTGCTATACATGGCCTGGAAACTTTGCAAGAAGTCTTCTTTTGAGCTGCAGTTCAAAAGACTCATCACGTTTCGTTGGATGTCAGAAATATCGTCAAATCTCTTTCCTTTAAACGTTGATTTTGAGTTGTGGGAATAGGAAGAAGTTTGGAGGATTGAGATCTGGCGAGAATGGTAGATGTTCAATTTGTACCACCCCCTATTCTTCCAGGAACAGTTTGACGATATTGGCTGTGTGAGGGCGAGCATTGTCATGAACAAAACACCATGAACCTTGTTGTGTATACTGGGGCTGTACCTTGCGTAGATGTTTCATGAAACGGCTCAAAATTTCAATGTACCTTGCAGCATTCATTGTCCAGTTATCATGCGCACAGTTAATCGATGATCTTTCGTAATCAATTTACTCACTTTCTCAATGGTTTCGTCACCAATGGAAGTCGCCGGTCTTTCGCTACAGGAGTTGTCAGAAAGATTTTCCCGGCTTTCTCAAAAACGGGCGAACCACTCGTACACACACTTCATGGACAGTGATTGATCTTCATAAACACGTACCAGCATCGAATAAGTTTCTGTCGGTGTCTTGCCAAGCCTTAAACAAGACTTTAAATTGATCTTTTGTTCGTTAATTTTCCTGTTCTCAGTTAAGAACCAGCACTTTGTGAAACAAGTCTTACACAGAACAAAACGACGCTCATCTGAACAACGTTGGGAGCAGATGGTCAACACCTGGCACTACGCATGTGCAGTGCTTTGTTTCGCCAGTGTTGCCAGATCCGACGTTCTGACTTCACTCACCGAATTTTACTGTCAGAGATTGTATTTAAAAAAAAAAAAAACTAAGCCTCTTTAGCATTTATGTAAGGTAATCTAATTTTTTATTTAAAAATAATTATTTCCACTTAAGGGGACTTGGCACCCTTTGAGCAAATTTCTTTATTTACGTATTTAAAAATTATATTTTAGCATTTTATACAATGTTTCTATTCAAGAAAATGATACCAGATGAAAATTTTCATATATTATTTACACAATTTTAAAAATTTAAATTTTTTGAAGAAAATTGGGAAAATTTTAAAACCCTACTCCTTTTGTAAAAATTAATTTTTTGACCTGAAATTTTTTTATAATATTCTTATGGATGTTCTCAACAATTTTAGGGATTGATTCTAGAATAACTTTATTCGTTTTCCGAGAAAAAAAAATAAAATGTTGATATACAGGCTAAAAATCAACGAAAAAGCCAACATGTCTTACATTTTATTATTTTTTTTAAAAAAAATTCAGTTAATAGCAAAACGGATCCCTAATTTTATTACATACTTTATTTTTAACACGCAGGAAAAAATGGAAGTGATTGGTAAATAATTGTCGAGGGAGTAGCATTTTGAATGCACTAAGGTTTCGAAAAACACAAACTGAGAAAAACCAGTTTAAAGTTTATAGTTCTGAAAAAATAATTATCATAAGCTTAATTAAACTTAAAATACCACTTTAAGATATTAGTTATACGTTTTTCTCTAAAATAATTGCATTTTCATATGTTTTCAACCCACACATTTTTATAAATGATCAACTTTTAGAGAGTACTATAATTGTGCACAAGAAAATTCAAGAAAAACGTTAAAAAATTTTTTTTTCTGTCACGACAGAAATTTTAGCTGGTTTTCTTCTTATAATATTAAAGTATTACATTTGTATGAAAAATATATCAGGAATAAGAACTGAAATTATAAAATTTTTAATATAAAATGCCTTAATTTAAAAATTTTACATGCACACATTTCACAAAGAAAAAAAAATGATTGTATGCATTGCCTTGGAAATATTCTGCTTAATATATTGCACATTCTTTTTTTAATGTTATTATTTCTCTTTATAAATTAGATTTTTTTTATCAAAACGCTTCTTTTAGCTTTTTTTTCTAAAAAGAGGGCGTGGCTGAATCGCCTAATTTGTTTTCAAATGAAGTTTTATTCAACTTCTAACTTTCCGACATGCACAAGTGATATATCAATCGAAAGATAATAATGCAAAGAATAAGAATAAGATTAAATGAAAATAAAAAAAAAAACGATAGGTTTGGGATTTTAGGGGTACCAAGTCACCTTAAGTATTTTAGACAATATTAGAAAAATTTACTTTTGTTGCATACCCTTTAGATACCGATGTTAGATTTTTTTTAAAAAAAATACGTAAATGTATAAAGACACACGCACAAACACATAGCGATATAATGATATACAATTACCTTCATAAAAATATCAAAAACTCATCAATAATTAACTTTTTTCCCCATATGATGACATGTCAGTACAAATTTATTGTTGGTATATACGTTACAGTGGCGTAACGTACACCCCCGCATTGCGGGGGGCCCAAAGTCTGACTGACGCTTAAGTACGTAAGATCCAGCTTGGGGCTTGAAACCTAACTTTGCAGGGGTGCCCTAATATTCTCCGTCTGAATGCCTTTAAGAAGACGAAGGAGTCATTATCAACAGCTCACCGAGTTTGGACGAGGTAGTGTTATAGGGCTACTAGAAGGGGGGTTTTCTTTCCGAAATATTGAAGAAAGACTAGTCGGAATGTATCCACTGTGCATGATTGTTGGGGGCAGTGGAAAGGGAATGGTACTGCTTCAAGAAGACTGGGTCCCGAGAGGCCACGTAACACTACTGAGAAGGAAGACCGCCGTCTTCGGCGTACAGCTGTGGCGCGTCGAAAACTAGCTACAGATAGTACCACAAACAACCTGATATTGTAAAATTTGCCAAATTACAGAGGCTCAAATGGGCTGATCATCTGGCTAGAATGAGTGAAGATCGCTGCTGCAAGAAAATCTTTCAGGCAAAGCCCATGGGAAATAAACCTCGGGGCAGACCCCCGTTAAAATGGATTGACTGTGTCGAAAAAGACCTAAGTATTTTAAAGGTCGAAAACTGGAAAACAGTCGTCAAAAGTAGAGATACACGGAAAAAACTTCTGGAGAAGGCCAGGTCCCACTCGGGGCTGTCGAGCAATTGAAGAAGAAAAAGAAGAAGATGGTACCACAATATGACACAACGAAATGTTAGAAATCGGTTACTTCAAGTACAGCTACGAGCCATGCACCCTGTAGCTTGTATTCCACTGAATCCAAGCCATTGCCGTTTGTGATGTCAGTGGTGTCGAGCAGCTCATTGGATTATGGAGGGGAGATCTGTTGTGTTTTCAAATGAAAGCAGGTTCTGCCTTGGTGGCAGTGATGGCCGTGTGTTGGTCAGAAGGAGGCCAGGGGAACGCCTGCAACCAAACTGTCTGTGGCCTAGACACATTGGACCTACAACTGGAGCAATGGTCTGGGTAACAATTTCCTATGACAGCAGGGGCACTCTCTGGGTTATCCCAAACACACTGACTGAAAATTTGTACGTCAGTCTGGTAATTCAACCTATTGTACTGCCATTCATGAACAGCATTCAAGGGGGAGTTTTCCAACAGGATAACTCTCACCCTCGTACATTTATTGTACGTAACGTGATCTACAGAGTGTTAACATGTTACCTCTCTCTCTCTCTCTCTTGGCCTGCGAGATTACCAGGTCTCCAATGTCTAAGCCAACTGTCTCCAATTGACCACGTATGGGATATCATTGGACGACAACTCCAACATCATCCACACACACACACAATCAGCACTGACCATCCCATTATTGACATAACAAGTACAACAAACATGGATCTCCATACCACAAAGTGACATTCGGCACCTGTATGACACAATGCATGCACGCTTGTAGGCTTTCATTTAAAATCCTGGAGGTAACACCGGCTATTAATGTAACAGTATTTCACATTTTAAATGCATTTTCTTGAACTTATATTAACCAGTGATCTTGAAAATCTAATCAATTAAACATTTTAACTAGACAATTGCATTGACCAAATTTCATTACTCTACAATAATGTTTTCTTAGTGTTGGGATTTTTTTCCCGTTAGCGTAATACTAAAATAAATACAATACTATGATTTTTTTATCTACTCAAGGTAAAAAAGGAAGGCTAAGGGAAGGTGGCCGCTGTAAATCCTCTGTTTTTACATATAAATGGGGATATTTATACTAGCAGAAATCTGTATATGCAATTTGAAAGGTTTCTTAATTGAGATTAAACATGTTAATGAGAAAAGGAAACTGCTTTATTTACTATGAAGGCTGGACTGAAAATCAGAATATGCTAGTTTCTATTCTAAATCGTAGAAAATGATCTATATTATATTTTTAATGTATAAAAACTCAAAATATGTGTGTGTGAGCGAAGGAGTGATATTTATAACCTTGCACTTAGAAACTACAGTAGGGCCATTCGCGAGGGCCCTGGCACTTTTAAGCCTCAGTCAAGTGACGAGGAAGACATCTGAGATGGCTACGCACTCTCCAAACTTCCACACCACACTACTGTGAGGACTTTGAGCCACGATAGATTTAAAGTGTGCATCAGATCCTCTTCATGGTGAGTTAAAAAAACTCAGAATATAGAGTTCTAAGTTTGCTAATTTGGCTTCTGTAATTGACAATTTCTTTGGTTGACCTCTCTATCTACGTCATCGAGAACGAAAGAGTTTGAAGGATTTAGCTTTGAAGATTTTAGAAGCACAATAGACATTTTGGGAACAAAGATGTGAAATATAAAATAGGCTCTTCCTACGTGTATGACAATTCTTGAAAATGAAAGATTATAGCCCTTGTGGTATGGAGGCTAACAATAGTTTATTTAAATACACATATGTAATATAAAATTTAAGCTTTACACTATAGTGATAACAAATAATCAGAATACCGCAAAATCTATTTTATCTGATACCCAGATTAAAATTAGTTGGTGAAAACTCCGCAGCTAGTCTATTATATCTTCTGTGAGTTAATCTTAGAATATTAATTTAGCTAGATAATTTTTATAACAAAAGTTATAAATAAAGAAGCAGAACAAGACACGATAAGGAAACTAAGCAATAAGTATCAAATTAGTTGATTTACAATGACATTTCTCTTATTTTACCAGAAATCTAAATCTGGTCTCCGTTTTGCGAAATTCCTGTAACTTTTTTTTTTAAATTGAAAAAGAGATCATCTTTAAAAAAACCGACGCTTTAACGCTGGACACCCAACTTACCGACGATTCGATGACCAAGCCAATAACTTTTTTTTTCACCCTAGAAACTTACCAAAGTGACCCATTTCACTCGAAATTTTACCAGTAATCTAAATCTGGTCTTCGTTTTGCGAAATTCCTGTAACGTTTTTTTTAAATTGAAAGATCATCTTTAAAAAAACCGATGCTTTGACGCTGGACACCCAACTTACCGACGATTCGGTGACCAAGCCAATAACTTTTTTTTCACCCTAGAAACTTACCAAAGTGACCCATTTAACTTGAAATTTTACCAGAAATCTAAAAGAGTGAAATTTTATACTCTTCAATTGAAAAAAAATTAGCAATATAAATGTGTGTACTGTTCCAATTCATCTGCAATCTAAAATGTACAAAAGCGACAAATATATTAAAAGATAATTATTTCAGAAATTAAAATACAAAAAAAAGCATAGAAGATCTCACAATTAGAATAAAAATACATGATTTTGTATCAAATTTAATTCAGAAAATTGTCTCTTTTTTGCGTTGTGAAGACCGAATTCACTCAGCAAGAGTTGAGAACCGTATGAAGCCGGTCTGACGAGAGACAACCACAGCTCTACCTCTATAAAATTTTTAATTCTAGTACAGTGCTTCTTAAACTTTCAATATTTGCGACCCAAAATTCAATCAGAACTTTCATCGCAACCCCCCCTTTCCATACAATAACTGTAAAGAACAATTTCAATTCTAAAATTCTGCGAGCTGCATCTACCCGATGCTCGGCGTTGGAGGAAGAAATTCAGTCTCGAGCCAGTCAATTAAAGTAACTAAGTTTATTCAGAACTACCGAGTGAGAGTGAGCACGTGATTGCTTCACCCTTTTTATATACAGAACATAATGACGTCACACAACCTCTTCACAGTTACAAAAACGTGGCGCCATGCAGACACACATTCACACAAATCATTTTTATTCACAACAATAACAATGTAATAATTCAATAATACATTTTGACGCTAAATCTACAATACGACTTTAACCTCTTAAGTGCCTCCGGCGTACATAAACGCCTCGTTTAGCTAGTGCGTTAACTTCTCCAGACGTATATATATATATATGTTTCTCGAAAAACGATCTTTTCTCTGCATTGCTATCTATAAATGTATTCCAATAGCGTTGGAATGCAATAAAATGGCCTTATCGGGTTAGCGAAGGATTTAATTATTTCAAAGGACTTATTTATTCCTTTACTCCCCACCCTCTCTGTACACCACATACACGCGTGCCAACTAGGGTTTCTTTTCCGGGAACCCGGGAAATCATAAGATTTCTGTACTTTTTCTATTCCCGGGAATTATACTTCGTTCCCGGGATTTCCCGGGAATCGCACTGGGCTTCAATTATCTATGAGGTAGTTATTTTTGACTTGACTGTAGATTTCAACCTCGGACATCGTTAGCTGACCCTACTGTGACAATTTGCGATCATTCACCCCGAACTTCTTGAACGAAGGAATGTTCGTGGGGTAAGAGTGTAATATGAGAAAGAAAGATTAACGCTTTCGTTGGATTGGTGAGAATTTTTCCAGCTAGCTGTGGGTAGGAGTATCTGTCCAAATCAATTTCTATCTTTGTATCAAGCTTCGTTAACAAGAAGTATTTTGTTTTTTAAAGTAATCACATTTCGTAGCAAATTAGCACTGTCTGATCGAAGTTCCAAGATCATGATTTATGTGGATAACGTAAGTACTAATACTTAAAACTATTATTTGTTTAATCCTTTTTCAAAAAATTTTCGGATACTTGTCTTTATTATACGCTATTTAATTGAATGAGCAATTTGAAGAAGGGAATGAGCCCACAAACTATTGGGGGGGAGAATATTTTTATAAACAATCTCGCGATATTTTTTATTTTTCTAAACCTAAATTTTGAATGAGATTTTTAATATTTGTTTATATTTATTAACTACAATATAACAATTCCATAAACAAGAAATCGGTTGTACAAATAAAATACCTTAAATACAATAACTAAAATTTTTAACGCACATAATCGGCACTTTAGCAGCAAATGAGTTTTCACGTATTTATTAATATTTATCTCTTAGTAACAACCTTAATAATTAATAATTGATTCACCTTAGACTGGTTAATTTTCAAACGCCTATGAGTCAGTAAAGGAAGGTTAATTTTAGTAATTATTTTTCAAATGTGAATTTTTTTCCCCGAGATTTTTAATTTATAAAATCTTGAATTGTAACATTGTTTCCATGCCAACACAATTTTTTTCTTTAGTGCAAAATAAATAAATAAATAAATAAAAAGAATTAAAAAAAAACTTTTAATTTGGGGAATGATTTTTTCCTCTGTGTATATGATAAAGTTGAAAATGAAAAATCGAGATAGTAACAGCATCTGCAAAATAAAGATAGTGCGACATTTATTTATTATAAACTAAGCAAATTCTTTTGTATTCGAATTTTTAATAATTTCTTTCTTCAGAATAATTCTTTATTCCTTCGAAGTACTTTTTTCTGTAGATTTCGTTACAAACTGCCTTTTTAAATTATTTATCAAAACATCTAGGGAATTTCATTGAGTAAAAAGGCAGATTTTAAAATTTCTGTTTGTCTCACAAAATGATACTAATTTTGCGGGGAGCATGGATGAAAATATATTTGATACACTATTTACTTTCTAAACCTTTATCAGGTTTATTGATAGTTATATTACATACACATTTTTAATACAAATTCAAACGTTTAAAAATCTGAAAATTAATTAGTCGAGGCTGAATTGAAAACTGAGGGAAAGAAACAGTCTTTCCAGAACAAAAACTGGAACTGATGATATATATATACTTAACTTTTGGCATATATTTATACTCCTATATTTGATTTGCTTCTTTAGATTTATAGTATTTTAGTATATATATACACACACATACAGTCGGACCTCTATTTAACGAAGTCGCTAAAACCAGAAGAAAAGTTCATTATGTGGAAAATTTGTTAAATAGCGATTCCTCTTTCAATATTTTTCTGTACTAGGTTCCAGGAAAAAATTTGCAATATAGAAAGATTTGTAAAATGGTGGTCTGAATGTATATATATATATATATATATATATATATATATATATATATGTCACGATATTAAAGACAGAATCAGATTAAAGTTTAAAAAGAAAGGTGTTTATTCGATCGTGTCTACATCAGTTCTGACACTAAAGGCAGAGAGGAAAAAGCACGCCATGGTGGGGGTTCCACGTGAAAAACATCTGGTGAGTGTCGCTGCTTTGAAGATGGTGTTTGCAAGTTAATGCTGACATATGTTGACTATTAAATCTAACGACCTAGAATTAGACATATTTATTGTCTAGGCCATATGTTCGGAAGAAATAAATGGGCGATTAGTTTGATACTTGAATATGAGAACGTAGAAGGATGGAGTCAAGTGCTAGATAGGGAATTTAATTTTTAATCTAATTTAATTATCCTTACATTTGCTCCCCAATTTTAAAAGGGAGTCATAGCGTGGTTCTGAACATAAAAATTATATTGTATTAATTAATTGCTCTGTTGATGTAACACATTCAAATATTTGAGATCTACTTATTTTTCTTACAATTTATATATTTCTTTCAGATATAAAAATTAAACATAACCATTTGAAATATGTCTGTCTCAATTACTAAGTCCTTTGTTTGGCAGTATTTCATAAAAAATAAAAATTAAGTAAGTGCAAAATGCATGAAATGTAGCAATATTTTGAAGTGTAGAGGTTGGTCTACAAGTGGTTTGCTTCGGCATTTACAAATTCAGCATAATATATCAGCATATCGATCTCAATCCGTTTCGTCAGGATCACAAAATACTGAAATTACTAAGAGAAAAATTGATAGTGATAATGATATCAGATTACTTCTGAACAAAAGAAACCCTTATTATCATATTTTCTTAAAGAAAAAAAAGAAACACTAGAGGAAATTGTAAGTAAACTTGTTTGTGTAGATGGATTCACGGTAAATGCAATAACAAAAAGTAACTTTATTAGGAAGTCCTTACATGATAAAGGTTATTCCATTCCTCCAAACCCTAGTGATGTCATGAAGCTTGTATATAAACAATATAATGTGATTAAAGCTCGGGTTACTAATGAAATTTCATCAAAGTTAAACGCAGGACTTCGTTGTAGCTTGACGCTCGATGAGTTTACATCGCTTAAAAATAGATGATATTTGAACATAAACGTTCACTTCAATGAGGGTGAAATCTTTAATTTAGGAATGAAAAGAATTAGTGGATCCTTTTCAGCAGAAAATTGTGTTAAAGCGGTTGAGACTAAACTACAGGAATTCGGATTCAACAGAAAAGAACTTAGTTTGAGTGTGTTACTGATGGTGCTAGTATGATGGTTAAGTTCGGAAAAATAATGAGTTGTGAGTATCACCTGTGATATGCACACGCCATACACCTAGCCCTGGGCGATGTGCTTTATAATAAACAAATAGATTTGGTAGAAAACACTGTTGAAGTAGAAGATAAATCGCATGAAGAAGAAGACAACGGTGAAAGTGAAGAGCTTGTTGAAGATTTAGACAAAGCATTAGATTTAGAATTTGAAAGCGGTGTAGGAACAGGTGCTTTGTTTCATGTCCCTTACGCAGAAAAAAATTCCATAACTAACATAAATGAAACTATAAAAAAGATTAAAAATGTAGTAAAATTATTCAGAAAGTCCCCTATAAAGAATGATATTTTACAAAAATATGTTAAAGAAGAGAGTTTGGCTGTGAAAAGATGGTTTGTTTGGATACCAAAACACGCTGGAATAGTTTGTTGGCAATGCTTGAAAGATTTTTAGAAATAAAGTCAGCAATTTCAAAAGCATTAATTGACATTAAAGAAGAACAAATGATGATCAATGTAGAGTCTGAAACTGTGACTACAATTGTAAAAGGCTTAAAGCCAGTAAAAATTAGCTTAGAAAAATTATGCAGTCGAAATGCAACTTTGCTAACTGCAGAAGGTGTATTTTCTTTCGTCATTGGAGAATTGAACGAACAAAATTCAGAATTTGCAAAAAATATGAAATGTTCTCTAATCCAAAGAATTAATGAGAGACGCAACGTTAATTTAATAGGATTAATGCAATACCTGAATTTTGGGAGAAAATACGGAGCAGCTGCAGTTACTGGCGATATTTCGCGATTGCCTGGTAAAAATTGTTTGGTTAGACAAGCCCAAATGATAGGGACAAGGCTTTTCTGCGAAGAAGAGGAATCAATATCCAACTCTTCACACTCAGAAGAGAGCATAGAGATTTTGAAAGAAAAACCTCTGACATTAGACGAAAAATTAGAGAAAGCAATTTACTCTAAAACAAAAGTTTTATATTGTTCAACCAAAAAAAGTACCAGTTTCAACAAAATCATGAAACAAGAGATGTAATTGTTCGACTCGACTGAAAATCCATCACCAAACATTATAAAACTTTGTGATGCTTTAAAAACAATTCCTCCAACGTCAGTTGTGAAGCCGAGAGAGCATTTTCTGCTGCTGGATTGTTCGTTACAAAGCTTAGAACTAGGTTGAGTGATAAAAGTATTAATTGCTTATGCTTTTTGAAATCTTATTTTAAAAAGGAATAATCAATTTATTGTATATTTTTTGTATTTTTAGCTCATTATATAAATAAGTATTACTTTTGGAGTTTATATGTATCCTTATTTTTTACATAATTATTATAGATTTTATTTAAAAATAACTTGTTTTTAAATTTTTTTGAAATTTTGATGTATTCCCGGGAATCCCGGGAACGACAATTGCATTCCCGGGAATGGTAAAACCCCGGGAATCTGAAACCCTAGTGCCTACATGGAAAATGGTAGCACTGGAGAGCGAATCGCGTAACTTTTAATGGGCAGTTAAGGGATTAATTATAAACCGTATAGATTATCAAGATAAGTGTTAAATTTTGCATATACTTTTATACATGACAAGCCCCTTTGGGGTCACTGGTCATTATTAAACTTGTTCTTGCCTTAGAATTGTTAAATTAATTATCAAATATATTGTGCAGTACTGATACATTTATAAGTGTATTATATCAGTGTAAATGTGTGTATTTTATTTTTTATTATGTCAGAATTTATTTTGTATGGTTACTTTCAGTAAATTAAAATATAATCTTGTGAAAAATGGTTTATTCGAGCCACCAAGTGGCGTAAGCAGAAAAAAGTTCGTAAGGTTCACGTAACCATGAAAGATTATTGAAAATATTCAAATAAATTGGAAATTTTAATATCAGCAGTTCAACAAGGGAAAATCTAGAATTCTTTCAAAAGGAAAAGTTAAGCTACTACGTCATTGTATAGAAGTGGATTAAGATAGTTGGGGCCCCTGGCGGTAAAAGCTTTGAGGCCCATGGGCCCAAAGGATGAAAAACTAAAATAGTGAAAAGATTCGCTGACTTAAAATTCTCAAAAGAATAAAATGTTTTGTTAATAATAAAATTCAACGGCTAAAGAAAAATCTTGAATGTATTTTTAAAAAATTAAAAAACCTTACTAAAGAGCTTACAATTTTGCAATACAACTTTATTTCTTGATTTATCTTTGGCAAACTCATCAATTATTTTTGCTGTATCTATTTTGTCTAAAACATCTCTTGTTCTATATATAATATTGCTATGTTGTTTGTCTTCTCTCCCATAGTGCTTCTTAAATAAATTTTAACACGTTTTAAAATTGAAAGAGATCTCTCCTCTGATGCATTCGATATCGGTAGATGTCAGTCTATACTCGAAACCTCTTGCAACTTGATAAATTTCTTGTGGGGGGTCTTCATTGTATCTCTGTTTTCTTTTTTAAAAAGTAGTAAACACTGATTCAATCCATATCATCAAAATTAAAAGATTCAATATCGTCTTTGCAAGTTTCCTTTAGTTTTTGTGTGTAGCTCTCTTCTTAATTTCACGTAATAATCTCACGTCAAAAAATACAGTGAAGTGCTCTAAGCAGTTTCATGTATCTCAGGACTTCGGGATAGTTCTGCCTTTGCTCTATCGTGTATGACATAAAATGAAAAGGAGGGAAATTATCATGAAATTTTTCTTTCTTTCAAAGTTTCATAACCGACTTCTTTACTTTTCACTGAAAATATTTTCCCTCTTTTGCTACATGCTTTATATAAATAATATAATGCGCTCAAAATGTTATCAGATACACAGTGGTATTGCAAACAACTTTTTTTTCTTTTTTTTAATCGAGTGTTAGAACTCTTCACAAACTTGCCCAAAGTTACGTTCCACTATACTTCTCCCCATCATGTCATGATTTCCGTTTGAGATTTCTTACGTGTTTTCATAATGTTAAATACCACGACCTTAGAAACTGGACATCGTTGGAGCATCGTCCATTGGAGTACACAAGAAGAAGGAAGCTTGTCCAGCTTCCTCTTCAAACGAGAGCCGTGATAAATTAGTTGCTCTTAGTTCCATGTTTCTAAATTAATTTCTGAAATTTTGGATATAATTTTCTAGAGATTTTAGCTGACTAGATCTCTTTAATAATTCACACTCAACTTATTACAATGATTTGCTAGTGGCATTTATTCTTTGTGGTATGGTATTCCCAATTATATTCACTAGATAAGTTTCATATTTGTCCATCTGTTTCAAAAGAA
Organism: Trichonephila clavipes; assembly: GCA_019973935.1. Classification (NCBI taxonomy): domain Eukaryota; kingdom Metazoa; phylum Arthropoda; class Arachnida; order Araneae; family Nephilidae; genus Trichonephila; species Trichonephila clavipes. The sequence continues at coordinate 62,751 of BMAU01006228.1, forward strand.
AAGTTGCCTCTAATATATTCTGGGTTTCTTCCCCTCAATCATACCACGGATTTCATCCAGGACTGCTTTTATTAATTTTTACCTTACTATTAAAGCCTAAATTCAACGAGCTAGAAATAGTTTGCTTTGAAATAGACATATCTTTTATCACATAACTTCATTTTGTTTCATGTATCTTCATTAGTAATATACACTGAGGGAAATAAAAACCCTATCACCAAGAAGGTTGTTGTTGTTTCTAATGCCACTTGTCTGACGTAGTCAGATCGAGGCCCACAAAATTCATCGTGGCAAGGGGCTAGAAGTACGCCTGTCGTTGGCCTTAGCCTTGATCACCATACAGATGATAGTATGAATTAGCTCGGCGAAATTCTCCAAAAGGACGATAGATAGAGACACCACCTATCTCCACCTGCACAGTTTAGGCATGGAACTGAAGGGGAGGGGAATATTCTCCAGTCCCCTGCACTCGTGATTCAGCCCTCAAGACTTTCGGGCCCACTGATTTAACGAGCATGTACTCCGTGTGTACTCGGAGGGTATTTGGTGGAGTTGTGCTGCATCAAACAAGTTTGGCAAACTTATTTACACATCCGAAAGATGGCGTATAAGAGTAGCGCTAGTTGTACCACTTTGAGGATACAAATCAAGTGTACTTTAAATACGCTCTATAAAATCCGTGAGAGTTATTTATCGTTGAGATTTGACGTAGTGAATTGTTAGTACTCCAGCACGACTTTAAGAAGACGAAGTTATTATCAACAGCTCAATAGTATTATACAGTTGTATAATAAAGCTTAAAAAAGGTGGATTTTCTTTCCACGATATTGCAGAAAGTCTTGATAGGAATAAATCCATTGTGCATGACTTTTAGCAGCAAAAGTCTCGGAAAAACTCTACCCCAAGAAAACTATGGTTCAACCACGTACGGGTCACCACTGACAGATTGATTGATTGATTGAATTGATTGAATGAATATTAACGTCGCACTGTTCAGCTACACGAGGGCTTTGGGCGACGGACCACGTAATTTTGAATCATGGTCAAGTGACGTAGACGACACCTGAGCTGGCACCCCCTCTCCTAACTACCACACCACACCAACGGGAGGACGTTTCAGCTCTCGACAGATTTAACGTGCATCGCTGCCCTACACGGCGGGTCTTTAGTGGTACTGGGCTCGAACCCGTGACAAAGCAAGCCACGGTCCGATACTTATACCACTCGGCTACCGCGGCCGCCACCACTGACAGAAAAGACCGCCATATTCACCACAAGGTTGGGAAACATCGTAGTTCATCTACAGCAGAAGTTACAGTTTTTTTTTCGGCATCAAATTTACTCAGTGAACTATAACAAATGAATGAATCAACAAACCAATCAGAAACAGCTCCCAGCGAGACGCTCTATGGCAGAGGTGGGCAAACTTTTCTAGGGTATGGGCTTCTTCTGATTTTTTTAAGGTCATGCAGTCCACTCAGTGATGTTAGGTGTGTTGAGGTAAGAAAAAGGTCGACAATATTTACTATAACTTAATAATAAATACGGAATATGTACTTACCTACATAACTAAAATAAAAAACTCATACTTCTAAAATCGTGTTTAAAGCTAAAAAGGTTAGATACAAACATAATAATAGTAGCCACAAATATAACTTAACTCAGTGGCGCAACAGCCTATGAGGGCCAAGACCCACTATGCCTATATCAGCATATGTGACCTCGGGCCCTGAGAAGTTGTTCAGGTCAGGTGGTCAGTCTGACGCGAAACCCCCTGTATTAAGTTCCCAAGCAAGCTTGGTACTCATTTATCGATGCACTGAAGGGATGACCTTGCCCATCCCGGGGTTTGAACCTCTTACCTATGGTGTGGAAGTGCGATGCACTACTATTAAGCCACGGGGCTTCACACTCACAGCCACAAATATAACAATGGCAAATAATGCATTTATTTTTCAAACACAACTCAAAATACAAAAAATAAAACATTTCATCTAAATTTAGTTCTCGTTGTTATAGTCAGTAGAAGACTTAGTCTGCACACTGTCAGCAAATCTTGAATATTTCGTCTGATCATCATCAGTCTGGTGACGCAAACTGTTGCACTGCCATTTATAAACAGCATTCAAGGGGTGTTTTTCAACAGGATAACGTGTGCCCTCAAACCCTGTTGTAACTCAACATGCTTTACAGAGTGTTGACCCGCTAGATCGCCAAATCTTTCTCCAATCAAGCATGAAGGGGAGTTCATTGGACGGAAACGACAGCGTCATCCACAACCGGAATAAAGCAACCTTATATTGACCGACCAAGAGAGACAGGCATGCAATTTCCTCCCACAAACTGATATCTGGTACTTGTACGACACATTGTTTGCATGCTTGCGTTAAAATTTCTGGCGGTTACACTGGTTTCAAATATACCATCATTTCACATTTGAAATAACTCTTATAGCGCTTATATTAACCTGTGATTTTGGAAGTTTAATCAATTAAATATGTTACCTAGACAAATGCATTACCGAAGTTTTATTAGTCCAGAATAATTTTTTCTTGGGATTTTCTCCCCCCATCAGAATAAGATGTATCAGAGTAACTAAGGACAGCTGTGAACTAAAAAAGAACTTGTTTGACTTGAATAGTATTCGTTTGTTCGAAATAATATTTAAGCAAAAAAAAAAAAAAAAAAAAGCCCGCATATGCGAAAATTTTGTGCAGATTACAACAATACAGATACATGGAAGAAAGATGGTTAGGCTGTTACACGACTCAAATGCGTGGAAGTAATCAGGGTTACAATAACGGTTCAATATCTTTTTGTTGCGCATTGAGTTTATAACAGGAATCCACCAAGCTTGGGGAATCCACCTCTGGTAAAGCCCATTTTAGTTGAAGAAGCCATCAACGCTCTACCCTAATTAGTAGATAGAGAAAGCACAAGCTAAAGTTACACTCATAGAGTTACATACATATTAGAATATAAATTAAGGCACACGTGCTTCTCCCTTATTAAAATAATAATATCAAATTAACGATATTCAACAATGGTCTTGGTAAAGTGATGTTACCAGCTCACACACAATTTAAAAAAAGAATTTATTCTTGTTTGTCTTTCCTCATAATCATTTAATTAAATATATTTAGAAGAAAAATTCTCTCGAAAACCTTAAGTGGTCATTGTCACGAACTCGTGGCTGGTGTATCATGAGTGCGAGCATTAGTGACAATGAAGAGCCACCGTGTAGAGGAGCTGATGCACGTTAAATCTATCAATAGGCTAAAAGATCTCACGTTGACGCGGTGTAAAGATTTGGAGAGTATGGTGTCAGCTCAGGTGACATCCTCGTCACTTGACCACGGTTCAAAATTATGAAGTCCGTCGCCAATGGCCATCGTGTTGCCGTATAGTGCAACGAAACACTCACTCACTCATTCGATAACCTAAAATTTAATTTCTAGCAGTTGGCTTATACACAGTAATCATTCGTGATACTTGTGAAAATTTTTCTTTGACTGATGATTTATGTCGCCCTTTGAGGGCACGCAAGGGCTATTGGTGACGAGTTTCATAATTTTGAGCCTTGGTCAAGTGACGAGGTCGACACCTGAGCTAGCATTCCATTCTCCAAACTTTCCCACCCCGCCAACGTAAGGACTTTGAGCCTCTACAGATTTAACATACACCAGACCCTCTTCACAGCGTGTTTTTCAGTGGCACTATTTGTGTATGTGTAAATAAGTACTATTTAAGTAATACCTGGGACTATCTATCTACTGGGAACAATGTTGATCAAATCATATTTTATTTTAAAAAGTCAATTCTTAATTTGTCAAAAAAGCCCGCGATTATTAAAATCCGAAATATATCCCACTTCCAGAAAATAATCCGCGATCATTTATCACTTATTATCAATATTTAACGCATCAGTGATTGAGAATCGATACCTGTCGATCCCCAGATTTCTATAATCGATACGATTCCTCTATCTAAATGCTCAAAGTAAGTAATTAGAAAAACTTTGAGCCGTTGTTAGTCCAGAGTGGCCATGGCCAAAGCACCTGGTGTTTAGGAATGTCTCCGGCAGATGGCAGTGCGTGCCATAACGAGTTTACCTTTTGGCCCTGTCAAAGAGAGGAGGAGGCCGTAAACGATCCAATTTCTGTGGTGTGCCGTTGGGCGAACGAGCGTAATCCAATTTGTCTCACGCCAGACAGCTCCTCCAGTTCGTTGATTGGCTGGCTAACACGATTGATGAAATCTAATCACACATCGATGCTGCGAAGCTCCAATTACGGACCGAGGCGGCCGCTTGTAGGGCACGGCGCCATTTAGAAGCATTGTTAGCGGCTGAGCGCTCCGAAACAGGAAGCAATTTCAGCAGCAAGTACTTCGCTTCCAAACCGTTCCCCTATTACTCTCATATCGCTGCACTTGACGAAGCTGCTGCTACTGTAGGGCAGTGTTTGCCTGAACGTGTTCGCTGTTGCCAGAGTCACGAGTGGTTAGGCACTGTGGCGGCGCAGAGCGCAAGTTAAACATGTCTTCCACAATTTGATGACTAAGCTGCTACCGATGTCAGCTTGATCTGCTTTTTATTCCTTCCTGCCGGAAAAATAGGGACTTCAAGGATGGGGGAAGGATATGCATGTTTCGGAAGTGCTATCACGTTAGCAAAAGGAAAGCGCCCACCCGCGCCGGAAGGGATTCAACATCAATTGCGCCATATTTGGCGAGAATTCTCTTTCAAATGGTAAACCTTTTGCTGCCGAGAGCTCTGCATATATTGACAAAGTTTTGACGTTTGTTCTTGAATAGCTTGCGTTTGCTTAGAAAAAGCACATTCGATAGAAAAGATTCGGTGAGAGTGGAGCATTGAGAAATGGATAGAGCCTTTTTATTTCCGAAACGGTTGCATTTCGCTTGGTGCTTTTTGTGGGTTTTGCGTATTGCTGCTTTTTCTGTAACATAAAGTAAAACAATGAGTGTAAAGTTTATTTATTTATATATTTTTTCTGAAATGATCCGGTAAAGCTTCTATAGAATTCGTGAAGGACGCTTTCTTTTTTATTTTTGGTGTCACAACCATTGGCGTAGCTAGTCCTGAGTGGGCCCTGTATCAAAATTTCTTGGGGGCCCTTTTCTTGAAGCTCCATTATAGTTCAGGATATTTTTCTTACACATTTTGGGGCCCCTGAAGCTTGGGGGCCCCGTATCATTGATATCGCGGTAGCTACGCCCCTGGTCACAGCACTTGGAAGAGTGAAAATGGAAGTATTTGTGAGATTTCCTTGGGAAAGATCCGGGCAAAACATTTTCCATACTTTAAAGGAGTTAAATGTATTATAGTTCATTTTTAATTAATGTTTCGAGATTCTTTTATCAATTGCAAAAATAGATTTCAAACACATATACACAGAAACTCAAATTGTAAATACATCTCTAAACACTTAATACTACATACGTTACTTTAAAGTTTGCTTCCTAGCACATACACTCAAAAGGTTCGATAAACGTTTTTCAAGGGGCAGAATTTTCTGAAGAGTTCCTTTTCTTTTGAACATAAAATGCGTTTCATTTTTTAAATCAAACATTAATTAGCGAATGTTTATATACGGAAGGAAGGGAGGGCTTTTTATGTAGAAATTTCTTCAAAAAATTTAGCGTAAAAGTCAAGGTTATTTACGATTAATTATGAATGACATTTTTTTCCGCAACAACTTTCAATATAAAATCGTAAGTTTTAGTGATCCATTTTACTTTTTTAATTACTTAAATACCATTTAAAACTGAATTTATTTTTTTCATATAATAGAAAGAAATATTTGTATGGTATTGGCTTGATTTCTACATGAAAATGTTACAAATATTTCAGAAAGAATCCATTCAAAATTCATTAGTCTGCTCTTCACTGACGGAATGAAGTCTTATTAGTTTTTATGCTCTGTAACTGGAATCAAGTTGATTTCTAAGCCTTGTATCGAATTTGAGTATCAAAACTGTCTCATGTTCTAAATGCACATTTCTCTTTCTTTTTTATGTTGCGTTATTCTCAACATAAAATCTCTTCTTACATATTCACATTCATATTACTTTAAAACCATTACTTATTTCTAGGAGAGAACAAGATAGGTACCTTCAGTAACTGCATCACATTTTTTTTTGTTATAATACATATTAAAGACACAAAATATTTTTATTATTTTAGAACAATAAGACTTTTTTTAAAAAATGTATGGTCTGTTCAGAGTGGTTCATATTTAAAAAATAACTGGAATACTTTTATTAGAAATCAATAAGAGCGAAATATTTTTTTAAAAACTTCTTGCCAATACTGGAGTGGGACCAAGAAAAGAAACAAAGGAATAAAGTAAAGATTAAAGTTTGCTGTATGAGAGAGAATGAAAAGCTGTTTATATGATGTTTAACTCATTTTTTTTAAAAAAATATTACTACTGTATTGTATTAAGCAAATTAGAAACAATTTGTGAGTGAATCAGAAAAATATTTTAAACTCATCTAAGTTTTTTCACAGTATGTAAGAATTTTTTTTGAGACTCTAGGCAAAAAAAAAAGGGGAAAAAAAAGACTCCTTGTGTGCCGACAAGTTAAAAAAGGCTCACAAATGTAAGTCAATATTTAATCAATAGTGGTAGGAAGTTTCAAGTAGAAGGATACAGGGACAAATGAGAATCAAAAAGGAAACGAAACAAGAATGGATGCAAATACAATAAATATAGAACAAAATACAAAATTGCTCACATGCAAATGGAGACAATCAGCAACTAAAATTATACAATGGGGAAGATTAGGAAAGATGATCATAATAAAATTTTCAAAATACAAATGCAAAAAGCACACACACACATACATATAATATACATACACATATATTTATACATACAGATACATACATATATATTAATACATACAGATACATACATATATACAAACATACAGATACATATATATAAAACACACATATACAAACAGATATAAATTTATACATACTCGTACAGTAAATGTGAGCAAACACAACGAATTACAAACTAAAATGATATACTCGCGAATTTTTACCAGACCAAATCAAATAATATTGACGACAGAACTTTTCATTTCTGAGAATCATTAAATATAAAATATTCAAGCTCTCAAAAATGCAGAAAGACATTCATGGCATTTTTTTGTAACTCGGAATCACTTATCTGTTTTAATATGTTCCAAAATTTACAAGTATTTTAAATTTTATCGGTCATTAATATTTTACGAAACAAATTAAATTTCTTTTTAAATAATAGCCCTACATTTAAACTTACGTTCAACCTCTCTCATACATAAAATAGTTTTGAAACGGAACACAATTTTTTTAATTTCCATTATACATACCACCTTCATTGCTGTAAAAGCAGTTTTTGAATTCAACATTATTTAAAAATTCCTTGAAACCCTCAGATCACATTTATGTGCCTTTTGATCTGCAAAGAAAAAGAAAAACTCAAATAATTTGTGAAAAATTAGTTGATAGATAGAAAATTTCAATTTGCATCAAATTTTTACTCATGTTATAACCAATTTCATCCGAAAAAAAGTTTTCATCGGAAACTTTATTTGCCTAAATTTCAGAAGAAAAAAATTGCTAAACGAAAGAATTTAACCATTCACATAATGTTTAAAGTCTCCGATATTTCTGAGTAAGATATTTGGTAATATTCTTTTTCTTTAATAACAAGGAATAACATTTTATTATAAGTCCAAAAATAAATGAAATCCATGCTAAAAAAATCTTAAATTTATATTAATTATACATTTTTTTTATTTTAGCATTAAAAAAATAATTGCATGTTTTTAAAGAGGGGTACATAAAGCTTTATGTGGAAGAAAAGAAACATAAAATGAAATTAAGATTATTCATGAGCACACACACACACACACACACACACATATATATATATATATATATATATATATATAATCTTTCTTTCATTCTTATATAAGGAAGGCTTGCTCAAATGAAAGTGGTATTGCCAAAATATTTTGCAAGTATTTATTATTTAAAATACACGGATAATTGAAAATTGAGAATAGTGGTACATAGTTGGTATTACAGGGAATAAATGAAAGAAATTAGGAGTATATTTACATGTTGAAATGTAAACAAAAAATGTATGTCGTAAGCTAGAGGTAGGTAATTAGCAGCCCGCGTACCACATACAGCCTGCAAAGGGTTTTTTACGACCCGTTAAGACAGTTAGAAAGCCAAACATAGAGAAAATGTTCCCTGTATTTGAACTGAACTCAGTGGCGCAACAGCCCAGGCGCTAGGGTGCATGTGCAAATGTTTCAGTCAAGTGGTCAGTCTGGCGTGAAACCCTCAGTGTGTTCAGTTCCCAAGCAAGCTTGGTAAACATTTATCGCCCACTTAAGGGATGAAAGGCTGAGTAGACTTTGCCCAGCCCGGTATTTGAACCCCAGACCTGCGGCGTGGAAGAGCGACACATTACCACTCAGCCACTGAGCTGCTCCCTATATTTAGGTCAACATATATTTGTGAGCAAAGTCTTTCTTGCATGAGGATCAACAGGAGTAAATATAGATACAAGCTGGTTGACATTAACTTGCAGGCTGTGATGAGAATTTCAGATAGCAATCTCACTCCTGATTTAAAAATAATATAGAGAAAATTATGATAGAGAGTTCATTTGTCTCATTAAACCAATTCTAAAAGTGAATGTTCTTGCAGTTATATATATTATAAAATAAGCACAATAAATAAATTTAATAAAACTGCAAACATTTTATTTAACTTATATTTATTGATTTTTATGGTACAAATCTTTTCTGAGATGCAAAGTTAACTAATGAATGCAATCATTTTAAAAGGTGTGGTCCATCGGTATCTTCCGCCTCCACAATTTGGCCCAAGGGTCAAAACAATTGCCCACCCCTGTCGTAAGTAAGCACCACCCATTAGTACATTCAGGACAGTTAAATTGGTTAAAAAAATGAAATATGTTATTTTTGTACGAATATAATGTCTATTATGCATCATAAAAATGTTAGTTAAAAGAAATATTTAATTATTTTAAAGGATTTTGAAGATTCTTTGGTTGCTTGTGGGATCATTCTTCAACACTTGCACGAACCTCATTCTCGTATGTTTCACACATCCTCTACACAAATTCTTGCACCATTGAAACATGATAGAACGGGAGGGACAAACACTCAGGCCCATACAGGTTCATCAGTTCCTCATAATTGTACGTTCCACAAATACTTACAAAATTGAAGCATGTTGCGCCCCCTAGGAGGAATCCATGACACACCTTTCACAGGTTCTGGTAACGTTTCTGTGTGCAAAAACGATACTCGGTCACCAAATCAAACATCGCCGTTTCTCCAAACATACAGAAATGCCGATAGTAGATGTTTGAAAGTTCTATCTCTCGGAGAACGCTACTTCTACTTTGGAAATACCACTTTCATTTGAGCAAGCCATTAATAAGTAAACATACATACACATATATATGTGTGTGTATGTATGTATATTTTATGTATAATTATGTAGATAGACAAAAAGAAGAAAAAAGGAAACATAAGTTAATCACGTTTTTATATTTCTTGTATACCCCTTTCAAATTTTTGAAAATTTTACAGTTCAAATTTGACGGCATTCTGAGAATGTTCTCTTTTTACTGAAAAACTTAGTTATACCGTTAATTATCTTATATCTACTTCCTTAGAAATTGACCTCACTATATTTCTCCTGTTAATTTAATGTACAATGTAATCGGTACAAGTAGCATTCTAACAAAATAAAACACTTCTGAAAGTTTTAACACCTTTGTAGTGCAATACAGAAAATATAGCATTGTTTAGCATTGGCGTAACGTACACCCCCGCAACCTCCAGTTTGTGGGGAGCCCAAAGCCTGATGGATGCCAAGTACGTGTTTAACCAATTTATAAAATACTAAAGGAAATATCTGACTTCGCAGGGAGGGGGCTAATATTCTCCGTTACGCCACTGTTGTTCAGTTTGAAAATTATATAACATACGGAGAGAGATTTTGTGAGGGAATTATCCCTCTCTCTTGCCCACCTAGATATGTGGGAGGAAGGGAAGGAATACCAGACATATTCAAAATCAAGTTATTTATTGATCAAACCATTTAGCAACTTAATTCAAATAATTTCAAGAAGAGAATGTCTCAACGTAAGCAATATACGTAGAACAACAACGAGATGCACGAATTACAAGAAGACTACAAATATCGACCACTTTATTTTAGGATTAGTTCAATTATCCCGATTAATTTAACGTTAATTTAACCAATCGTCACTTTAAATCTTTCATCTATTTAATATTTGAAATATTCCATAAATTGGAGGAGTGATACCTGATCAGCAGCTATCTCACCTGACTTCTGGCTTTCTCTCTCTCCTTCTCCTCGTTGCTTGCCAGAAAACCTTGACTATATATAGTAGACTTAATTTAATTATCGCGGTTTCCTCTTCAAAAGGGTTGGTTGTGAATAAACGCGAATTGATAGCCCAAAGATTTCCCAAGAGGATTAGAGGAAGGTACGCGAATAGATTCGTCACAATTTTTTAAAAAAAAACATCAAAAGAAATTCATTACGAGTAAGTAGTTATGCTTTTTACAGAGATTTTATTTTTGAAATTGATTTTAAAAGTCAGTCACTCCTTATTCGTTAAAATTTATTCCGTAAGTCATTAATTTTACTAAAATCACTTCTTCGTTATTTTTTACGATGTCCTTTCTGATAAAAAAAAACTGCTCAATGCATTGCAAAAATATTCTTTTTAAAAGGATACAGTTAGAAATAGTAGAAAGGGGAAGCCGAAAACGAAATAAAAATTTGTGATCTTTAATCTCTAAACTGAGATGTCTTTCTAAAATTAAATCATTTGAAACAACTTTAAAAAATATTTTGTATAAACTGTTCTTCGTTTCACATTTGTTACAACGTTAAGAATTTCCCTTGCAGTATTGAAGTTTGAAAAATAAATTGACTAAATTAATATTTATTTATACTTAAAAATATTTGTTTTATTCGTATTTTGTAAAATTTACTCTTTCTCTGTAAAGAAAATTTAAATAATATCTCCAAGTTTGACAGTTTCAGAAGTCTTCAATCTTTTACCCTAATTTTCGAATGTTATTGATCTGGAAAAAATATTCTCTTAAAAAAATGCGTATATATATAAGAAAATATCTGACGATGTAAAATAATTGTTTATTTTACATTGTTTATTTTTCGTTTCATTTGGTCCTTTATACAAACTATTTAATCAGTGTTAGTTAAAGGTCAAAGCAAGCATTTCAAAAAAATGTTACATTCAAAATCCTTTACGACTTTTTTTTTGGATTCACTTTATTACATTATAAATAATATATATGCGTCTTATGAATATTTTCCTGAAAATTTTTTATGCCCCTTCACTTAGAAAACTCACTCGCAATAAATTTCAAAAAATCCAAGTCCTTACGTTGATGAGGTGTGAAAGCTTGAAGAGTGTGACGTCAGCTCAGGTATCTTCCTCGTTACTTGACCATGGTTCAAAATATGGTCCTCAATAGTCGTCATGCGTGACGCTCATTTGATAAACTATCAATCAATCTGAAAATATCAAAAGGAAGAAATATAATAATGGTGTATCAAAGCTTTTTTCGTAAGAACATCAATAGAAAATTATGCCGTTAGAAAGAATTAGAAAATACTAACAACAAATAGGGGGAGTAATAAATTTTATATTGCAACAATCACTACAAATTTTATCAACTATTGTACTAATATATGTTAAAACTATTTATAATCATTGTATCATTTGATCATCATTTTCATGTATCATTTGATTTGAAGGATTGTTAAAAGTTGTAAAACAAAGTAGAATACGGCAAGTTAATATATACGTTTAATTTATACTTTATAAATACCTTGATGCCGCCCCACCCAGTATGGTAGTTATAACACTCGGCTTGTGATCGAGTGGGTTCGAATCCCGAGTAAGGCATGGATGTATCTTCGGGAAAAGGATTTTCGCCTGAAATTAATTCCCGTCCCGAAAGGAAAGCAGCGTTCCTCTTCTGTTCTTTGCTGGGATCATCGTTTGTAATAAAATCTGTATTCTTCTATGATCGTGTTATATGTCTCTCACGTCTTTCGTAAGTGTAAGTGTTGAAAAATAAAAGTGAAAAGCATTGTGATTTTAATGATGTCCTACATTAACTTAATTTATCTATACAAGAAAGCAGTTTTATAATAAAATATATTTGTAGTAATAAATACACGACACAACAACAAATCCCTTGTTTTTTAATGGCAAAGCCTTACTTCAAATATTATTTCATTTTACAATGATAATTTCAAAAAGAATAATTTATGAACAATGTATTATTAGCTATGATTAATTTAAAAAAATTGTGGCACATAATTGATGATTCAAAATAACCCATTTAAAAATATGTATTAGATATATAAATCAAGCCAAAAAATGTATACAACTGAAAGAACAACTACAGCAAGAAATGTTGATTGATATTAATCTTTTGATTTTATAAATGTTATTAAAATATATATTAAAATGGAATCACAAAACTATAATACACAGTAACAATATATAATTTACAAATACTAATAAAGAAGTTGGTAGTCAAGCAAATATACACTTTTGACTTTATATAACTTTTGATTTTATATATGTTATTAAAATATACATTAAAAAGAAATAAAAACTATTACAACAACAATATATAATTCAAATACTAATAAAAAGTCGATACTCGCAAACAAATATGCTTTTTTCAAACTATACAATAATTTTACAGACTGTATTTAGTTAATTCATTGCACTAACTCTGCTTTCTAAAAAAGTTTATTAATACTTCTCTTTTGAAAAATAAAAGTGAAAAGCTTTGTAACTAATGATTTCCTATATTAACTTAATTTATCTATATAAGAAAGCAATTTTATAATAAAATATATTTGTAGTTAAAAAGTATCAAGTTTCTCTAATTTAAATTTTTTTAAAAATTTACCATTGCAAAAACAATCTAGTATATATATATATATATATATATATATATATATATATATATATATATATATATATATATATATATATATATATATATATATATATATATATATATATATATATACAGTGGCGTAACGGAGAACACTTGGGCCCCCGCTAAGTCAGGTTTTGGGCCCCCTGCTAAGTCTTGTTTTGGGCCCCACAAGTTGGATTTTACAAAGGGTAGGTACTTGACGATAGTCAGGCTGTGGGCCCTCTAGAGCCTTGGGCCCCCCGCAATGCGGGGGTGTACGTTACGCCACTGTACATATATAAATGAGAGAGATAACATACAAGCCACTATAAATTTTATTTTAAAAAATACACATCTGATAACACTATCGAAGAAGATTCTATAAGATATCGAGCAATTGGATTAATGAAATGGGTATTTCAGAAGCTAATGCTGATGGATGTCTCGAAGTGTGTAGTCTGAAGACTTTGGGACCAATTTCAGTTGGACAATTTAGTATCCACAAAATTAATTTCTATTTCTTTCGAACTCCATGGAAAACAAATATTACTGTAACTCAGCTCAATTCAAAAATCGCTGTGCCGTAAAGGGGATGACAATATTTGCTCCTACGATTCGCAGATGTCTTTACAATCAAGAACTTTATGCAAGACGTCTCCTTTTATATGGCCCTCTTAATCGACGACACAGATGTGCCCTTTGAGTTCCTTACCAGGACCAGTCAGAAATGTGCTTTTGTACTCTTCGAAGACGAGTCCCGGTTTACTTTAAAGAGTGATTCAGATCCTGTTTTGATCTAGAGCATCGGTTCGGCAAACTATGGCACGTGTGTCACGGGGTACAATTTTCAGTAGCATTCTGCACTACTCTACAAATTTGTCAATTTTTGAGTGGATGTAGTGGACCGTATTTGACAAACATCTTCAGAATTATGGACATTTACGGGATTATGAAAAAATCTGAAAGATAAATCGAAAGATAAATTTAGAGCTATTTTGTAAAATATTGAATGCCATATAATTGTTTGAAGAGAGAAAACTGTATGTATTCTGCTTTCCGTTTTTGGTTCTACATATTAAAGTAAAAAGTCTTTCCTCATATGAGAAATATTTCGAGTCCACAAAGAAATTGTTTAACAACTGAATGTTTAGAATCGTATCAAATTGAAAATCACACGTCATACCCCCTGATTTTGCGATATGAAAGTGTGTGTGTGTGTGTGCAGAGTGGACCCTAGATTCGCATACGAATTTTTATTTATCTTTTTATTTAACTGTAATGAAGGGAAATACTAATATTTTACGTTGTCTACTTCTTATTTTAATAAATATGTTTAAAAATAAACAATATATGTGCAACTTTTATTTTTGTTGAAGAAATATAGTTATATTTTATGGTGTTTACTTTTTATGTTAAGGAATACCTTTAAATGATGCAAAACTAATATATAATAAAACTGTAAACATCTTTCAAGAGAGAGCCCTGCTACTTGGGAAAAATTATTACGACTACCCGGCGGCCTCTCCCTTTTGAGCAAACTCCACTTTGACTCCTTTGGAGGCGTTTGAAGAACCTACGTGGTTTTGTGCAGGGTGTTCTGGAACTAAAGGAACAGCTTGATTTAGATTTCGTCCCTGAGCCTCTAGTGTCATCTCCGGACCCATTGATAAAGGTTTTCGAATTTGTACTGTGCTTACACAGGCAGTTTCCAAAAAAGAGCAAAATACCTCAATTTTAAGAACACTTGCCCTAGAAACGATAGACACCATGTACCTTGAATATTACTGGGTGCATATCTATACTGATGAAAGCCTTTTGAAAGACTCTGACAGTGCTGGAGCAGAAGTGTATTGCCACCTTTTCTCCTTTTATTTAACAACTGGAAAATTCACAACCGCTTTTGATGGTGAGGTTGCTGCCTTTCAAAAAGCCCTTGTACAGTTGCACTGTCTTATGAATAGCTTTACTAGGGATGTTGTCTTCTGTGATTCAAAAGCGGCAATTTTTGCTAACAACTTAAATTCTTCTGCTGCCTCCTCTAACATTCTTGATTGTAAAAAACTGCTGCAGAGTCTGTCTGAGTACTCTAAGCAAATCGTCTTGCAGTGGATTCCTGGACACTGCGGTGTAATTGGTAATGAGTTTGCGGACCACCTAGCAAAGATGGGAGCTTCCATTCAACAAATAACAAGGAAAGCTGTCCCTTTTACCAGTGCCAGGGGGATTCATTAAGAAAAAGTTGAATGATCTCTCTTCAAGACAATAAGCTGAGAGAAATTCCAATAAGATTTGGTGGAATTATCTTAAAGATCTTCCCATGTGGCCAAGACGTAAAGTAGTTGCCGAGTTTCGTCTGACCACTGAACACGACTGTCTTCTGAAATATCTACATAGAATTCATGTTGCACAGACCCTTTTCTACACGCTCTGCGATTTTCGGGAGGACATGGATGCTGACCACATTCGCCGCTGCCCAGCCCTAAAGGGCTCCTCTTTGTGCGACCTTTATTGGCAAGCTAGGGACTTATTGAGTCCATAGACTTTTCTCGCCATTTTTATTTTATTTTTTCCCTTACTTTGTTTATTTTTTCTGTTTTTGTTCCTACCCCCTTGT
Organism: Trichonephila clavipes; assembly: GCA_019973935.1. NCBI lineage: Eukaryota > Metazoa > Arthropoda > Arachnida > Araneae > Nephilidae > Trichonephila > Trichonephila clavipes. The sequence goes on from BMAU01006228.1 coordinate 78,433, forward strand.
CGTGTAGTGGTCTTCTGTAATCCTAGCCATTAGAAATAAAAAAATTAATAAAACTCCGTAAATATCTAAATTATTGGCATCTATTCTCTAATTCTGCATGCATTATTATGGGAATAAAATTATTTAAAAAAAATTCCTACTGTGTGGCATTTTGAATCATATTGGTAGATTGGTTTGGCATGCCACAGCTAAAAAAACGTCGACTCCTGATCTAGAAAGAACAAGGCGACAGATACTACCAATCTAATATTGTTGAAAGACACAGCTACAGACGAAGTAGAATCACAGTTTGGGCTGGAATCTGTCTGGGTAGTCACTTTGACCTGCATGTACTCTATAAAGGAACTCTGCTGAGAAATATCTATGTGCTTACTCTATATATCACATAATATGCTAGTCTTTTGGTGAGAAATTTATCCCAATGAATGATAATGGTAACCTAATCAAGCTAGGTTTGTTGATGAATTTACAGAAAATCAAAGCTTGGAACGAACGGATTATGTAAACTAAGCCTGATCTTGGACTGAAATCCGATTGACCTTTTTTTGTAATTATTTCGGCAGATAAGTGGTTGCTTTAAGTTCTACAAAGTAGTTAAATGAGCTAAAACAAGGGATGTTCTACCGTATGGCTATTCGATTCTCATTCCAGTGTCCAACAACTTAGTTGACAGTGTGAATAGCCGATCTCACCAGTGACGCACACAAGGGGGATAACCGGGTCCAGACCCTCCACCCCTCAAAGCCCTTGATTTTTTTTTCAATTGATTATAATCCTATGTATATGGTACGTAAAATTTAATTTCTTATTTGTTATTAATGATTATTTTTATTAGTTAATGCTAATTACTTATTCAATAATTAATTTTTTACTACTTTTTGTTCCGGAAAATTGACAAAATCAAAGAATATCTTGGGCGGCGTATTGGAGCATGATGCAAGAATGGTGGGCTTCCGACACAGGACCCTCCCTTTGAAAAACTCCTGTATGCGCTACTGGATCTCACTAATGCATTACAAGTAGAAGAAGATACACACTTCTCATTGGAGCTCTTTTGCTTGTTTTGTGTGTTCACAGAAATCTGTGACTTATTATTTTACAAAACAGTAAACTTTTGCAAAAAATACTATCCGTTTTTTTGTAAATTGTGCTTGATGTTAAAGTTATGTAAAATTCAATAAATAGCAATTTAAAATACAACTCTCTCAAATTTTATTGCTCATTTGTTTTTTATTAGATGCAAAAGATTGGTTGTACTGTATATGAAAATAACAAACACACACACACACACACACACAAAAAACAATAATTGCTAGTACATGACATTTAAATTTTATATTTAAAATAAATTGTAAAACACTATATCCACTGTTATATGATGGAAGGTATCTTTGTTTATATATATAGTTTAACACTAAATATTTATGGTGCATATGCATTCTGCTTGACAGTGTGCGAATAATTACTTGTGATAATTTGTTAAATAATTGTTTTTAGTTTTATGCAATTTAAAAAAAAATCTAGAGCAAAAAAGCATTGTTTATTAAAGTCGCCCTCTAAAATTAAACGAGGGCTGTTGGCGACGAATTTGTATTTTGGATCATGGTCAAGTGCCGTGGTCCAAAATACAACCATGGACGACGCCTGAGCTGGCACCCCATTCCCCAGACATCCATACCACACCAGTGTGAGGACTTTGAGCACTGTACTTAAACGTTCATCAACCCCCCCTTCTACAAAGCGGTTTTTATTGGCATCAACACTAGAATACATGACTCGACAGAAATAACAACGGCCACAAGTTAGCAAGCTTGACACTAGTCTAAAGCGGCTACCAGGAACATTTATAAATCACTTTAAATATATAAATTTCTTTAGATATATAATAGTGCAGAAATTTATTACAATATATAAGAAAGATATGGAACAAGAGCCTTTATTATTTTAAATGATTTTTAGAAATAAAATACAAGCATTACATTTCTCCTTTTAAATACAGCTGATGATTTCTCGACTTTCTAAAACTTCCTAACGACTTGACGAGAAACAATGGCATGTATTTTGCAAAAAAAAAAAAAAAATTAATAATTTTGTTTTATCCATTCTGAAATAATTGCTTTTTCTGTTCTATATCATGAAATGAAAGAAAAATGTATAATATAGTTTTTCTCGGTACTTTATATATTCCATATATTTGTATATTCCCACGTATCTCTCTTAAACACACTATTTTTTTCTCTAATAATGTATATCAATAATAGTATAACTGAAATTATTGACTAATTAAACTTTAAGCTTGATTTTTATGTAATATAAATAGAGACCAATTTTTTACTGGAGCGTTAAATAAAATTAGATGCCAACTAGCTTCAAAAGTCCTTATTTGAAAATTTATATTCTTATTTTGGCGACCCTTTTGGAGCTTTTAAAGTTCGCTTTTTAGTTTATTATTTTTGGATTATACGTTGCTTTCTTTTTCAATACTTCTCTTGACATTTTAGAATTGATAATAATACAAAAATAATTTTGAAATTTGTTTAATTGACACAGTTATTAAAGGCGTGCTTTTACTAAGGCATATTTCTCCATCAATGACAAACTTTTATAGAGATAAGACATACTTGGAAAAAAAACTACAAATACACTGCTGGACAATTGCTGAGGACGGATAACACTATCATCCATAGCAACCACAAAATGAAAGGAAGCAAAATGTGGAAAATTAGAATAAGTGCAGGATATTAGTAAGAAGAAGTATGAGTATGCAAATTTTTTTCCACGTCTGTTCATCACGTGATAGCGTTCATAAGAGCTTTAAAGGTTTTGACGCGTGTGGACAGTTGTTGTTTCAAGTCAAAGTTTTACAGGAAAGATTTAATAGACGAACTTAAAATTTTTGGCATGTCTTCCCGACATCACATAGATGATTTTATGCGTGGCCGAATTATTGGAAAGATCGGAGAAGGGTGAAAAATAACAGATGTTGCCAGGAGTTCGACATCGCTCACAGCGTTGTTTCACGGCTGTGGAAGTCATTTAAAACTACTGGAATGTGTAGTAGACGGCACGGGGGAGGTCGTGTTAGAAGTACGACGCCTGCAGAAGACAGATATATCGTCCTATCAGCAAAAAGGAACAGGCGCACCACAGCTCAGCAGGTGGCAAATCAGTTTCTTGCTGCCTCAGGAAAGCAGATCTCCCGACAAACTGTTGCCAGACGTTTGAGGGGAGGAGGACTATACGCACGCAGACCTGTTGTGTGTGTCCCATTGACCAGACAGCACCGTACTGCCCCTTTGCAATGGTGTCGTGAGCATCACAATTGGACTGAACAGGACTGGGCATGCGTACTATTCTCAGATGAGAGTAGGTTCAGTCTGTCATCGGATTGTAGTCGCCAACTGATCTGGCGCGAGAGTGGTACTGCTTATCGTCCAGAAAATATCCAGGAAAAGGACCGATATCCGACATGCAGTATCATGGTGTGGGTCGGCATCATGATCAATGGCCGCACGCGCCTACATGTGGTTGCGAATGGGACTGTGACGGGCCAACGATACATTGATGAAGTTCTACTTCCTCATGTTCGTCTTTTCCGTGGTGCTGTCGGTGATAAATTTGTTTTTATGGACGACAACGCAACATGTCATCAAACACTCGCTGTTCAGGATTGTCTAGACAGCGAGGGAATTCAACGTCTCGTATGGCCAGCGCGTTCTCCAGATATAAACCCCATTGAAAATGTGTGGGATGCTTTAGGGAGGCAAGTTGCTGGTCGAAACTATCCTCCGACAAACAAGAACACCCTCATCCGTGCACTCACAGAGGAATGGGATAAATTGCCTCAACAGCTGCTGGATAATGTTGTGCAAAGTATGGTACGACATGTGGAATGTTGCATCACACTCCACGGTGGACATATCCCGTACTGATACCTTTCTTTAAGGTGCCTGCTGACTTTTAGATGCATTGTTCCATTTCTCCGTACGCAGATCAAATGAACATTTTTTTTTCTTTCAGATGTTTCACAGCTTTTGTACATTCCAGAACAACAAATATTCTTTATTCTAATGTCTGAACAGTGTGGCAACTATATTTTATCCTACTAGGCCTCATGTCTCGCTTAATGTTATGCTACATAGCAATTTGTGATCCGTCCTTAGCAATTGTCCAGCAGTGTATATATAATTGACTAGAATTCTGCAATAATGATTTTCTTCCTTCGTGTGTAAATAAAAAGTAATGCTATATTTAACAAAGCAGTAATATCAGTCACTATATTTGATATTTATTTTAGCGCTAGCAGATTTTACATGTGCTAACTTTTCTTTAAACCTAGGAGTGTTACATTTTTATAAAATTTACTATAATTATTACTACTTTTGTCTTAGCTAACAATATTAATATTATGTTTTAATAATAATTATCAACCTTGTTATGTCTTGAAGCTTTGTACTAAAAGAGATTTACATAAATTTCTTCTCTCTGATTTTAAATCAGAAAAATAATAATTATATATACATTTTAATAAGTTTTAAAAACTTGTAAAATCTTTATTTGGCTCCTTTTGGAAGCACAATTGGCGAGAGATCTAGAAAAAGGTAACCCTCTGCTGTACATTCATTCATGTTTGAGCTGATTCGGCTGTTTCAATTGTCAGATGCTGGCCGGGTGAGTGGTTTTAGCCTTTGAGCGTACTATGGGAGGCTAAACCTGGCTATAGAACGCTCTAGTGTAGATACTTGCTGTTTCCTGGATGACTTGCTTCTTTGTGCGCCCATACTCTCCAACTTTACCTCTTTGTGTCACAACCAATGAGCTCTCGGCTACTATTTGTCAAACTCCAAAGTCTGGCAACAGAAATCAATATATGGATAAATAAAATACGTTTAGTGTTCCCTTTTTTACCGATTCTTCTCTTTTGTTATTGGCGTAAATACCGTGTTGTATTTCGAATGAAACCCTCATAATGAAATAAAAGGCGTTAAAGGTGGAGTGATTTTTTATTCTTTTTATCCATTCTTCTTTTACGTCTTCCCTGTTTCATAGTCAAATGCGAAGGAAGCGGCATTGATTTTTTGCTTCGTGCACTTCTCGGGATTGTATCTCTGAAGTGCCGAGGGTTAAAGCGATTTTCAAGTTTAAAATCTCACCTTTTTTATTATTGCATTTATTGTTACTCTCTCACCATTTATTATTTTCTCGACATGCCACGTGCAATAAAACGCCTCTGGTAGGAAACAAATAAATTTCTTATTGAATTGAACATATAAATGCGAAACTGTGAGAAAGTACAGCTTGGGCGGTTTAGGAATTGGATGGTTTGAATGCGAAAAGAGGGGAATAGTGAAATTGCAAGAAGGTGGCTTAGTAATTTTTTTAGAAGAGCAATATATTGGAATTTTGGAGTGGAACAAATTGTATTTCACACCCATTCTTATTCACGTTTTTAGTATAACTTATTTTGTTTCCAATAATTTTAAGGATAGAATTTATAATCCGATTTATAAATATTCCAATAATGCAATGATATTTGGGGTTCTGAAACAGAATAAAAGGATTTTATTGCATCCCCCAAAGAATTCTGCTAGAGTATCACATTCTTAATCTTGGCTAAATTTAAGGAAATCTGAGGCGTTTATATATATACATAAAAAGGAAACAGGAAAACTATAAAAACAAGACATTCAGTAAAATAAAAAGATACAATTCGGTTGCTGATAATAATGAAAGAACATTTTCTGCTCTTTCTTACGCTATAAAGGTAACGCTGTTGATACAATGATTTTTTTTAAAAAAGTATGGTTTCTGAAAAGGAAGAATTAAATGGCACAAACATTACTAATAATGAATTTATTAAATTAAAGCTGCATCAGAATGACATAAAAGGTATTTCAGGGATGAGAGTAAAAAAAAAATATATATATACCGGAATTGATACATCGCGATAGTTTTAATTCTCTATAAACAACGTAAAGCAAAATTTTAATGTAAATAAAGTTTATGCTTGTAATTTTACTTCTTTAACTTCTAACTAGTCAGTCCAGTGATTCTCAACCACTGTGCGACAGCACTTTTGTATGCCACCAAATTCTTGAAATGTGCCGCCAAATTTTTTAAAAAGGATTAACTATACTCTGAGAAGAGAAAAAAAGAATAAATAAAATCCGGAATCGAATCTTTCGGTCGTTTTATAGAAATATATTCGTGGTATATTTAACTTATCCTTTCGTAGATAGTTGGATATAAAAAAATTTGCTTTGGGTTCGTAATTCTTTACGGATACATCTGTATATGAATTAACTTTGAACGAAGTGGAATGAAAGCTAATTTAGTTCTGTAATAATCGAGATTTAATTTCAAAACATTCTGAAGAGCCAATTAAATCATTTTGGATTAAAATTAAAGAGGGTAATCTCAAAATAGCATAAAAAAATTTTAAAACATTATCACAATTTTTACATTTTATTTGCGTGAATTCGAATTTTCGGCATTAATAACAACAAAAATGAAAAATATCAAGATTTTTAAATGTAGATAAAAAGAGAGCGGCATTATCATTTTTACGACCAAATATAAACGAAGTCATCAAGCTCAAATTTCGCATTAAATGTATTCTTATAATTAATTTGTAATTAATTACTCAATAAACATTTTGTTGTCTTTGTCGTAGATATTATTTTATTTAACATTGAAAATAATTATCATAAACTATTTTACATAGTGTATACGCATTATAGATAAGTAAAGTTCTTTTTAACTTATTTATTGTTAATGTGATGCCAAATTTGTTAAATTGTTAAAAGTGTGTCACAACAAAAAAAGGTTGAGAATTACTGAACTAGTCAAAGAAGAGAAAGAAAACATTTTAGCGCATTTAGAGGAAATTAAAAATGAGAATAAAAATTGTATTATCAGATTGATGATTATCTCTATGTTACCAGAATATTTTTGCTTTTCGAAAGCCTTAGTATTTGTCTAATAAACAAGTGCCATCGTTTAATTAACTCTCTTCCACAAGTTAATTATTTAATATTTTTTTTTGTATTTCAGACTTTTAAGTTAAAATTTTTATTTTTTAGAACATCTAAAACTGGAAAATTAAATAAGATTTCTTCCTTATAAAGAATAAGGTTCTATTATTAGGAAGGTTTGTTATTATAACAAAGTTGTTCTGGTGAAAATATATCAGCATGAATCAACACTTGAAGATTTTTCCATCTGCATGGAAAGAAAATTAAGATTAGTTAAGAAAAAAAACATAAAGAAAAAAAAAAGAAATCATTTGAAAACATAAAAGAACATTACAGTTGCAAGCAAGAATTTAAAAGTATGTAACCTCAAAAGGAATGACAATATTTATTAGTTTAATATTTCAAACTGTTAACATTGCTTAGTTCCAATATAATACAAAAGATCATACCACTTGACTACTATTGTTATGACTTTCAAAGGAAACAGTTAAATACAGTCGAACTTCTACATAATGAACCTCTATATTGCGAATTTTTTCTACATAGCGAACTTTTTCCTGGAACCTTGAACATGTCATATGATTTTCTTCGTAATATATCCTCTCTATAGTGAGGTCTATTTTCCATATAACGAACTTTTTCTTTTGTGATTCAATTTTTGTTCTCCCTATTTTTAAAGTATTTCTGGACATTTCAAGTTATTCTCGCTTTAACACATTTTATGGTAGTCATAAATCTTGAACTGGTTTTGTTAGATCCTAACTCTCCGAGAGCAGTAGAGTTCTGGACACTTCATCTAAGAAGTGCAACCTTTAACTCCTATTGTTCAGTTCACTCTAGAAACGTCTTCGATATCCCCTTTCACCCTCAGTGGAGTTGTCTCGTGTCTCCGTGTTCCATTTATAAAATAATGTACGTTTCTTGTATGCTTTAAATTAGAAAATGTCCTCTTAGAATTCATTAATTTTAATATAAAATTTTCTTAATTTGGAAAATATAGTATTCTTCGACATTCTTTTTTCTTGTTTTCCTCGCAGTTTTTCTTTCTTTCTTTTTGATGGGTAAGATATATAAAATAAACATATATTAATTTTAAAAAAGGTGTGAATAATTACTTTTTTTAGCATATAGTGTTTATGAATTTAAATTTGTTTTATGTCTTTTATAAAGTATATTGAAAAATGAACCCTTATGTAATGAACTTTTTTTCAGGATTTAGCGATTTCGTTATATAGAGGTCCGATTGTATATGCATATGAGTGTTGCATCTAGATAATGTAATTGTTACTGGATATTTTTATTGTATAACCTAAATTGCGCTTCTGTTATCGAATTTTTAGTGTATATCGATAATATATGTTCAAGATACGATGAAATACGTTTAACACGAAAATGCTTAAAACGAAATATCGGTTAACGAGAAATAATACAACGATCCCAATAAAATACTATGCATTTTCATGCATGTTTTTTTATCTTAACATGAAATGAAAAGTGCTTAATATGAAAAGACTTCCCTTCTGGTAATGAACAAAATGCGGAAAATACCAACCACGCAGTCGAGATTTAAAAGGGATGCTTGAGAAAGTGTCTGTATTATGGGACTGTCCTACTGTATCATCGGAAGAATTCGTTGAAGTAAATGATGATAATGTGTGTACAGCTCCAATTATGACAGATGAAGACATTTCGGAGTTTGTTCAAAGCTCAAAAAATACCATTGATGCAGTGTCTGACGACAAAAAGGAAATGAAAATGAAGCTTTTGTCCTCTCGTCATCCAAAATTAGGAACGTAGTGAAAAATATGTGTAGTTATTTAGTCGCACATTCCAATGGTGAAATTAATAATAAAAATAGAACAATTTGTTGATAATTTGATACTAAAAAAGACTATGCAAAGAAAAATATCAAATTATTTTCCCAAAACATTTTTTATGTTTCGTTTTCCAAAAGACTTGTAAATTTTATATTAAATTTCATTGAGTTCTTGTGAATGTTTTTGATTCCTTGATTTTTATGAAAAACATGCATGCATACATATCTGCGTAAAAAAAGTGTACTCTAATAAACTTAATTTTGTTCAATATATGTTTTTTCTTCTTTTGCTTTTTTTTAAATATCCTTTAACACGAAATTCTTGTAACACGAAAAAAATATTTCAATCCCCTCAGTTTCGGGCTAAACGGTTTTCACTGTATGTAGTGATGAGAATAAAGGAGGAAGAACTGTAAAACCTTTGGTGTAGTATGAAAAAGTGCTACGTATCAAGCTGCTTGAGTTTTAAAAATTATAAATTGAATAAAAAATATACAATTTGTTTTTCGAATTAATAATAATAATAAAAATATTTCACAAAGCAAAAGAAAATAACTTTGAAGTAAGGATTACTAGTTTTCATATAATTTTCGCATTAGTTTTTTTTTCTTTTGTTTTTATTATTAACATAAATCAAAATAAAGTCATTCCACTTTGCTTTAAAAGTCGATCTTGAAAAATCGAATAATCTGGCTTTACTTTTTTAAGGGGTGTTGGAAAGCTAAAATCTTATTTTTTTGACAATTTGAGATTGTTACATTTTCAAACTGTATAGACTTTAACCTTTCTAAAAATACCTTACTTTAACCTGTAGGGTATTCAGAAGCCCTTAAAACGTATTTTTAAATAATCATTGAATTTAGGCCACGCCCATTTTAATGGCGAAAATTGTAAACAAATTACTTTGTTTTTGCTTAAAAGTGTAACGACTAATTTCAACCAAAACATGTATCTTTTATTTTAAATTGAGCCTTTTATTTTTTTATTTCCTAGTCGATTAGAAGTCTCACTGTATACATTAAAACCAATTTATCTCAAAATGTAAATTTTAATGTGCGATGTACCTTTTCTGAGAAACTACTGTTCACAGGTATGTAAAATTTTTATGAATTATTTATAATGATGTCTAATATATACTAAAATGAGCTTTTTGTAAAAAACTCAAAAATTGAATTTTTACAAATTTTTTAAGTAAAAAATGGGTCAAATTTCGCAATGTTTGATAAAATATTTCATAATTTATTAAAAAATTCAAAATTAGCTAAAAGCTCATTTTAGTATAATGAGAGAGGTGTACTTTAATAGTATGAAAAATTTCAAGCATGTACATAAAACAGATTTTGAGAAAAGGTACATCTAAAACAGTCATTTTAACATTGTCAGTATAGAGAAAGAGAGAGGTTTCCAACTCCCCTTAATACATCGTGAAACGAAATTCTTGTCGAAAAAATTCTTTTGCAAAAACAAAAACATTTCTTGAAAAACAACCCCTGACATTTAAGCTTACAATATCTAGAATAACACCATCCTTACATGATAAATGCTGCTATGAATCTTGATAGGAGCATGAATTTATGATTTAAAGAATAATAGCACTTTTTTGGACTGCTTTTTTCCGGTAAAAGTCATAAATTTTTCTTTTATTTCTGTTTATGCGTTTTATGAAACAAAGAAACATTAGATTAACATTTAAATTGTTGGAATATATCAATGCTTTATTGTGTGGTTTGTATTGCATTTTATTGTTTAACTGTTACAATATTTTTTTAAATGATGCGCATTACCTCAATAAAGGTTACATGAATAAAGATAACGTTTACGGAAGAAATACACTGATATCAAAAATTAAAAGTTACAAAACATTTTTTTTGCAATAAATCAAAATAATCTGCCTATGCTATTATTTTAAAACCGTCATTTCGTACAATTCGGAGAATAATTTAAGTAATGTAGGCCTCGCAGAAGTCAGGCAAATAGTAAAAAAGTTTTTGTTCTGAGAAAATATGAAATGAGTTTTCTGAATCTTCGAAATTTGTGTGGTGCATCTCATTTCTTGAAGAAAACAACATCAGCCACATAGATTTAAGTAGCAATGAGCGCATGAAATTTTTTCAACGTTGAATTGTGTTAAAGATCCATTGGTAGACTGGACACTCACAAGCGGAAGGTAGCTCAGTCGTTACAAGTGTTGCGCATGGAGCGCTACAGATTATGACAACGATATCTGACATCTTGTACCATCATCAAGTGGTTCGGACAAGATCAACGAAGAGCCACAACATTTGCGGAAGATCGAAATGTGGCATTAAATATGAACTCTCTCAGGACTTTGTTGCTGTGATTGGAACAACGATTCGAAGCAAACCGTCTACAGAAGTATAGCCGAGAAGGCCCTTCATGCTCGACGAAAAATGGTGTGTGTTCCCCTCACGAAATATCATAAGAGAGCTCGTCTGTTATGGAACCAGGAACACCACCTTTGTACAAAGAAAGACTGAGGTCGCATCCTTTTCTTTGACGAGTGCGCGCGAGTCGAGATTCAACCCATAAAGCGATTTTTGAACGACTTTTCATCTGGAGAAAGCTCCATGAGCGCTATCATCTTGAAAAAAATACGAGAAATCAATCACTTTGATGACAATGACATCCTAGTGCGAAGGGGGGTATGTTGAATGGCTGTACAAAAACTGTATATCTTACATGCTGGTACAGTGACCATACTACATTATAGACATAAGATTCTCAAGCTATATATGCCACTTTTACAGGGGAATAGTCGAAACACAATTCGTTTTGATGGACGATAAAGCCTTATTACTTACAGCTGCAATTGTCGATGATAATCAAGCTGAAAAGGATATTCATCATATGGTATGACCTGTGAGGTTGTTGGACCTCAGTACTATGGATGACGGTTGGGATGTTCTAAAAAGAGCCATTGTACACTGTAAATCACCTTCCATGACCTTTCAGATATTAGAACTGTCGGTTTTGAAAGATTCAGAGTTGCTGCCCAATGGGGCTGAGATCAACACCCTCATTAACAACATTGTAACGTTTGAAAGAATAACGGTAGCGTATTCTTGGTGAATTAAAATATGGAATTTATTACGTCACAACTATTGAAAATTATTTACAAAATGATACATTAAAGTTATTAAAATTAATTAGATTGTTAGAGTCCACTATTTTGTGAGAGGAGGTTTCGTTGGTTACCGCTCCCGTGCAAGTTCAAAGCATCTCTCCTCTCTCATCTTCCGGTCGGGTCGCTAGATTCCTCGGGGGGTCAAACAGGGGTTGCGCTGGATCGGAAATTGCACGTGTGGGCGTCGAATCTACAAAGAAACCGACACCAGATGTTGTTGTTGTTTCGAGACGTGACGTTACAGCTCGCCCTCTCTTATGGAACTTTTCCGTTGAGAAAAGTTTAATGGGATGACGATGAGACAACTGACAGATTACCGACACATCCCTTCATCAAGCACCACTATATTTCTGAGCTGCAATTTTAATTACTAAAGAAAACGCTGAACTAAATTTGGAATTACTTATTTCTAGTGAGTGAGTGTTCTTGCTAGGGAACTTACACAAATCCATATTACGAAATAGCAATGTAAGAAAACATACTATACATTAAATAAAAATACAAACACTCCTATCACAATGCCTAGTATCAATTATACTAACAACATGTTATATCAAATGCCTAGTGTAAGACCTTGCACATAAAATATTCTTCGCCACAATACTTAAATAAAATTATACTAACGACATGTGTTGATATGATATGCGAAGTGTACAACTACTTACACACAAAATATTTTTCACCATATGCCTCTTGCGTAAACTAAATACTCATGTATATTTTAAAACCCTGTACACAAAATTAAGCATATTAATACATTTGCTTTTCATGGCTTTATCTTTTGACACGCATCGCCATTCGATATGATATACAGTACTAGTAAATAAATAAAATTTAATACAATTATTAACCTTTAACTAAAAACATAAGCAACAATTATTATTCATGAGCAAGAGAACATTATTAACAATCCCTAATTATCTATCACTGATCTGCTGAGACTATCTGCATTTTTGTGACTTTTACCCGACCGATGTACAATTCTAAAATTATATGGTTGCAAAGCCAAAGCCCATCGCATCAATCTAGGGTTAGAACTAACATTTCTATTCAACCACACCAACGGGTTGTGATCGGTCATAACTAAAAATGAATTTCCATCTAAGTAATAATGTAACCTTTTAATTGCGAAAACAATACTAGCACATTCCTTCTCCGTCGTACAATAACGCTTCTCTACCTCTGAAAATTTCTTACTCAGGTAAACGATGGGATGCTCCTCACCTTGTTCAGTTAATTGGGTTAAAACTGCTCCCATACCTGCGTTCGAAGCGTCCGTTTGAACAATGAATTCTCGTTCAAAATTTGGCGCGTACAAGACGGGCTTATCAATTAGTTTCCGTTTTAGTTCTCGAAATGCGTTTTCACACTCGGTCGTCCACTTAATTTCTCCCTTCTTTGCTCTTCCCTTCAACGCATCCGTCAACGGAGCAGCAATTACCGAGAACAGATTTATATATTTTTGGTAATAACCCGCTATACCTAAGGAAGCACGTATTTGGGTTTTCGTGCGAGGGGTAGGGAACTCTAGAACAGCCTGAACTTTGATCTCGGAAGGAGTGCGAAAACCCTGACCCACAATGTGACCCAAAAATTTGACATTTTGTTGCGCAAACTTACACTTTGAAGGTTTTATCGTTAACTTAGCTCTCTTTATTCTCTGCAGAACCGTTTCCATATGTTTAATATGCGACTCCCAAGTATCTGAGAAAATTGCGATATCGTCTAGATACGGGACAACGAAATCCTCTAGTCCGTTAAGTAATTCAGCCATGAGTTTACTAAAGAAATATGGAGCATTCTTTAATCCGAAACTCATCCTTAGGGGTCGGTATGTACCAAAGCTAGTACAGAAGGCTGCGTATCGCTGTGCTGTTTTACTCAAAGGTATTTGCCAATATCCTTTAGATAAGTCAAAGACGGTAATAAATTTAGCCGCCGATACTTTTTCTACGCGTTCTTCGATATTCGGAAGAGGAAAATATTCCGTTCTAATGATCCCGTTTAATTTCCTGTAATCTATACATGGACGAGGTTCTTTCCCAGCTATCTCAACTAAAATCATAGGAGACATGTAATCCGATTCTCCTACCTCAATGATCCCTAATTTTAACATTCGGTTAATTTCGTTTTTTAAGATTTCATTTTGTCGGTGCGACATTCGATAGGGCTTCGTCCTAACTGGTTGATCGCTAACTAACTGGATTTCGTGTTCAACCAGATTAGTTAAACCGGGATTGTTTGAAAACATTTAGAGTATTTATTTAATAATTCGCGCAGTCGATCCATTTGTTTGTCGTGAAGGTGTTTGTTCAACTCGCTAGCCTGGATTACGTCCTCGAAATCATAAATGAGAGAATTGTTTTCTAAGTATGGGATTTCTAACTCCTGGTCTGCGAGAGAGTTTTTTGTTTCATCATTAATAATTACGTTAACGTGTTCTGGCCTTTTGTAATATGGTTTTAGCATATTTATATGATAGATTTGAGATGTTTCGCGTCTGCCGGGGATTTCGACTAAATAGTTCGTTTCCGAAATTTTATTTAAAATTGTCCCAGGACCTATCCACTGCACTGCTAATTTATTTGCTCTGGATGTAGCTAACACTAGGACTAAATCTCCATCCTTAAATTCACGTTTTACTGCGTTTTTGTCATACCAAGTTTTCCGCTTAACTTGCATTTCCTCCATTTTATTTATAGCTACTTCTTGACATCTTTTTAATCTATTTATTAACTTAAACATATATTCAGTGACGAGATCACCCTCTTCTTCCGGTTCCATCCAATGTTCCATTACTAACGTCTCTGGGGTTCGCAAATTTTCCCATACACCAACTCTGACGGTGTATACCCTGTACTTTCGTGCGATACAGTTCGTAACGCTAAAAGAATTGACTTCACCACGTTACCTAACTTATCTTCACGATTTTTGACCAATAATTCCTTCTCTAGCGAATAAACCTGATTGGTAACCTGCACTTGACTGGCTGCCTGTTCGTATAAGGGTTTAATCTCCTCGCTATTTTTTTGAGCATTGATTAAATTTTCTCGCGTAACCTTTAGCAGCGCTAATTCCGGAACATATTCCTGAAGTGCAGGTATTAAAATTTCGTCCTCTGCATCCGAAGAAACAATTATAACCTCATCTTCCCCTTTTTTAGCATCACCACTATCTATTCCCCTTTCTTCTCTAGCCGCTTTGACTTGAGACCTTGTTTGGACAGCATTCAATATTTCGACTGGCAGGAAATTATAGCCTAAATTTCCTTTTATTAGCTCGGCCGTTTTATTTCCAAGCAAATATCGACCGTGTTGATTTAAGTGATTTCCACAAACCGCTGCCTTAGTCTGCACCGTTCCAAAGTTTCCGGAAATTTCCACGACCGCCAAAGGTAAACAAACTAATTCTGGGCTTAACGGTTGTTTTACCCAAACATTTTCACCAGAGAAAGAAGAAGGATTTATGTATTTTGCACATACTAAATCTATTGTCGCTCCCGTATCTCTAAGAATGTCTATCTCGTGACCATTCACAGAGCCCTTTGTTGTATATGAATTAAGAAAATCCGGGTTTTCATTTCCTTCAATATTATTGAGAGTTTCCGTCGTTTTGTTTTTTATTAATTTAGGGCAACCGGCTTTTTTATATGTCCAGGCATATTGCAATGATAACATCTTTGTATCACGCGTTTTTCAAAAGTTCTCTCTCTAGTACTCTCCGGAACAGAAGCTCCTAATCTGGGGGAAGTTTTCCCAAATCTATTTTCTTTTTCCTTGATCCCTGAGTATGTCAAAATTTTATCATTTCTGCCCCACCTATCCATGGGTTTCGAATTTACCTTTCGGACATCCTCATAATTATCAAAGAGTTCTGCTATTTGAGTAGCTGATTTAAGGTTTGCCCAATTATCTAAAAAATGATCTTTCATACTAGCATTGGCGCGTTTTTTTAATTGGTCTACCACCATTAGATCTTTAAGATCTTGAAAGGTATTTACTTCTAAGCCAATCAGCCACTCATCTAGATAATTCGTAATTTCAAAAGTGAAATCCTTCCAGGTGCTATCGGATTTTTTCTGGTGTTGGACAAATTTTTGCCGAAAGACCTCCGGACTTAACTTGAATCTTTTAAGTAATAATTTCTTTACATAATCGTAATTTTCGGCTTGTTCCTCCGGTTCGCGAGCAATAAATTGCACGATCTCTAGGGGTAACAAACCCAATAATTGCCCCACCCACTCTTTCTTTTCTATTGACGCCCTTTTAGCCTGGCGTTCAAAGATCACTAGATATAAACTAATATCTGACTGCTTAGGATCGAAATCTGGGATCAATTTTTTTAAGTTTAAATTAGAGGTTACAGAACATGCATTTGTAGAATCGTTTGATTCATCGTTTACCCTAAATCCGGATTCTATTTTAAACCTTTCTAAATCAAATTTCAGCTGTAATTCTTTCTCTTTTAATGCCTGCTCCTTACTAACTCCTCCAATCTCATTTTTTCAGCCCTTTCTAACTCTTCCAATCTTTTTCCGTTTGCAATGATAGTCTCATACAGATTTTTAACAAATTCCTCTTCATAACCTTCACTGTTAGTGATTGCAATTTTTATGCTAGGGACAGTCATATTTAAAGTGGCATTTATTCCTAATTCCTCAGCAAGTTGCAACATGTCTTGCTTTTTCCCTTTACCAAGGAAAGCCATTTTTTAAACAATATCAAATAAATGTCACGCTAAATTTTGCACTATTGTTACTATTCTCTATTAATACAATAACACTGGTCCCATGCATACACAGAAATACACAAAAAGAAAAACTTAACACTAAAAATAATCAAAATCATTCAAGAGACTTAAAACACAATAAATCTTAAGCTAAAATTGCACACAATGCTTGAAATACAATTACAATTCTCTAGAAACAAAATAACACTGTTCCCATGCAAGAAAAAACACTAAGTATTTCAAAATTTCTAAAGAACACTTTAACCAAAATTCCTAATACAATATGCAGTTTGCAACTCAAAAATATAACAGTACTCACCCATTTGAAGTACTCAGCTTGCTGTCAGAAGCAAATTATGTGCACTAGTGGTACGGCTTCCGAAAATCGCTTTTCCTTCGGACACTCTCGCCGTTAACACTGTAGATGTAGATCAGTTTGATCTTCTATGAGCAGGACGCTCCCTTTCTCCGAAGCTGAATTTACTTGCAGCACGGCTTCCGAAAATCGCTTTCCTTCGGACACTCTCGCCGTTAACACTATAGATCAGTTTGATTTGAGCAGGACGCTCTTTTTCACCGAAGCTGAATTTACTTGCAGCACGGCTTCCGAAAATCGCTTTCCTTCGGACACTAGCCGTTAACACTATAGATGTAGATCAGTTTGATCTTCTATGAGCAGGACGCTCCCTTTCTCCGAAGCTGAATTTACTTGCAGCACGGCTTCCGAAAATCGCTTTCCTTCGGACACTAGCCGTTAACACTATAGATCAGTTTGATCTTTATGAGCAGGACGCTCTCTTTCTCCGAAGCTGAATTTACTTGCAGCACGGCTTCCGAAAATCGCTTTCCCTCGGACACTAGCCGTTAACACTATAGATCAGTTTGATCTTTTATGAGCAGGACGCTCTCTTTCTCCGAAGCTGAATTTACTTGCAGCACGGCTTCCGAAGATCTCTTTTTCTCCCTGCGTTGCGGTCCGTCCGTAAAAATCCAAAATTTTCCTCCTCTCACGGGTCCTGAATGCTAACTTTTTATCCCAAAGCGCTGCCACCAAAAACTCTAAGCTGTAACGTTTGAAAGAATAACGGTAGCGTATTCTTGGTGAATTAAAATATGGAATTTATTACGTCACAACTATTGAAAATTATTTACAAAATGATACATTAAAGTTATTAAAATTAATTAGATTGTTAGAGTCCACTATTTTGTGAGAGGAGGTTTCGTTGGTTACCGCTCCCGTGCAAGTTCAAAGCATCTCTCCTCTCTCATCTTCCGGTCGGGTCGCTAGATTCCTCGGGGGGTCAAACAGGGGTTGCGCTGGATCGGAAATTGCACGTGTGGGCGTCGAATCTACAAAGAAACCGACACCAGATGTTGTTGTTGTTGTTTCGAGACGTGACGTTACAACATGAAGACTTATTCTGAGTCTTATAAAATTGTTTGAAGCAGCTCCCAAACCCTTTATTCGTTTTTCAAAATTCCTTTGCATTAAAATAATTTTTTCAATTTATCACTTTTTTTTATGTTTGTAACATTAATTTTAGCTGCCAGCAAATGTTAGCTACCAGTAAATATTAGCTAGTTTTTTAAAGGGAATTTTTTTTTAATCAGAATGAAATTAAGATTAAATTTATCTGAAATTATGACACAATGTTTTAGAGTCCTTGTTTATAAAATTATTATAAAGTAAGAACTTGAGAAAAAAATCATTTATTGTTAATTAACATTTAATTTGTTTCTCGATAACAATAAAACACACACCCAATGAATTATATTTTTACTACATTTTCTGAATAACTGATATATTCTCCCATTTTTACTATTTTATCAGAATAGTTAGCATTTTCTCAACAATACTTTAATCTCTTAATACGGTATAAAAAGTTACCCATTAAATTAGCAAGCCAAATATCTTATACATCTAAAATAAAATTGCAAGATTTTTTATAAAAAAAACCCCATTTAAAAATCAGATATTAAGTTTTAATAACAATTTTTAAACAAATTTATGATGCTTCATGGATTAAATTTCCCATCTCATTCAGGTAACTTAAAAATTTAAAAATAAGATTTTTGTATAACTGGCAATATATTTGACACTTAGTTTATTTACCGAAGATTTTACCAGCTTTACATGAATCAGATGGTATCACGTAATTCTAGAGTATTTACAAAACTATTTCCACAAAAATAACACTCGAATTACAATAGATTTTTAAAGAAAATTATTATTCATTTCCGTAAAATAAAGCTAATGAAAATAACGGAGATTATACACTTATACACAAGTATTATTTTATCATATATAAATAAATCAATGAATCTTTTTTTCAGTAATGTACTAGCTTACACTTTAATGCTATAATATTCAATAACTTTAAATAACAAATAGATAAACAATGTAGTGTTTCTTTTCGAATGTTATAAGCTAAAATCATTCTGGCAAGAATATTTAAAACCAGAGAATATAGCTTATAAAATAAGTTAAAAGAGCTATCGCAAAGAATTTTTAAGAAAAAATGTACATTTACATTAAAAAGGAGCCATGGTGTTAAAGAGTATATCCCTTTGAGATAATATTATTCAATCTTCTAAAACATAAAAGAAAAAGAAAGGGAAAGAGGGGGGGACACATCGAAAATGTATAGCAGATAAAAATTCATTTTTTAAAAATATATTGTGTCTTGATTATTCTACATATTTATTATCGATAGTAATATGCCATGTATCCCTGAAATACCAATTAAATGAAAGCTAAAAGGGATTCTAAAAATTATATAAATTAATATATAGTACATATTGGATTCTATTTTATTCTTATACCCACAATCAAGTATGTTTGTGATAACACATACGTAAAAATAAATTATATGAAAAAAAAGAATATGCATATATTTAAAAGGAAGAAAATTTGTATTCGCATTAAAATAAAAACCTTAAACATCAGTATATTAAATTGTACAGTTACTTTTTTTAAAACCAATTTTCGTATCTTAAGTAAACTTGAATAGTCATTTTTATAACCAACTTAATCGATAAATAATACGGCAATAATACTTCTGAAGTTACAGTTCTGCATCAGTGGAATTTTGATAGCGATACTATTTTAAATGATAGAATTTTGATGGTAATGCTATTGTTATTCTAAAATTTGTCATAGATACAGGTAATAGAGATAATATAACTCAAAAATCGCTGCCATGGGCGTAGTTACAGCCGTATCAGTGATACGCCCCCAAAAAAAAAAAAAAAATGTTTAAGCAAAAAATAGTCAAATGTTGTTGTTAAGGGGTCCCAAGAAATTTTGATACGGAGCCCACTCAGGACTAGGTGCTCCATTGATCGCAGCAGATGGCTATGAATTTAAGACCTTATTGAATTAATAATCTGTAAATATAAAAACCTTTTATTCATCTAAGGTTTTTACAATTTTATAGAATTAAAGCAAAAGAAGAATTACATAAAACATTTTAACAGTATTCCACATGAGAGAATTTATTACATATTCCTGTTCCCCTTAAATGTACTTTCATTACTATTCTCATTGACAGTGGTGTTTAGTGTTATTTGAGTTAAATAGATGGCGCCAGGCGTAGTATTCTGTCTTATAATCGCTGTGAACCAGTGTTATTTCGTTGAATCTTGTCAAAATGTTTGCTACAAGTTTTATTGTTGGATTTCGATTCAGTTACCTCCAATTTTCCTTTTCAAGAAATGAATTTAAAAACAGAATGTTAGAAAATTCTTCAACATTTACAATAAATATATTTTTCCAAGAAAAGTGTTATTTTCTAAATAATATCTCTAAATTATAACTATTTATTAGAAAAATCTAAAACAATTTCGATGATGATACAAGCAACAGAAAGTATACTAGAATTATTTTTCCTGACATTTAAACTCATTTTCATTCCTCCCCCCGAAATTTAATAACATTTAAAAATTTTTGGGAATTCATTACAACGAATTACACGTGTTTCCTTTCATTGAACATAATAGAATTTAAAAAAGAAATAGATTTTAATAAATTTATCTTTATAATAATAAATATGAAATTATCTTAAAGCAAATGTTTTTTCTCATAAAATATTTCTGTAAGAATAGTATATTATAAAGAGAGAGTTCTCAATTATTGGAAAGAATGGGAAAATTAATGAGAATGTGTATGCGTGTATGGATTTTATCATACTGTTGTCTATTTATTAACACCTTAACTAATCGTTTTTCCTAATTATAAGTTAAAATAATAATAATAAAAGAAGAGACTCATACTTTACTTCTAGAAAATAGCAAATTTTTACATCAGATTATGGAACTTACCTCATAATTCTTGAGTCCTACATCTTTTTTTTTCGACTAACTTCTTAGGGTCCATGGATCGAAAATCAAGACTCTAGAAAACAAAAAGAACTACCGTAAAATCCAGCGCGTTTAACACGCACTTTGAGCACAAAAAATAAGATCAAAATTTACGGGCGCGTGTTATACGCCGGGTGCAAAAATGATAGCTCCTAAAATAAAAAAAAGAGATGAATATTAAAAAAAAAATTACGACTTCTCTACATATGTGTAATATCGGAATAATGTTGATTTATAAAAGAAATGACATTCCCTATCAAGTTAAAAAGTCGTTAGTTCTGGAAGTACACTATTTTTTTTAAAGCCTGGTATACGAGTAATACCTCGAATAAATGACTTCAAATATAAGAGTATGGCACATATACATTTCGGGTTACTTCGTAAAAAAGGAGTTGTGTGCTATACGGCGAATATACTTAAAAAATGTAGCTTGAAAGTATACGTGCGCGTTATACAATGGTGCGCATTATACGCCGGATTTTACAGTAAATATATAGTTCACTTTATTCGAACATACTTATTTACAAAAACTCTCAGCTTGAAAAATATAATATCGGTTAGAGTTTTTATTTCAGAGAAAAGGAAGACAATTAAATACAAGTAGATAGTGAAGAATAAACACACAAACTGCAATTGAAGTTTATCTTATGTTTTAAAACTAAAATACAAATCCAACGTATAACAAATCAAATTCAGCTTCAAATACTATGTGATCGAGTTGCAGTAATAGTTCCTACTCACGGCAAAAATTCAATGTATTCTAACTGTTCACTATTTTCTTATTCAGAGAGCGGCTTAAAAAATAATTTTATATACTGAGAAAGTAAAAGACGTAATTCATTGCGGTTCTTAACTTATTTGTATTAGCTAAGTTAGAGAATTGAATGTGGGCAGAGCATAATAAAATTAAATGTCATAATAAAAATAAGAAGGGCTTTATAATTTTTCGCAGTTCTTTTCATGTATGATCATAAACAGATCAAATAATAGTATTATAGATTTAAAAGTATATATAGAAAGAATACAGTGTAAATAAAATTCCATAACAAATTCCCATTCTTTCTTAAAAGAATTGAGAATAAAGATATTCAATTACACTGTATTTACCCGAATCTAAGCCGTACTTTTTTTCCAATGTTAACCCTACTGAAAATCGGGTGCGGCTTAGTATCGAAGAAAAAATGTCGTACATGTATGTATTTAAAAGTTTATACAATCACAAAATAACTAATCATTCTCTTCTTATTAGTTCTCATTTTAAATTTATTTTAATTTCATAAAATTGCATGTCGATAAACCATTTTACACTATTTTTTCCTTTTTCATAAAAATTGTTGAAAATTTGGGTTGCGGCTCAGAATCAAACGCGGCTTGGATTCGAATAAACGAGGTATCCCGTAATTTTTTATAAAATATTTATAGTTTGAACTATTTTAGAGTATTTAGAAGTCTTCATGTCATGTGAGTTCGAGCTCAGTACCATTAAAGACTCGCCGTGCAGGGCAGCGATGCACGTTAAATCTGTCGAGAGCTGAAACGTCCTCCCGTTGGTGTGGTGTGGTAGTTAGGAGAGAGGGGGGTGCCAGCTCAGGTGTCGTCCACGTCACTTGACCATGGTTCAAAATTACGTGGTCCGTCGCTAAAAGCCCTCGTGTAGCTGAACAGTGCGACGTTAACATTCAATCAATCACAGCAAGAAGAATACGAATTTTTCTGGCGTTTTGTGTGATATATTTCAACTCTTAGTCAAAAAATAATCGTAAAAAAAGTTGATGAATTTAAAAAAAAAGAGTTAGATACTCTAAGTATATTGCAAAGTTATGATGAATCTCGATTTTGCAAATATATGTTTGATTTTTGTGTTCTCGACAGATAATTTGTAAAATTAAGAGAATGAAACACTTCAAGTTAAAACTTATTATTATAAAAGTTAAGCGTATAAGAACTATTCCAGGTATTCACAATACATGCAAACTAATTGTATCAATGAAAAAATAATGACAGAAATTATTTCCGTGATATGTTAAAAGCACTAATTGTTATAAATAGGTTGATTGCATTTTACACTCTTTTAAAGCTAGTAAAATAACCTCATATGCGTTAATGAAGGGGTAGAAACCAGTAAGCGCAAGGGAACTATTTAAAGCATCTAAAAATTGTATTTAAAATGATTTGTAGACATATTTATTCCATTGAAAGGTTGTTCAAATGAAAGTTAAAATTATTTGTCTCATTTATACTAAAATGAGTTTTTTTTATACAAAAATATCACGCTATATTTAGCTTCTTTCAAAATTATCCTTTGTGTAAACTTGAATTTATGTCTTTCAAAAAATTAATGAAAGACAGAAGCCATTTTGGTATTTCAGCTCGAGAAAAGCTTCATTCCAAATCATAAATTTTAGACAAAGATTTTGTATTTTGAAAAGGGATATATATATATATATATATATATATATATATATATATATATATATATCTGTAATAATTTCCTTTAACTTCATCTTTACAATTTTTTAATTTGTAATGGTCTTTACTTACCCTTCAGGTCCTTCAGGTAATGGTCCTTACTCTCACGCGTAAATGTAATTATTAGTTACCCGCCTGGCTGGAATCGTCGTATCTGTGTCACTTGAAAATTAACAGTTCTGAGTTTTTAAAGTAAGCTTACGTAATTTTCGATCGTACGATATCTTTCCACAAACAGCAAATTACATGAATTTCAAGACTTCCTGTTGCCGACTCATATAAAAAGCCCAAAGATTCTGGAAAAGCTCTCTTTTGGCTTCATTATTATGTAACGCATGTTTGTCTTATTTGTGCTTTCCCCGTTCATATTTTGTAAGTCTTATTTGTGCTTTGTAATGTCCATATCTATGTTTGTGTGTGTCTACATGTACAATAAACTAGATTAACCATCAACAAAATATTGCCTCCTCAATACCATCAACATTACATCAACCATCTAAAACAGAGGTTCCCAAACTTTTTGTCTCATAGAAACCTTGCCATGTTTTTCGATTTTGGGTAAGCCCCTGCTTACCCAATATTGAATTTTTGCAAACGTATCAATTTAAATGCTTTACTGACTCCTGGTATAGAGTTGCTTACTTTAAAAGTTTTAAATTTTCAATTGTAGTGAAGTTAAGCATTTAAAACTTAAGAAACATATGCTAATTAAATTAAAATTTTATTAATTCATAAAATAACTGATCAACAAACAAATGGTTTAATAAGAGGGATGAATCGGGATCTTCAGCTTCAAATTTTCAACAGTTGACATCAATCTTTTGTCAGGTTTAAACCTAAATCTCCTCGGTTAGTAGTGTGTTCGGCCTTTTTCTTTCTTTTTTGTTTTAGAGATTGGCACCTGCGCTGAAACACCTTCTCACTAAGAAAAACATTTAAAAAATTTCTCATAGTACTCCAGAATTCGGGATAAATAACAGGTATGTCTTTTCAAAGCCAAAATTGCTGATATCGATTTCTAAACTTTACTTTAAGATCTCCGTTAGTGCCTATTCGGATCAGATCCTCTTGTAATATGAGATTGTTTTTCTTTTCAATGTTACCATATGAATTCATTGCCTACTTTGGTATTACCATAGTCAAGGGATTCTCAAACCAAGTTTCAAAACCTGAATAAAGGTCATTTAAGTGTTGAACGTAGATTAAAACGTCATTTTCCTGGCAGATTTTCTATGACCAATTGAGAAACTGGAAAAATTCTTGACGTCCAATATTATACTTTTTTAACTAAATTCTGGCAAAAAAAAAACCCTTGAAATGATTCTTGTTTTAATAAAAATTTTGCTGTCTCCCTTGCAGCTGCATATTAATCTAATAAAATTTAGTAAATAAATCTGTTAAATATGTGAAATCTGGTTTCCATTTGATTAAATTTTCTTTTAAAATTAAACTCAAGATCTGGTTTAATGACAGCTTTTATCGTAGACCTCCAATTACACTTTATGTACCCCCAAATTATTTTTTTGCTGACGTGGATCCCTCTCCGATCGTCATAGACTCCCGATGGTCGATATAAACCACTTTGAGAATCACTGATCTAAAATATGATCATCGTTATGGTAATCATTATCAATGTCACATATATATTCAATTAAAAATTTACATCAAAATAAAAGTCACCACAAACGAAGTTCAGTTTCGAACAAAAAATACATTCACAAGAACCTTTTTTTACAGAGCTCTATACTTCTCTCTTTCTCTCACACACGCACACGAATTCAATAATAGTTTCATAGAATGGCTTGAAATAAGACAAAATGCTGTCACCTTTTTCTTTTTCGTGAAATACGATGAAATTATACGTATTATTGAATTCTTGTCTTAAATTTTCCTCTCTGTCTTGAATGCTTTAATGGTATATCTGAATCTCCCTGCGAATAACAAAAATGAATTATTAAATTATTATTCATATTAATTTCTCTTTAGATTTTTATACACGTAGAGAGCTGTGTTTGATTAAGAGCGCTGATTCATAGCTTCATTCATAGGTCTACATAGTGATGTTTGAAGCTGTATAAGGAAAATTTCAATTAGTAAATTGATTTCACATTAGACATTGTGATTCAATTCAAAATTGAATTACATTAGTTTAAAGCAATTATTTTAATTAATAGCTATGATTTATAAACATTAAAAAAATTAAAAATATCCATTGAGAGTAAATATTTTTATTTATCAGTTAAGTTTTTAACCAATTGTATTTTCTCATGAGATCCACAAAATGAATGATACAGATATCAGGACTGTATATAAGTTATTACAATTTAAATGATACTAAGAATAGCAATAAAAATTAATTCAATTATAATTAGTTAACAAAAAATTAATTATTCATAACAGGAGAAAACTTTTAAAATGTCATCTTTTTTAAGTAAGGTAAATCAGTATTGGTTATGAATGTTGATAGGACAATATTAAGGGGGAAAAACATGTTATGTAACAAACTAAATTTATTCTGATGTAATATATTCTCTCTATATATAACATATAATCTGGAAATAGCACATTTTTTTTAAAATTGACGCAACATCGTGTGTGAATATATACCCAATATTCAGAAATAAAAGGAGACAAAAGAAGCAAGAGTCAAAACTAATTTCAGCCACAAATAAAAAGCGAAGTCACTCTTGTGTAAATTTATAATCCTTCCTTTCACTCGTAAGCGAGTTTTATTTGTTCGGATCCAGACAGAGTTTCATTAAATTAAAAAAAGGAGCACAGACGACAGGCGATTGTTCCTATTTTAGCAGAACTGTAATATCAAGTTTAGAAAAGTGAAAAGCTAGGGTTTTGTACGTACAAAAGAATCGAATCAGAAATATTTGGAGACTACTAAAGCGAGAGGAGAAAACAGACGACATCTTTTTAGTTTTTTATTCCGGAAATTTCCCAACCACGTCTTTTGAACTTCTATCATCGAGTAAGCCTTCCCATTGTGAAGCAGACACTCCAAAGGGAACACATTTTCCGGAATTGTCCCGGACGACATTTTAATCCGGAATGATGAAGAGCATCATCTAGATGCGCGAGAGCAGTCATTGATGCGGACAAAAGCTTCCCACCCTCCTAAAACGTGATTCCGCAATGTCGAGGCTCCTTTTGTGGCGGGTATCCCGTCTCACTCTCGCCCCTGGAAAATGCAATTTTATCCCGCAGAATCTTTTGGTATAGAAGGACCCAGTGACGAATGAGAGGTTTGAATGTTGTTTCTCGGTGCTGCGCCCGGGTTCTGATTGCCCGAACAACCCCGAATGTCATTGACAACATTGCCCATCCCTCCTCCCTGCCTTCTTCCAAACAACCCCCCTTCCCTCTGTCCAAATCATTTCGGCAGAAGAGAACCCATGATTCCTCATTCCACAAAAGGATCCAATCGCTGGTGACTGGGTCGTCTTTTCGACGAACATCCTTTTGTAAAGTTCCATGATTGAGCATCTTGATACAATGGGTGGTCGTGTTTGCCGAAGCAATGGTCCCTCTATATCCGTACGAAAAGGTACACGTAGGGTGCTGGGAATGCACCAGCTTTTCTGCTGACGCCTCGTAATGAACTGCAATGAGATAAGAGAGAGTTGTAATCAGAGGCAACTCTTTTAACGAACTATTCTATCATTCTTAATCAGGAAGTGTGACCTCTGAAGTGGTAGAGCACCCAACAACGGCCTTCATTTACATCGGAAAGAGTGACAAAGAGTAGAACTTCTAATAAGTTTCTGGCACAGGTTTATATTTTATCAGGGCATAAGGGAAGAAGGGTTGAATCACTTAAATTTTCAGCGGAAGACCCGAAAAGCTGATTCAAAATCAGTATGTATCGTATCATAAAAAAAACATGTTTCGATCATGTAAAATTTGTAGTGATTATGTCGGTTACGATCTGTTTAAATTAAATTATAAATAAAATAGAGTAAATCAATTTGAAATGACTCAAATATAAAAAATCTTTCTCAAAATTTAGAAAATAATTTTTTTTATGATATTGATCTTTAATGCTCTAATATAATCATTAATTACGATCAGAAAATGCTTTACTTATACTGTAAAATATCGGTTTTAATATTTTAAACAACCAAGCAAGTTATTTATTTATATAAATAAAGATTGATAAATAATACTCAAAATAACTTTATGAGAGACATTCATATTTGTATTCAAATGAATATTCAGTGTTTAAACTCAATTAAAAAAATTTTTAAGACGAATACAGTCGAACCTGTTTTTGCGCGGTCTTTTTGTATGCGATTTCCTTTTTGTGCGATTTTTTATGTGCGATATCTTTTTTAATGCGGTGTATGAATTTCAATGGCTTTGACGCCGCTGTAATGGTTTCTATCTATTTACTAGTGGCGTAACGGAGAATGTTAGGACCCCCTCCCCCTGAAAGTCAGGTTTCGCCTTAATATTTTATAAATTGGGTAAATACGTATTTTGCATTAGTCAAGCCTTGGGCTCTAGAGTCCTGCCCCCCCGTGATGCAGGGGTGTACGTTACGCCACTGAAATGTAGACACTTCAAGATGCTCCGTTCATTTGTTATAAATAGTCTCCCGACAATTCGCATTCAGTTGCTTTCTCTCAACGCTCCAGCACCCTGTGCTTGATTGAAGACGAAGCTTTCAATGACAGTGACATTATCAATAATTTGATAGGATAACTGGATTCTTTGAGAGCGGATAAAAATATGCAGGGATCCAGCTTTCCAACAAATTGGGAAAGCATTTTCTTAAAATAGATACCAGTTAAGAAAGGAGTATGAAATTCCAAAAAGAGCTTCAATCATGTATAGCTGGTTATCGTGACATTTACAAGCAACTGACCACCCGTCCTTCGTCACAAAAACTTATCTCTTACTTAATGTTGCCAAAAAATAAATCAATTGAAATAGCACCTTCAAGTGATGAAAGCGATTTTGAACTTACAGGACTTTGGATTACGATGAATAGCGATGAATTATGTATGTGCACTTTAAAGACTTATACGTATATACACAATGAGAAACTATATGTTTTTAAAATGTTTCCATGTGCAATATTTAATTATTTATTTTATTATGGAAGTACTTTTACATAAATTTCGTAAATAATTAACATATTTCATAAATGCGACTTTTTTATGCGGTCTCTATCCACTGCATAAAAAAAGTTTTTTGTAGTATTTCCACGAATTAGTTTGTTACATGTAAGAATTTATGAAATTTTTGAATATTTTTTGTGCGATTTTTTATACTATCCTTATCTACCGCACAAAAACACACAGGTTAAACTGTACTATATAAATTATATATAACTAAGAAATATTTAAATACAATGCTATTTAAGAATAATATTTTAAGCAATAGGCTTACAGAATCTAAGATTTCAATTTAGTAAAACGAATATGAAAAATGGTAGCTTAAAGTGACTAAATAATTGTATATACATTCAGGCTATCTTATTTGAAATCTTGTAAATATTTATAATGATTTAGAAATTTTCTTGAAATATATCTGTTTATTATAAGTTCATCCATATAGTCAATAGAAAATATAACAGAGCTTTTAACTCCATTTAATGTTGTAAGTGTTCTCTCTCTCTCTCTTTTATAAGTTTATCTCTATTTAAAATATTTTCAGTTGAAAATAATATAATCATAGAGATTATTAAAGATTTTTAAAAAAATAAATTTGGTTGAAGCT
The DNA here is from genome assembly GCA_019973935.1 of Trichonephila clavipes. NCBI lineage: Eukaryota > Metazoa > Arthropoda > Arachnida > Araneae > Nephilidae > Trichonephila > Trichonephila clavipes. The sequence goes on from BMAU01006228.1 coordinate 107,657, forward strand.
TTAATGTAAAAAAAACCATAAATATTAGAATACACATACAAATATCCTAGTTTTATAATATAATTCAGCTTGAAGTAATTTAAACTAATATTTTAATCATTTTAAGGTATCCGACTACGTTCGGAACCGTGATTTTCAAAAGCGCATAAATGGATAATTTTCATGATATTTAGTGTCACTTTTAGACTAGAATATATGCATAAAGTTATTTTAAGGACATTTTGACAAAAAAAATTTATTTAAATACAATATTTTGCCAAAAAATTAACTTAGAATAATCTATTTTCAAAATGTTCTTCTTTTGTGAAAAATGCTTCTATTAGAATAATATTTTGCCTGTATATTGCTCAGACCTCTGTTCAGAAACTCAACTAGAGTTTTTGAAATATATAACTGAGAAGTAGGTTTATTCTTATTTTACGACAACAGAGGGGAGCAATTTTAAGAAAAAAACACGAATGATTATTTCAATTGGTGGTAACTCTGAAAATAATGTGAATCTTTCAAAACCCATAGTTGAGCCTCTGTATAGAGGTCTGAGCTATATACAGGCAAAATATTATAATAGAACCATTTTTCACAAAAGGAGAACATTTGGAAAAAAGATTATTCTAAGTTAATTTTTTGCCAAAATATTACATTTAAATAAATTTTTTTGTCAAAATGTCCTTAAAACAATTATGCATGTATTCTAATCTGAGGGACACTAAATATCATGAAAAGTATCCATTCATGCGCTTTTTTAAAATCACGGTTCCGAACGTAGTCGGATACCTTAAAAGGCTGTTAATGAAATCTTAATTTAAATGTAACAATTTATAAATTCATGTATTAAAGAAAATATTTTCATTAATTTTAATATGATTACTGCAATGAAATTCTTTCATATCATTCGCATCATTAATATTTGCTTTTTCACATTCTACCATAAAAAGAATTCTTCGTTGAAGATTCTTCGAGACATAATACCAAACAAGAAAATAAGTTCAAAGATTAATAAAACGTTCACACAGACTTTTTGTAAGTATTTCTCAGCATGCATTTTCACTTAAAATTGTAGCCAAAATACATCTAACTTTAAAATTAAAAAAAAAAATTCACCAATTTTTACTACATATATAACCACCAAAATTATCAAAAATATCTTTAATTTTCAAGATGGATCTCAGTAATTCTAAAATAAAGCTCCTGATGGAAATTTCACTTTCTTCGTGTGGTTTGATCACACTTCATCTAAATATCTTACGTTCTTTAAAAAAACTTGGAGGATTTATTTTTGTTTTAGCTATCATTGTAATGATTTGTTACAGTCCTTTTTATTTTCGATGCAGTTGTATTCTTTGTGTGTTCTTACAAACAATTGCATAGTTTAAACTTTACTTATAAACACCAGAATCTTCAGACGTAACATGTTACTAATCCAATTGAATTCAACAAGTTGTCAAAAAATTACATAAAACCAATAAAAAAATATTCTGAACAATACTTTCTGATTAATTATCAGAAAAAGCATATACAACTCATTCATGAGCTATGGGGGAGGAGGGGGGTAAAGTGAAGAATAATTTTCTCGCCTCTATATCTTCCAATATACGTTCAAGAAAAAAGAATTTCAGGTAGTTCATCACTATTTTTTTTGTCTTTAATTACTTGCAATTGCTTATCTTTGCATTTGAAATGTTCTTAAATATTAATATTTTCTGAAAGCAAAATCAGTTACTATGAGAAAAATGCAGACGGATTTAAATAACTTTTAATATAACTAACATGATGTGTATTAAATTTCATTTTCATGCACAGAGGTCATAAATTACAAAATTCTTCTTTTATTATTCAGAAAAACACTTTTAGAAAATTCATAATGTATTTAAAATACAGTCCTTTTCTGAAAAAAAAAATTCAGAATTTTCTATTTTTAAAATATTTCAAAAAAAATTTTGGACTTGCAAAAACTACTCCAATGTAAATAATTAACCCTTAACTTCCCACTGTGTTGCATTTCTGCAACATATGATTTATTTTAATTTAACAGACTCAATATTTTTTTAATTACCTACAAATCATTTATATGAGAAAAAATATTACTGCAATTAAATACATACTAATTTTGTCACTAGATGGAAGTACATTTTTTCCAGAAATCACAACAATTATAAAAATCTCTGATGCCTCAAGAACAGTGTTTTTGCTATAAAAAGAATCCATTATATTTTATGCTTCCTCTTGTTTATTGACGAAATAAATTACCAGATAAGAAATTTAAACATTTTATGATGAATAATAAAATGCTCATATAAAAAAAAGTTTTGTAATTCACTGCACTACTGCGCAATGTTGCACTTCAGCAACAAACAAAAAAATGACTGAAATACAATTTAAAGCAGCTTAATTTTTTTAAATATATTTTTCCCTTTCATTATAACTTGAGAACTAGCTGATATAATTTTTTCATAGAAATTTAAAAAATTGGGAAGTTAAGGGTTAATGTGTGTTCTGTATCATAAACAACTGAGAGAGAGAGAGAGAGAGAGACTTCACAAAATATCCTGAAATCAAAATTTGACTTTTTTCGAAACAAAATCGGGAAAAAGGTAACAAGATTTTTATTGCGTCCCTGGCTTAGAAGCCAATGCTAACTGCTTACTTAATAAATAAAACAGCTTGTTTCTAACTCAGCTCGAAGAGTAGGATTTTTCTTCGCGTACTATTTAACGATCGTCAACACAAAAGAAAGCAATAAAAAAAGATCAATTAAACAATGAAGTGTACCCAGGCATGTCTAACACTACAGATAAAAAAAACCAGCTTCATTCGATGCAATCTGCATTTTACGTCGTAAGAAAGTTCTTTGTTCATGAAAACAATGAAGCAGTCCCAAAATATATACGCGCGAAGCGGATCAATTAAGTTTAATTAACTGAATACATCGATTAAGCAGACCAAACACTTGAAAAAGACCCCGCTTCCGAGCAATTTTTCAACAGACTTCTAAAAGGTTCGATAAAAACGATTTACCATGAAAGGAAAAAAACCTCTCTGGAAAACAAGCGCTGATTTAAATAAATCTTTTTGTATAAATAATCATTTTTTTTTGTACATAATGAGTTGAAAATTTAAAAGGTTCGATTATACTTGATAATTAAACTAAAGCCTGTAAGTCACAATTGCCGTTTGTCTTTTAGAAGAATGTCCTGTTCAGTTCCTTTTTTAAAGCAATGTGTTACTCTCACATTGAATTCTACTGGAAAAAATAATGGTTAATATTACAGAAACATAAAATAATTTAAATGAAAAAGCTTTCAACGTGAAAAATTTAAAATATACAAACAAAAGCTCTGTACATTGTATCAAAATTGTATTTTTAAATTATAATTAGAGGTGGAAAATATTTTTAAATTTCTTTTTAATTTTATTCATGATAGGACGGATCTCGAGTTTTTTGGCCTTAATTATAGCTTAAGAATACTTTGAAATTTTTTAATTGATTATCACTAGTTTATGTAAGCCTACGCTAACCCCCAAACGTTCTTGTTTTATATTATTCGTATACTCTAAGCAAGCTATTTTTATTTCTGATCCCCTCCCCCATTTTGTAAAATTTTGTGACCCCTGGATAGATAAAAGACAGGCTCCATCGTTAATAGCCCTAGTATAGCTTCTAAGAGCAAACTTAATATAACTAACTTAACTCAGTGGCACAACAGTCCAAGGCCTACTAAGCCCAACTCAGTATACGCGACGTTGGGCCCTGAGGTGCATAAGCAGATGTTCGGTCAGGAGGTCAGACTGACGAGGAACCCCCAGAGTTAAGTTCCCAAGCAAGCTTGGTATTCATTTATCGACCCACTGAAGGGATGAAAGGTTGAGTTAATCTTGCCCAGCCCGGGGTTTGAAGCTCGGACCCGTGGTGTGGAAGCTTGATGCACTGACCGCTCGGCCACTGGGCTTGCGAAGCTAATACACAAACAATCTGGATTCAACTGAGATCGATATTTTGTTTAATGGCAACTGATTTTGAAAAGTCAATTTCACATGAGAAGTCGATACAAATCGAATCAAAATAATAATTACCTTTTCTTTAAACTGGCTTATTTGTTTCCAATCGATAACCAAAATTTTTGGCAAGTCGAAGACTTAAATTGAATATAGTAATACCAGGAAAATATTACTTTTTATTTAAAGGTATATTGGAATTAAAAATATTAAACGCACGAAAATTATCACGTTTTCTTAACAAATTCATTATTCAGAAATTTTAAGAACTATTTCGAAATGCTTTCTATCAGTTTCATCATATGACTGGGAATTTATAATATTTTCTTTGGTAAGTTCTAGAAAGCACAGGAACATGATTGCGTGTTCTTTTGTTTTGTTCAGTTCTCCTTGCCAAAGTATCAACTTATTTTTTAAAACTTCAATTTTAGTGCTAAATGTTGAAATGTTTGTACTCCCTGCCTGTCTAGACTTAAATTCAAATAATTCTTTTTAAAAAATGCAACTAAGTTTCCTGAGTGAATCCTTATTTATCAATTTATAACTTGCCTAATATACATTTCTTTTCTGCCAAGCAAATTAAAAATTTCGTTTTTTAAATCGAAATACGTAACAGTATTTTGCCGCATGAGAGCTTTCTGACTTTGGTATGTAGTAAGAATGTTCCACGTACAGAATCTATTTCATTACAAAGTATTGAAACGAGACTGTTTAGATTGTCTACTTGCAATGTAATTAATTACACAATAGCAATATCCAGCAATCTCTTGGGCTGCTCTATATTAATGTCTTTTACAACAAGCAATTTTGCATGTATAATATAATGATTGAATACGTTATGGGAAGCAATTTTTTTTATTAACCCTCTTAGAACTGACATCATATTTTAAAAAATGAACCGCAAGTATGGAAAATGAAAATGCCATTTTGGAAAAAATGTACATCAATTCCTTACAAGGCTTTATGCGCAATCATAGAAATTTCATATTTAATAAGGCACCACATATATAAGATCTGCTATCCCACCCCCTTTAAGATAATTTCCCACTTTGCCCCCAGCACTTAAAAGGATACCAAATAATGCACGGAGAATAATACAGCAAAGATTTAAAAATGATACTGATATCAAAAATACCCCCTCCAATTTTCGCCATACCACATAATATAGGATTATTTCTGTTCAATCGAATACAAAGCTCTGCTGTATTTAATCTACAACTTGACGAAATTACTAACATAACTAAATTGTTTTAATTAAGTACTATGAAATGCGTTTATATAGGAGACACATATACGTAGACTTTTATGTTGTAAGAAAATAAAAAAAATAGATAGGAATTATTTGAAATTATTAATGGATATTTTGAAACAAATAACCATACCTGGACACATTATGTCATGCTTTGCACTGTTGATATTGCAACATTAAAAGAGGTCTTTACGTTTGGTTTTCAAATGTCTTTTTAATTTAATGGGATTCCTACTCCCATTTCACAATTTATCCCTCAATTAATACTCAATGGATTAACAACATGATATGTAAACCTATATTTAATAAATTCTTGACAATTGTTTATCAGATACGCATTTCGTTCGATGTTTTTTAAAGTAGAAATAACGTCATAGAATTCACATTTAGTTTGATCATGTTCGCTTAATATCTGGGTCTATTATTCTCATTCGTATCGTCATTCTTTTCATATTCTGGACATTGGGTACCTATTTTTAGTCATTTATCTGTTATGAGGGTATCAAAACTAAAATTGAGAAGAAAAATTATAAGTATGCAATATTTCTTTGTTTTCGTTCAATTGGATGCGGCTACCACGGGGAAGAAAATAAAGTTCTGGATCACAAAGTATTAATCATATTTATTTGTGGCTTATTCAGACGAAGATTTAATGAAATTTAATTATAAGAGGAGCATCTCACTGTACCAATTGCATATATATATATATATATACATATATGTTCACTTCTTAAAATAAAAAATACATTTCTGTTATAAAAGTTACTTGTGATAATACAGATAATTAATCATCACAACTGATGTTCTCAGTCAAGCACATGTCTATACTATACACAAAAGTTATAGTGAGTCGTAAGACACAAATATTGCACAATTAATATATAAAAATACAAAGCGAGTACAAAATTTATTGTAGTGATTTAATATAATTATTTTTAACATAACTTATTCAAAAATGGAAAAATATATTTTTAAAAATTTAAATTGCTTATTTTCCGATATTCATCTTACTATGATTTTAGTTCTATATGTACTCAATATATATATATATATATTACTATTTTAATTTTATACTCAATATTAATATTTTAATTTTATACTTTAAACAGCAAAAACAGCAGAAAACACGAAGATGACATTTAAAATTGACAATTTTTTTTTTCACTACGTTTGTTTGCTGCCAGTTGCCGAGGGTTAAGTAGTATATAATAAAACAGATTATTTTGTTTTTGTTAAAAAATATGGCTCTATTTTGAAAAATCTTTTACTGGTACTAGATATTCATTGAAGAAAAGTTTTATAATTCTTAACTGTGAAATAAATTTCTGTGAATGTAGCAACGCTGAAAAATTTAAATGCAATTCCCGGTTTGCGCACCACTGCTCTAAACGCCAAAGTTTTGTAAATTTAGACTCGAGAAACGATTACGTATGCGGGTGCAGATTGCACAATCTGCATCATCGCTTCACTCACTGCAAGGGGACTCATCACACAGAGAAACCATTTATATTGATCGATCGATTGATTGTTTTTTCACATCGCACTTAGAAGCTACAAAAGGGGTATTGACGACGGACCTTGTAATTTGGATTTTCGGTCAAGTGACAAGCCCTATTCCTGAGCTCAACACCTTTCTCCGAACTTCCACACTATGTCATACGAGAGGGCATTTTTGCTCTTATAAAAGCACCTCCGTTCAATGTATAAGAACATAACATAAAGATATTTACACCAAAGCAATTTAAATTGCTCACGTACTTTAATAATTTCTGCATTTAATAGAACAGGGGTAACCAGCCCAAATGACCTTGCGGGACACTTCGGATAAACATCATAATCTCGCGGGCCGCTCATAAAAATACGTACCTTTATATCAGATTTGGAAACAAAAAAACATTTATTGAAGTGAAAATTTAAAACAGAATGAATTATTATTATTGTTTTCATTATTTTTCATGTATACAGACATAGATAATATAATAATGTTTATATAATATAATAATGCAATGATTCAATAATATTTAAAATATTACAGTTGATATTTTCTTGTTAGTGTTAGTCTCTCTTAGTGTTAAACTTTTTCGTTTCGGGTTAAGAGAAAAATATAGAGTAGTTTATCAGGACTATTGTACTACTTCGTGTGTTAACCGATATTTCGTCTTAAGCGTTTTCGCGTTAAACGTATTTCACTGTACCTTAAAAATTGGTTATAAGTTTCTCCTATTCACATTATCAATTCAAAGTATTGAAGTTAACAAAGACAGATTCAGTGGATAATTTTTCAATGATTAATGCTGTAATAACAACGTTTTGAAATAATTTTCCATTTAATACGGTTGTGTAGAATAACCATTTACAACCACACACAAATAAGTAATTATGTTCTTAATTTTTTTTATTTCTTTAGAATGATTTGAGCATAGCTTTTATTCACGATAATTAAATAAGTATGAACTTAATTTTTTTGACGATTTTTTGAAAGTTTTTTCGCTGTTGCTTTCAATCTTTTTTTTCACTATCAGCTAAACAATCCTTAAAGTCTTTTTAACAGAAAACTCCTCAACAAATTTCCAAAAATAGTTACTATATATTTTTTTTATGGGAAAGAAGAAAAACATTTCTGTAAATGCAACAAATATCTATCAATTAACAATTTAAATAATACAGAAATTGATTCTTTTATAAAAAGGTTTATTTTATGAAAATGTTTAGAATAAATTTAAATATAAACAATTATCGTATTAATTTATCTGATAATGTTACATCACATAAATTGGACAAAAGTTCTCAAAAAATATGTTAACTTTCTCTTGCAAATACTTTTGGAAACGAAAATTATGTGTTCAATACTTGAATTTTATGGCTATTTTAAGGGGACTTGGTACCCTAAAAATCACAAACCTGTCGTTTTTTTAATTTTCATTTAATCTTATTCTTTGCATTATTATCTTTCGATTGATATATCACTTGTGCATGTCGGAAAGTTAGAAGTTGAATAAAACTTCATTTGAAAACAAATTAGGCAATTCAGCCACACCCCTTTCTAGAAAAAAATCTAAAAAAATGCGTTATGATAAAAAAATCTATTTTATAAATAAAAATAATAACTATAAAAAAGAATGTGTAGTATTAAAAGCAGAATATTTCCGAGGCAATACAATAATGTAATTTTTCTTCCTTGTGAAATGTGTGCATGTAAAATTTTTAAATTAAGGCATTTTTTATATTAATAATTTTATAATTTCAGTTCTTATTCCCAATATATTTTTCATACAAATGTAATACTTTAATATTATAAGAAGAAAAACAGCTAAAATTTCTGTCGTGACAGAATTTTTTTTTTTTTTTAAGTTTTTCTTGAGTTTTCTTGTGCAATTAGTACTCTCTAAAAGTTGATCATTTATAAAAATGTGTGGGTTGAAAACATATGAAAATGCAATTATTTTAAAGAAAAACGTATAAGTAATATCTTAAAGTGGTATTTTAAGTTTAATTAAGCTTATAATAATTATTTTTCAGAATTATAAACTTTAAAGTGGTTTTTCTCAGCTTGTGTTTTCGAAACCGTAGTGCATTCAAAATGCTACTCCTTCGACAATTATTTACCAATCACTTCAATTTTTTCCTGCGTGTTAAAAATAAAGCATGTAATAAAATTAGGGGGATCCGTTTTGCTATAAACTGAATACTTTTTTTTAAAAAAAATAAAATGTAAGACATGTTGGCTTTTTCGTTGATTTTTAGCCTGTATATCAACATTTTATTTTTTTTTTTTCTCGAAAACGAATGAAGTTATTCTAAAATCGATCCCTAAAGTTGTTAAGAACATCCATAAGAATATTATAAAAAAATTTCAGGTCAAAAAATTAATTTTTACAAAAGGAGTAGGATTTTAAAATTTTCCCAATTTTCTTCAAAAAATTTAAATTTTTAAAATTGTGTGAATAATATATGAAAATTTTCATCTGGTAACATTTTCTTGAATAGAAACATTGTATAAAATGTTAAAATATAATTTTTAAATACGTAAATAAAGAAGTTTGCTCAAAGAGTGCCAAGTCCCCTTAATTAAAATCACGGATACATTTTAAATAAATTCATGCTTTTACGAATTTTACTATGAACAACAAATTTTTAAGGCTGTTTTTGAACTTATTCAACTGATCGACAGATGGCGCTGCACTGTTTGAAGAGAAACTTTAGTATGTAAAGTTATATCCAAAATTGTGAGAAATATGGATGGATACAAAAATATTTTTTATATGCAAATTTCGAAACTTGAAAAGTATCGTTCGATCGTTAAGCAACTCAATTTGTTCAGAAGGATTCTGTTATTGATTTATTTTGTTTCTGTATCAATTGGTGTTATTTGTTTAAACAAGAAACGTTGTCAAGCACACAGTAAGAATTTTCTACTTAGTAAATATTTCCATCATCATTACCTTCACTTTTATCTACGATGGGGAAAACGAAAAAAAAAAGAGTTTAAAACATAAAATTTAGAAAGATTTTAGCGTAATCAGAGAATATACACAAGGAGAAAAAAAAAGTTTACTTGAACTCAAACTTTATAGACACATGTGTAGTCGTAGAATGGTTGGAGACTATTACTGGAAAGAATAAATGTTACGAAAATATTTAATTTGCAAAAAAGTTTACTATATGAGGGAAAGGGTTGAAATTTTTTCTAATAATATAAACGAAGATGTATATATTTCTGAAATAACAATTAATGAAATACTTCCGATAGTTTCTTTTTTATTATATAATTATAACTCCAACACTTATACATTTCAAATCTTGTTGTACCCTTCCATAACTCATTAGGAAAAAAAATCCTTTAATCAATAATAACAACATATAAAAGTTAATATATTTGGAAATTAGTTTATCTACTAACTATTCCATATGATTGTAATTCTATCTGTTCTTCCTATTACGCTAAATTGTACTTTTCCTAATATATTACAAACTAGCTGGTATACCCGTTCTTCGCACGGGTGAACTGAAAAATTAAACAACACAGATTGAAGGGAAAAGAAGTTTTTAATGAGTTAATTTTATGGGAATTGCAAATTAAACAAAAAAAGCTTTTTGCATATCTCAGCTAAACAAAAAAAAAGAAAAAAAAAACTCCATGTTAAATTTTAAGTACGTAGATCTAATAGCTGATAAAAAAAAAGGATTTTTTTTTATTTATAATTCCCCGTAACACACTTGAGGGTCGATTTTTCAAAATACCTATCTAAGCTGATCTCTGCTCAACAAAAGTAACACATTATTTAAAGTTTTGCGTAATGAACGCTTAAAGTAGTGTAAATAATTTATAACTGAAAGTGTAATACATTACTATTACTTTCTGATGTATTTATTTTATTTTAAAATTGTAATATTCTCAAGCAACGCCGTTTCTTAAATTATAATGGCGATTCAATGAAAAACATAGCGAAATGTTAACGATAGAGTCAAGTTGGCAAATGCCTAGCTACTTTCGTAGTTTGAGCTTTATTAGAGCTTTGTAAGACCCGCCGTGTAAGGGTCAGATGCACTTTAATACTTTATCCAACCGCATTATGATTTACTGCAGCTTTTTCATACAATATTTTTTTTTTGGATCACTACATTTACAAATTAGGGATATACATAAACAAAAATACTCCACTTTGAAAATTTAATCCGTTAGAGCTAATAAATTAATTAAAGATATTCCACTGTAAAATTAATTATATGCACCGTTCACTTAAAATAAGTAGTCAAATCATTTTCCAAGGTCTTCACTAACACACAAAAACATAAGACACTTAAATTTTGACATAAACTATTTTTTCGGGACAAAAATAATAATTTTTGCAATCCGCTGAAAACGCCGTCAGCTGAAAACGCAGTATCTGCTACAAAACTATTCGGCTTCCCCGCTAAAATACTCATCATAGAACCCGTGCTGCCATATATCTTGCAAGAGTGGATTTCAAAGAATATTCCTGCTAAGTATTGGTAGAATATTCCTTCTAAATTGGTGTGGTGTGGTAGTTAGGAGAAGGGGTGCCAGCTCAGGTGTCGTCCACGTCACTTGACCATGGTTCAAAATTACGTGATCCGTTGCCAAAAGTCCTCGTGTAGCTGAACAGTGCGACATTAATATTCACTCACTCACACACTCCAAAAAATACAGTACAGTAGTTATAATTATTTTTATATTTAAAAACGCAATATCTGCCTATTCAATTAAAATTATAGCGTTATAATTAACTACTAACCACAAACAAATTTTGAAATTTTGTCCAAATGATGCAGTGTGAAAGAGAAAGTTTATTTACCTTAAGTATCAGAACCGATAAAAGCATTTATTTTGAAAAAAGATCAATTTCTTACTACCAAATATGCATAATAAAATCATAAAATAACATTAAAATAAAGAGAGATTTATAACAACCTCTCCCTTCAAAACTTAGTTTTATTCTGAAACAAAAAATATAGGCATTATTCTGATCACAGGAATTAATTAGAAGCGAGCCCCTTGCGTAGCCAAGACAAAAAGAGTTTTTCACAAACAAAAGATAGATATATGCTGTGGTGGGCTTTTTTTGCAGCGCAAACCAGATTTGCTTGCAGCTGCCAGAATTTTTTCCTACTTTCTTTACAAATATCGTTATATTTTGGACACTTTTTATTAATTTTTATAAATTATAGCCTATGTGTTATTCTGATGTATAAGCTATATTACTGTAAAGTTTCATTAAAATCCATTCAGTTGTTTTTGCGTGAAACACCCACAAACATCCTCACAAACTTTCATTTATAATATATATTAGATATTTAAACACAAAATTTTCTGCATGCACAGTGGCATAACGTACACCACCACATTGCGGGGGGCCCAGGGCTCTAGGGGACCCCAAAGCTTAACTGACACTAAATACGTATTTGGACATGGGGCCCAAAACTTGAGTTTGCGGGAGACTCTAATGTCCTCCGTTACGCCACTGTATAGGCATATATATATATATATATATATATATGTTTTATCTAATAATTTGCTTGTGAAGTAAACATCATCTTATCAAACAAAATTTATTTCTGTCCTCAAAGTGACAGAATTGATTTATTTCCTTGTAATGCATACATTGATATGGTTGATAGAAGAGGTTGCAATTTGAGAATTTTCAGGAATATGATTTTAAATTTGCAATAGTTGACAAAATTCTATTTTACATTATTTAAACATTTTCTTTTAGACAATAATACAAATTATTACATTGTTTAACTTCAGTTAATTGGAAATTACAAAATGAATGTCTTAACATACGATGATAGGTGGCTCATGAATAGGGTAAATGATAAGGGGTCTTAGGGGTGTTAATTTTGTCTCGAGGGGTGAAAATATAAACAATTTTCAAACAGGTATAATTCTTTTAAATTTAAATTAAATAATTCGAATCTTTTACACATTATTTACAAAGGATTATGGCTTTAAAAAAGTACAAAATGTTTGAAATATAATCATAATTTTAAAAATTATAAGCATATGAAAATAAGAAATAATTCTGTAATAAATATTAAGTAATTTTTGCGTTGCGCACGCTATTTTCTAAAATAGTAGCCTCTGATGTATAAAACTTTATAGATTTATAAAATGTATCATACTCTTTAAGCCTTACATCATTTAAGAATAATATATCTTTTCTACTTCAAAATATTTGAAAAATATTGAAATTTTTTTTAAAAAAATTGAAAATATAATTTTTTTATTTTTTAAAAAATATAATTCATTATTCTATTTATATAAAAATACTACAGTGAAATAAGGAGATACATTTAACTTTATAAATCAACTTATACCTAGTAATTAAAGTTACTATTTTAGAAAATAGCATGCACAACGTAAGACTTAATTAATATTTCTTATTTTCGTATGTTATAATTTTTAAAATTATGATTATATTTTAAATATTTTACACTTTTCTGAAGCCCCATTCCTTTATAAATAATGCGTAAAAGATTCCGAATTACTCAATTTTATATTCAAAGGGTTATATATATTTAAATATTGTTCATATTTTCAGCCTTCTAGAGAAATTTAACCCCCCTGAGACCCCATAATGAATAATAATGAGTGATATATAGAAAAATGGGTGCTTATTAATCCTGAATGTGGTTTTGGTTTTCTAAGGGGTCAGGGTCACGAACTTATGACCAGTATACTTTGTGTTGAGTCATGGGTTCGAAGCCTGGTATCGCTGAAGGCCCGCCATGTAGAGGGGCTGATACACGCTAAATCTGTCGCGGCTCAGTCTCCTCCCGTTGGATGGGATTTGGAAGTGTAGAGAGCCGACTCATGTCATCCTCATCACTTAATTGTGATTTAAAATTACGATGTTCGTCGCCAATAACTCTTGCGCAGCTTCAGTTTGCGACATTAAGCAATTGTTATTAAATCTGGAAAAGTGCTTTATTTTATATGAAAATCCCCCCTGCACTATTTTGGAAAATAATTATTTTTCGAACAATTCCTAACATGTATATTTATGACACTAAGATCATAAAAAATTCTCTTTGATACTACAAATGTTTCTTCTCTCAGATAGTCACAAAATTGAGGAAGGTGTTTTATATTATTCTAGTATGAATATTTTTAAGAATTAACTATATACACTGCTGTGGCCACACCGTAAATGCAACACCCTGAAGGAAGCATGCAAATAACATGAAATTTGCATTAGCGGAGATGAGATATGCAAATGATTAGAATTTCAGCTCGGCAATTGTGTTTTTCTTGTGGTTTTTTTCAAAAAACGATCAGTTATGTCTCGTAGAAAACATCGATCAGCTTTTGATCAAGTATCCGAGTTCGACAGAGGAAGGATAGTGGCCAACCGAGATTGTGGATTATCTTTCAGAGAAATCGGTAGTCGTGTTGGACGAAACCAAACAACTGTAATGCGGATATGTGACCGTTGGATGCAGGAGGGTACGACGGACCGACGTGGTCAATCGCATCCACCTCAGTGCACCACTTCACGTGTGGCCGCGGTAGCCGAGTGGTATAGGTATCGGACCGTAGCTTGCTTTGTCACGGGTTCGAACCCTGTACCACTAAAGACCCGCCGTGTAGGGCAGCGATGCACGTTAAATCTGTCGAGAGCTGAAACGTCCTCCCGTTGGTGTGGTGTGGTAGTTAGGAGAGGGGGGTGCCAGCTCAGGTGTCGTCCACGTCACTTGACCATGGTTCAAAATTACGTGGTCCGTCGCCAAAAGCCCTCGTGTAGCTGAACAGTGCGACGTTAATATTCAATCAATCAATCAATCACCACTTCACGGGAGGACAGGTAAATTGTGCGCATGGCAGCGACGGATCGCTCAGTCACATCACGAACCGTAGCACTGTACATTGTGTCTGTAACGCATCATTTAGTGACTGCGCGTACCATTCGACGCCGTTTGCAGCAGAGTGGTCTGTCCGCAAGACGTTCATTGCTTGGTCCACTCTTGACGCAGAACCACAGACGTCTCCGCTGCCAATGGTGTGATGAAAGTAGGATGTGGGCGGCAGAATGGAATGAAGTTGTCTTTACTGACGAGTTAAGCATCTGTCTGCAACACCACGATGGTCGGATTCGAGTCTGGAGACACCGTGCAGAGGATGCTGAACAGCTGCGTTATGCACCGCCACACTGGTCCTGCACCGGGTATTATGGTATTGGATATCACTCGCACACTCTAGTACGCATTGTCAGTACTTTTTAAAAGCCAGCGCTACATCTCCGAGGTGTTGGAGCCAGTTGTCCTTCCTTACCTTCAAGGCTTGGTCACAGCCATATTTCAACAGGATAATGCGCGACCACACGTGGCACGCATTGTCCAACGGTTCTTCGTCAATTACCAGATTGAATTGTTTTCCTGGCCAGCTCGCTTTCCGGATCTTTCGCCGATAGAAAACATGTGGTCCATGATTGCTCAACGATTGACCCAGATTACACTCCCAGCTGCCACACCAGATTGACTTTGACAACGAGTGGAAGCTGTTTGGTCTGCTGTACCCCAAGAACACATCCAAAGTCTCTTTGAATCAATGCCGAGGCGTGTGGCTGTGGTGATCTGCAACAATGGCGGCTATTCTGGCTACTGATTCTAGCAGGAACCACACTTCATAGAAGTCTATAAATTTAATCATTTGATACTTGGTCAACATGTTATCTACAAAATAAATTTTGTTGTGCTAACTCTTGTCTTTCTTGGTGTTACATTTACGGTGGCCAGCAGTGTATATACCGTAAAATCCGGCGTATAACACGCACTTCTAACACAAAAAATGAAATCGAAATTTAGGGGTGCACGTTATACGCCGAGTATAAGAAAATGATAGTTTCATAAATAAAAAAAAGGGATGAGCATAAGAAAAATTATACTCCTACATAGATCGGAATATTGTTTATTTGAAAGAAACGACATATACCTAATGAAATTAAAGGATTCTGATTCTAAAAATGCACTATTTTTCAAAATCCTGAGATAATACCTCGAATAAATGGTTTAAAAACATACCAGAATTGTACATGCACATTTCTCGTTCTTTCGTAAAAAGGGAGTGCGCGTTATACGGTGAATATACAGGGTGATTATAAAAATTTTGCCAACATCTGGCACTTCAAGCGTCCGTTCTATTTAACCGATCAAGATGATATTTCAAATAAAGTTCTTTTTTGAGATATGCGCTCGAGATTCTGTGAATGGCAACACAGTGGCCCTCACGGTTACAGTTATAGTGACAGAAACTCGAAATTTTCGAATGGCAACACCCACTTTTACCATCGCAAAAATGTTCAGCACATCAAAATAGCGTTAAAACGGTACCGATATGTCTACAAACGGATATGCAAACACAAAAAGAGTTCTGAAAACCGGCCAATAAAAACACGATCTGGGCGCACGCAATAAATTTGCATATGACAGAGTCAAGATACCAATCACAGAACGCCGGTCGCCAGATATTCAGCGTAGGAAACCTATAAAATACCAAGCGGGTATGCGAAGTCGTCATTCGGGAACTCGCACATGCCGACGATATGGTTCTTCCTGGGAAAGTTCGCGGTGAATTGATCAAACTCTATTACCAAAATGGGATGAACGCTGCGGAAGCCTTGCGTGTATCACCGCAATCATCGACAACGACGCGGCCCAGGTACTCTGCAAGCTCTGCGTGATTTAGTGCGGAAATTCGAAGATACAGACTGCACCTGTAACAAACCTCGCCGGACGGCCAACTGTTTCTGAGGACGTTGTCATGGAAGTGCACCATACAGTGACTGCAGGACACACAGAAACCGCAAGAGGCATAGCGCGCGTGTTGGATATTCCGAACTCAACGGTCCGCAAGCTCTGCGCTCGGTACTTCACATGTTTCCCTATCGGTTCAAGCGTCAGATGTTGGAGCCGGGTGACCCACAACAACGTCTGGACTTCGCAAATGAATTTTGTTACGATATGATGCGGATAACGACTGGCCACTTCGCATACTATGGACGGACGAGGCGCATTTCACCTTAAATGGCAGCATTAACACAAAGAATTGTGTGCACTGGGGAGAGACGAATCCTCACGCTGTGGCGCCAGTACCATTATTTGACGCCAAAGTGACTGTGTGGTGCGGCATTACAGCTACATTTGTTCTGGGCCCGTTCTTCTTTGAGGAAACGACCCCGACTGGCCCTGCAACATGTTCTGTAACGGGCTCTCGGTATGCAGCCATGCTGAAAAATTATGTCTTACCGGAGTTGCGTCGGCGGAATGCACTCAATGACATTGTTTGGATGCAAGATGGCGCACCTCCACATATAGCGAAGTCTGTTAAAAGGCTCCTGGATCAGCATTTTGGTGATCGCATCATCTCACGCTATTATTTTCCGTCGCCTGCGCGATCCCCAGATCTGACGCCTATGGATTTCTGGTTTTGGGGCTATCTCAAATCCACAGTTTATCTGTGCACTCCTCAAACATTGTCGGACTTAAAGGATTCTATACGGCGTGAGATTGGAAACATCCCTCGTGCCATGTTGCGTGCAGCGATATTGTCCACCGTCTCCCGCATGCAATGCGTAATTGCCTGTGATGGCACTCATGTGGAAAATGTTTGAAATTAATACAGATTTTTTTCTCTATGTGATCATTGAGCAGTGTCTTGTCTCTGTCGTATGCGTTATTCCTCCGTGCGCCTTGAAGAACTGTTTGTATGTGTATAACACGTCGGTTTTCGGACATATCGGTGCCGTTTCAACGCTATTTAGGGTTTTCGCATGCTGAACATTTTGCGATGGTAAAACGTAGGCGTTGCCATTCGAAAATTTCGAGTTTCTGTCACTATAACTGTAACCGCGAGCGCCACTTTGTTGCCATTCACAGAATCTCGAGCGCATATCTCAAAAGAACTATATTTGAAATATCATCTTGATCGGTTAAATAGAACAGGCGCTAGAAGTGCAGATGTTGGCAAAGTTTCTTTATAATCACCCTGTATATTAAAAAATGCAGCTTGTGTGTGTATGTGTGGAAAGCATGTATTCGCGTTTACGCCGTATCTTACGGTAGATTTCATTCATCAGTTACTTTAGAAATACAATATTTAACTGAGCTATCTAAGCAATCGATGTAATATTAAAGTAAAATAAATTTACTATCGCTAATTAATAAGGAATATGAATTAGATTTAAGACTGTAATATTAATATGTAAATGTATTATTCATTATTCATTTGTGTCAAATATATTTACGCACGAATATATTTTACAACTAGATTTTGCATACTTTAGAATAACGTTTAAGGATAACTGTAAAAAAAAATCTTGATTTAGGAGAGTACAAGTATGGAGAAATTATACATCAATTATTTTATTCTTATTAAACATTCCTTTTTTAAAAGATAGAATTTTGAGAAGTATTTGTTTTTTGTTATGCAAAAGTCATTTTCTATTTTTTTTTGTCTAAAAGCCTTAGCTTTAAGTTGAATATGATTTTTTCGAAGATTTTCTATTAAATGCGACAAACTGAGTTATACATTTATTGAAACTTCAGAACTTATAAAAGATCCAATAGTGTGAAGACACATGTGTATTTTATATTAATAGGATAAAACAAGATACTTCTTAATATCTTAAATAATAAATATTTGGTATATGGCAAATAAAAACGTAGGTATGAAACAATAGCGCCCACAGGAATTTTTCAAGGGTTTCCAGGGTTGAAAGTTCACCATTCTTGTATCATGCTCCTTTTGATTTTGTTGATTTTCGGGAACAAAAAACAGTAAAAAACTAATTATTGAATAAATAGTTCATTAATTAATAAAATTAATCTTTAATAACAAATGCTTCATTACATTTTGCGTACTATATACATAGAATTATAATCAATCGGGAAAAAAAATCAAAGGCTTTGGGGGGGGTGTCAGGACCCCTAGGACACCCCCCCCTTGTGTGCGCCACTGGTGTGAAAAGATCCCTAAGCATCATCAAAAAATTACATTAAATGTAATACACTTGAGAGATTTTCAAGAAATCACTTACAGGCATAAAAAAACAAAAATAAAAATATCACAATTTTAAAAAAGAATTCCTAAAGTGAGGACGATCATTATGAGGGATTAAATAAATAAACTCGTAAGACAAGTAAGAACTGGACAAAAAAATTAAACAAAAACATTGTCTTTTTATAAATGCACGTACACACACATTTAACCGACAAAGGAATGATAAAAACAAATAATGAAGACCGCAAGGATATTCCTCTCTCCCTTGAGATCTACACCATTATATATTTTTATTTTCTCTATCCGAAAGAAAATAAAGACAATCCACGCAAAATGAGTGAAAAAGAAAATTTGTGACATGCAGGGTGTGAGGTCTAAAATGACCCAAAATATCATTTTGGCTCGCAACTGGTCGGGAACATTGAAAGAAAGAAGGCTTAGTTTAAAGACAGATTCCTTCCTTGCCTCTGCGACATATCACCGACCCCTCCCCTTACTTAGCTCTTCCTTCAAACACATGGCCCTCAGAATACGGAGGAATGATCAGGCTGTGGACTATTTGCACGTGTTAGATCCACCAAGCCACTCAGTCGTAAACCATTCCGAGTTATGTTGACGGACATGCTGCTCAAAGATCTTAGGGTGAAGAGGCCTCTTCGTATTGCAAAAAGAAATCGACCCCATAATATTTTGGTTACAAAGAAATGTGATAGAACAGAGATTCCCAAACTTTTTTGCCTCATAGACCCCTTGACAGGTTTTTCGGCTTTAGGGTAGACCCTACTAACCTAACATTAAATTTTTGTAAATTCATCAACTTAAATGTGTTTTTGACAGCAGATATATATAGCTACTTACTTTAAAAGGTTTAAATTTTTAACTGCAGTGAGGTATAGTGTTTAAAACTTTAGAAAAGACATTTTAATTATTTAAATTAAAATTTAATTTATACATAAAATAACTGAGCATCACAAACAAATGCTTTTAGTGGGAGGGATGAATCTGGGGATGCAATAACATATTTTCAACATTTGATACCAAATCTTGTCAGGTTTAACCCTAAAATATCTCCTTAGTTAATATAGTGTCTAGTCTTTTCTTCTTTCTTTTTTGTTTTGGAGATCGGCAAGCGCACTGTAATTCCTTCTCAAACGGAAAAACAATTAAAAAATTTCTCACGTTGTTCCATAATATGGAAAATATAACAGGTATATCTTTTTAAAGTCAAAATTATTGACATCCGTTTCTAAAATTTACTTCAAGATTTTCGTTAGTGCCTAATTCTTGAAATCTGACATTTTTTTTACAAAATGACCATATGAATTCATTGCCTACTGTGCTATTACGATAGTAAAAACATTCTCAAACCTAGCTTCAAAATCTAAAATAAGGGTATTTAAATGTTCGACGTAGGTTGAAATGTCTTTTTTCCTGGTAGATTGTCTACGACAATTCAGAAACTGGAAAAACGTGTGAAGTTCATTATTATACTCCTTTTGCATAATTGTGGCAAGAAAGGCTGGAATGTAGTCCTTGTTTTAATAAAATTTATGCTGTCGCCTTGTAACTGCAAATTAACATCATTCAATTTAGTAAATAAATCTGTTAAATATGTAAGTTTGGTTCCCACTTGATTAAATTTCCTTTTAAAATTAAAGTCACGATCTGGTTTAAAGAGAGACACAATCATAGACCCCCATTTACACCTCATGGACCCCCAAATTATTTTTTCGATGACGTAGACCCCTGGGGTCTATATAGACCACTTTGGGAATCACTGTGATAGATGTTGCAAGGATTGTTTTCGGAAAAACTCCGTTACTATACGGGTATAGTCAACTTTACTATGTATGGTCGAAATGTTTTCATGTCAATGATTGAATTGTTTGTCTGGTTGGCTAAAAATTAGTGAGTGCCTTTCTAAAATATAAAATGTATGGATTTTTCAATTATTTTATTACAGGAAAATTAACCATCCGTCTAAAAGTCCATTATTTTAGTTAATGTTTTACAGAAAATAATTGATGCTACAAAGTATCATTGAAATTAAAAATATGAGGTGTTGTTGGTAATAATTTGTGAGAATTACATGTTTAACAAACTAAATATAAGTAATTGTTTAAACTTTAACAAATATATATTTTGAGAAGAAAAAAATAAGTGCTGTACTTTTTATTTTAAGGGACATATATCTCTGGTCAATTCTTCATTCGTCAATTATTAATTCACTATACTTTGATGTATATTCGATAGAATCATATGTACTTAAGAAATAAAGCATTTTTTTAAATATAAAAACTTCTTTTAAAACTTAATACATTCCAATGAATTAGATATTTTTATAAAAGCTTAGAGCAAAGATAATAATTTATTATTTTCTTACGTAGGTTTAGACATCTTACAGGGGAGTAGCGTGCACCTTCGCATGGGGGGGGAACCTGACTTTGCAGGGGGCCTTAATGTTCTCCATTACGTCACTGATCTTACAGTATATTACAGTTATGATAGTAAAAGGTTTTTATATAAGTTTTATTATACAATTTTTTTCCCTTTGAACCGATTCCAGTTTTTCTAAATTTGAATTCAATTTCAAAATTTTCTTATTTTGCAGTCTGATTAGTTGTTATTTAATTCATAAACGTATGCAATTATATCTAGTGAAAGATCTATAAATGACTCGAAATTTTATTTTCATACATGTACAGTTTGTTTTATGTATTAATATCAATAGAGCTTTAATAAACTACATTGAATAATGAATATATACATATAAAAAATTAATATTAAGGGCAAATATGAATTCATATACTTTTGGAAAATCGTGATTGTGTTAATTAAAAGATACTTAATTTTGACTCAGAATATCCGTCACCTTTTTAAGATGACACCAGAATTCAATATGCATATATGAAACCTCATCGTGGGAATTTCTAAGATATCTTTTCAATACGTAATGAACGGAAATTATCTATATAGAACGCAAAATATTTTATTTTTAAACATATTATTACTATTATCAATATCTTTATAAAACACATTTTAATCAATATAAATACTCGTTCTAAAACAAAATAGCATTCAATATAAAAAATAAGTATTTTATATTCATTCAACTTATTTTCGATAAAAAACCAGAGATTATTTCACTTCAAATTAAAGATGATGCCTTCTCAACAAATTTTAAAAAAATTTATACATCTTTTTCTTTACATATACATAGAAAAATAGTCCATAATCTTTTTTTCCCGTTAAAATGTCTTCTTTCGAAAATGTTATATCAACGTTACATTAAAAAAAGGCTTGAACTATCGGAACACTTTTTAACTCACCTTTTTTATGACTTCAATTAATTCACTTCAGTAGCATTTTATCCCTAGCAGCACATTTCCCAATATTTATCGATAGCTAATAGAAACCTTAATATTTAGTGATTTTATTACCACATATCAGATAATAGCTTTAAAACTTTAAAAATAAAATAACATTATCAAAAAGAAATTTTTTTAAGATTCTCGAAATCAACCTGAGGACAAAATCTATATAAACGCCCAGATAAATGCAAAGCGGTGCTCATTAGTTATGCAAAAAGGAAATAGTGTGACGAATTAAAATTAAATAGGCGCTGAACGCCAAAGGGGAACGAGAGGGAAAGACGACATAACCTCAAATTTCTACTTTGATTCAATTTGTCTCTATACGTGAATCTGCTTAACGAGCGTGGATTTTAACTACAGATATACAATAGATCCCTCCCCGGGGGAGATGAAACAGTTTGACTTTAGCAAGGAGCACACATACTCCCTACCCTCTAGCTGCAAACCGAGGACAATGATGATCTATAATTGCATCGACTTCCCCCACAAGAGAGCTTCCTGGGCAAGTCTTTTGGATGGGTAACTTCACTGCTAAGCGCCATTAGCCATCTCGATGAATACTTTTACCGCATCACTTATTTAACAGTCTTATAAATCAGTGAGCAATGACAAAGGTTCTCAAATACCTTCTCAAACCCTCCCCCACTGGCAAATCAACCAATTGCCCAATTCCCTCCTCCCTCCATCTCTCCTGTCTCAAACACTGATCACTCCCCACAGGATCTGTTTGCTGTTGACACATCGATGATTCGCAAATCACTGCTTTGTTTGAACTAATCTTAAGCTGGAAGTGAGCTAAAGGGTCCATCTGTTAACTCGGAGACAAAAAAAGTTGTCATTGCAAATGCTGTCTAGGGTGTTTTTAATGTCTCACACAGGAATGTTAAATATGTGACCAGTGACTGGATTTGAAGATATGTTATCTTTAATCTGAGGCATCTCTCTCTCGTAAACATAGCTAACGTCCAGAAATTTTTTTATGACTACTAGATTAAAAAATTTATATTTATCAAGATATTTGTTCCCTTTTTTCGCTTTAAAGGTTATTTAGTTTTAAAGCCTTTTTTTTTTTTGAATTTTTGGCTTATTTAATTATTTTTAGGACTTTTAAAAATACATTTCTAAGATACTAATAATTACAATCTTCCATAAATCAATTTCTTCTTAAGCACAGTAAGTATTCAAATGTTTTACATGAATGGTTTGTTCTAATGCATTGTTAAAGATATTTCATAATTTAATACTGAATTATTGCTATTGTAATTGTTATTTATATCTAACATTATTTTGAATTTTAGACCTCTTTCAAATCACTTTATTGTTATATTTATTTGGAAATCAGGCAGAGCCTTCCTATCCTTTTAATAGTTATAACTAGCGAAACTCTAATAACTGATTTGTAAAGTTTTAAAAAAAGTATTTAATGTGAATTTAATGTACTTTTTGGGATCCTTTATCGAATAATTGATTCATACCTTCAATAGTGCACACTGGAATTTTTCGGGAGGGGGGGTCTGGGGTCAAAAGTTCACCATTCTTATATCATTCTCCTTTTGATTTTGTCGATTAAAAACTAATTATTGAATATATAATAAGCATTAATTAATAAAATTAATCATTAATAACAAATACGAAATCAAATTTTGCATACTATATACTTAGAATTATAATCAATCGGAAAAAATCAAGGGCTTTGGGGGTTCTGGATCCCCTTCCTTGTGTGCGCCACTGATGGCAAGGAATGCAGTTTAACCCCTGGGCAAGCTCGGAAACTCATGAAGTACGCTAGCCGTGAACGCTCAGTATTTCTGTGAACGATAATGCGCGCTGTACGTCATTTTAAACTACATCGAGTTGCTGCTCTGTGTGATGTGTCCAACAGGCAATGCGGTAGACGGTAACTGAATGAATTTACCCGAAAACGAAAAATTGGAAAGACGGATTAAGGTTAAAGTGCCAATAGAATGGCTGAAAAGTTTGGGATAGTTCACAACATAGTTTCACGGATATGTGGAGTATTTCAGACTGGGGGTTGTCCAAAGGTTCGGTAGCGGACATCCATGATCAACTAAAGCGGCAAACGACTACTATATTGTCCTACATGAGAGAGAGAGAGAAGAGTCAGAAGATGTTATACATACAACCAACCAGACAGCTATCCCATTTTACCATGGTCAGATAGCTGCACAATGGTGATCCATTTGCCCGACAACCAGTATGGTGAGTGCCAGTATGGAGACAATGTTTTCCAAGATGCTGGAAGCACACAGATCAGCAATGGGACCGAGTATTCTTTATACACGAGAGAAATATTGCCTTGCTAATGATTGCATAAGTATGAACATCTGAAAGAAAGAGAGGGAATACATAAATAACTCCTCCAAATCATCGAATGGCGGAGGCCAAATTATCAGATAGCGGAGTTCTCATATTGTGAGATATGCTAGTAGTGATTTTCACAGCTTCCAAAAAAATTTAGTCACTACATAAACTAGAATAAATTGAGATATTTCCAATTTGTAAATAAGGTACCCAAAATTTATATTTGATAAAGTATTAATATTTTTGAGGTTGTTCTTTCTGACTATTAGATTGTACTCAAAAAATTAAAAATCAAAGCGGAGTGTAATGAATTTCATACCTCAACTGTTCTTTATACGCAACTTCGCATTAAAAAGTTGACAATTTAAGAAATAAATGTATCAGTAAAAATTAATGATGTTGAAATAGTTTAAAAATATTTCCCCCATCACTTACCTCACATGATAAATTTTCACTTTTCTTAGGAAAATATGATAATTCCTTTATTTGTGTTTGTGGTTATTTTGATTAATGATTTCACACAGAACGACTGTCTAAAATTTTTAATTATATTACTACAATCTTAGGAGATATTTTATTCAAAAATCGAAATGCAAGAAAGTAATATTTTTTTTATATAAGGACAGTGAATAAATAAATATATATAATAAATGCCTTACTATGCGAAAGAAGAAAAACGATTGTGAAAATTTAAAGTTAATAAAAGATTCGCAGAATTTTCTTATATGAATGCCAATTAATTTTTTTTCGCCTTTCCACAGACGGCAACTGACAATCGGATGATTAACAGATGAAAAGAAATATAAAAATAAACATTACAAAGTCAACAAATTTTCTAGCTAATTTAAAAACATAGTTTATTACTTTGTTCGTGAGTCGAGAACTTGTTTAGCTAGTTGAAGTTAATATGCTAGCTTATCACAAAAACTAAACATAAATTTCGGAAGAACGTCGAGTCAGATTACAAGACGGCTAAATCAAACCTCTGTAAGAGTTTTAAAATTTATGATTCTTGAAAAGAACGAGAGAGCAGAGAGAGGGAAAAAAACAAAGAAAAGAAAGAAATTAACCCGGCACCTTTTGAAGTAGTGATTCAGCAATTCGAAATTCAATATGCCGCTGCATATTAAACATCTCCTGCAACGCTTTAGGTCGAAAAAGCCATCTTAATAATTCATTATTAATTGCGAAATCTTTTCATATCAGTCGTGTCGTCTCAATCCCACGCACATTTCAACCGAAAACAAAGATTTCTTTTTTTTTTCTTCTTTTCCGTTTTAACTCAAGAAAAGCAAGCTCGGTTGGAAAGATGGCGAAAAGACAGGGGAAAAAATAGTTGCGTAAACATTTTCGCTTTTACGGCGTTTGTCCCGCCGTAAAAGTTGCGTTGATGAACGAATTTGAGGGCGATTTAATTGCCGAAAATGCTGTCAAGATCTTGTTATAGCGATGGTGGTCTACTAGAAAGAAAAAAAAAGCTGTCTAGTATTGACTTCGTAGATTTACGAGGGGGTTTGCTCTAGAAAAAACATGTGTGCCCCCGAATCCAGCTGTGCTGCCATCCAAAGGAAGATAAATGGGACTTGAACTCCTCCTCTTGTCTTAATTACTGCTGCTATGTAACCCACCATCAAATTTGTTATCTGTTAGTGTCGCCACTTCCTGCGAGATCTCAAAGGGCTGCCGACGACCCAACCGGGTCAAAGGTCCTGGTCCCGCATCAAAGGGTGTTTGGGGCATTTTGTCGTGCCTGCTCTCCAAAAAAAAACCTGAGCCAAACGATCGCTCTTCAATTACGCATATTTATATATTCAAAAGATTTTCTTTTGCTTGTTAAAAGTCAATGATTAAGTTTCGAATGAAAATGTTGTCATGTCTACCCTGAGTAATGTCAACATGCTTGAGAGAATGATCTGGCTTTTGGTAAGATCGTATCAGTCTTTATTTTTTAATTTAAAATGAAGAATCTCAAAATCTCTCAAATGAGGAACTTGATCCTTTTACTCCTCAAACGAATGTATGGCTCGTTGTGATATTTTGGTGTCAGAAATGTGAAAATGAGAAATGAGCGATTAGGTGGGAAAGTTTTTACAAGGTTAAAGCAATTTATCACATTAATGATTTTATAGTTTTATATATACTGCAGAAGAATACCTCTATTTGAAGTTAGCCAAAGTGTTTCAGTAAGATGAAGTAATTTGAAATTTTTTAAGAAGCAAATTGATGTCACTGGTTTGTAGATTCAAAAGTGAAATTAATTGCCAGGGATGATTATCTGTTCAAAACAAACCCTATTAAAAAGAAATAAAGCAATCTTCAATTTGAAAAATTTTATGAATGCTGCTAAATTCTGGGAAAATAAAAATGATTAATATTTTTCTGCTTATTAACTATAAAACAATTACAACTAAAATCAATAATTCATACAGGATACCTATAAAGAAATATACAGTGCTTCACACACACAAACAAAATACTAAGATCACTTCAAAATATTGAAATCATACAACAATGGTTTCCAACAAAAACTGTAAAAATTAAATATTCCAAAAAAGTCATAAATGAGCCCCTTCAGAGCTAGCACTGGCGTAGCTAGCTCTGAAGGGGCTTTGTATCATAATTCCTTCGGAGCCCTTTTTAGATATGGGAGCCCTGTTAGTGGGACTGTAGCTAAACATGTTGGGGCCTCTGCAGCTTGGGCGCCCCGTATCATTGATACGGGGGTAGCTACGCCCCTGATGTGGAGCCAGTGGTGCACACAAGGGGGGACCCCCCCAAAGCCCTTGATTTTTTTCCGATTGATTATAATTCTAAGTATATAGTACGTAAAATTTAATTAATTACTTGTTATTAATGATTAATTTTATTAATTAATGATAATTATTTATTCAAAAATTAGTTTTTTACTCAGTTTTGTTCCCGAAAATCGACAAAATCAAAAGGAGCATGATACAAGAATGGTGAACTTTCGACTCCAGACCCCTCCCCTTGAAAAATTCCTGTGTGTGCTACTGTGTGGAGCTATTGGCGAAAAACCTCGTAATTTTCAACCACGACTAAGTGTGAAGACGACCCTCGGCCTGGCACCCTACGCATAAACTTTCACGCCACACCAATGTGAGGACTTTGAGCCTCGACATATTTAATGCACATCTGCTTCACTACACGATAAGTCTTTAGTGACACCAGGAAAAAGTAATTGAAATTGAATATAAAAATAAGTCAATCTTCATATTAATAAGCTAAAAAATCAGGCTATTTTATGTCATGGAAAATAAAGAGAATATACAATTATATAGAAGGAAAAAAATTAAGATTTTTATCTCTATTACATTAAAATAATCTTGCACTCGCAACATCCTTCTTCATTCTTACGAATTGATCTCCCTTTCCTCTAAATTTCATCTCTATTCATCTATACTGAAATAGAAAAGAAATCGGTTACAATTTGGTGCATATGTTACCATTAAAGTGTGAAATCCGTTATTTCATAGAATAACTAGGTATTTCATGAAATAACTAGACAAATCAGTTAAAGTATATAAAATTATTGAATTTTACTATTTAACTAGGTGTTCTATAGAATAAGGGTTACTTGATCGTGAAAGTATGAAATACGGCACTCGAAAATTCTTTGGATTGGTTCTAGCTGCTTTCAGTCAGTTTTGAACCGCAATTCAAAGTGTCATCACAGCAATCCTTCCTCCAATAAATAATGAAAAGTAAAATAAAGTGTTTCGTAAAATTTAAATTAATATTCTCTTACATTTTTGTTTGAAAAATTTTACGCAATGTTTTTATGAAGCTAGAGTTTTTCTTCCCAGCATATATATAGATAATATTTAAATATAACTATTTCTGCAACATATTCTCCCTCCCCCTTTCTATTTAGCTAATGTTAGCAATATGAGCAATAATAAACTATACCCATCTGCGATTCCTGATTATTAATCAATCATCCGCAATGCGGATAAAATGTAGGCTGCGGTATCCCAGTGGTCAAGGTATCAGATCATGGCAGGCATGTCATGAGTTCGAGCCCAGTACCACTAAAGATCCGCCATGTAGGGCAGCGATGCACGGCAAATCTATCGAGAGCTGAAACGTCCTACTGTTGGTGTGGTAGGTGATGAGGGTGCCAGTTCAGATGTCGTCCACGTCACTTGACCATGGTTCAAAATTACGTGATCCGTCGCCAAAGCCCTCGTGTAGCTGAACAGTGTGACATTAATATTCACTCGTGGATAAAATGCATTTTTCGAGAGATTTTAGCTATTTATGATTAATTAATTTTTAAATAACTTTGAAATTGTTTATTTTTCACTTAAACGGTCTATCATTAGTTGTTTTAGAGAATGACTTGTTATTTCATAGAATAACTAGGTAAAGTTCTAAGAGGCTCGCGCCTCTCTCTCGGGCACCTAGATGTGGGAGGGGGAAGGGAAAAAACACTCGACATGATCCAATTAATCTATTTATTTCCACACAAAGAACAGACACAATTTCAACTAAGAATTGAAAGAGAATGTCTTAACGTTAACCGTGAAAGGGGAACAACGACGATAAAACGCTAACGACTAGGAGACTATCAAACTTGATCCTTATCTTAATAAAGGATCAAATCTATCATCCGATTTAATCTAATATCAAATCAATCCTTATGAACAATCGTCACTTTAAGGTTTCCTCCTAATAAGAATGAAATTACTATAATTCTAATGTTATACCTTCAGTAGCAATCTCAACTGACTCAAGTATATCTTCTCTCCCACAAGCTAGAAAACCTCACCTATTTATAGTAAGTTAATTTAAATATCACGATTCTCTTCTTCTGAAGAGTTGGTCGTGAATAACGCGAATTGATAGCCCAAAGATTTCCCAAGAGGATTAGTTGAAAAACTCGTATAGATCCGTCACAAA
Source organism: Trichonephila clavipes (assembly GCA_019973935.1). Taxonomy (NCBI): domain Eukaryota; kingdom Metazoa; phylum Arthropoda; class Arachnida; order Araneae; family Nephilidae; genus Trichonephila; species Trichonephila clavipes. The sequence continues at coordinate 137,034 of BMAU01006228.1, forward strand.
GTATGAAATTTTTCATCTATTATATACATTAACTGACTTGTCTAGTTATTTCATGAAATACCTAGTTATTCTAAGAAATAAATGAATTATACACTTTAACGGTAATAAATACATAAACATTTAAATTTTAAGATGCATATACAAAAATATATATAATTTAACTAAGAAAAAAATTACACTGAAGACAGTTTCTAGAATGTAAATAAAAGCAATGTTTTAAGTATTCCAACTTTAAAAATATTTTTAAAATTATGTATTTGTATTTGTTAGATAGTTAACTCTTCCAAGCAGTTCTACATCTTATTTCGTACTTAAGAAAATATAATTTTTACATAAATTAATTTCTTGATTGCTTTCGAATTTAGTTTAGTGCATTAAAGAAATAGTGAAAATAAAATATGTACCGCTAAAAAACTCTATTGAACAAGATTGTTTTTAGTTAGATCTTCTAAATGTAATTTAAATATTATGATTTAGATTCAGACGTTCTTAAGCTAATTTAAATCTGAAACAGAAAATTTAAATTATTAATTTAATATACTATGCAAAATGAGAGAAGAATAAATCTTTTATTGTCGCATTATCGTACAAAATTCAATTCAATTATACTCATTTGCACGTTAACGATAAACTCATTTTACGAAATATAGACATTTCTAAATAGAAAGCACTTATGACATTCTGAATAATCCGTCAATAGATTAAATAGCGAAATTTCCATTTCATTTTAAAGTATAATCATATTAGGAATAAACATAGCTTTCACCGTATTAAAATCAAGCATTGTACAGCAGGCATTATTTATTGAACTGTGTTATTTGAGTTTTCGGTGTATCAGAATTACGCTGCGAGTTGTTACTGTTGATTTGTTTGAGCTTAATTCTAATGGTGACAAAGTTTGAGTTGATTGCATTTGTGTCTTGTTAAAGTTGCTGCATGAAATATTAGCGACAGTCTACGACGATTTTAGTAGGTTAATTTGGTTGGTTAGTTCGTAGTTATTATTGGTTCAAGAGACAAACTTCGCCAAACTGCGCCAAATTTTAGAAACATCTCGGAAAATTGTTAAGAGCAGCTATTTCATATTTAGCGTGACAATGTAACAAAGATGCGCAATTGAGCTTTAAACTCAGGTATTATTGGACTATGGTTCTGACTGTATTAAGCACACTGCTCAAAAATAGATAAGCAGAAAAAATGTTCTATAAGCAAATAATGAAAATGTAACTCTGAAAACAGATTATAAATTTTATTAACAAAAGTAATTTAAACTTCAAATAAAAGTACCGCAAATTCCGGCGTAAAACGCGCACCTTTACTTTTAAACTCGTTTTTAATATTTTTAGGTATATTCACCACATAATAAGCACCTCTTTTTAACAAAGATACCTGAAATGTACGTATAAGATGCTCTTAAGTTTTGAAGTAATTTATTTGAGGTATTATCCTAGACTTTTGAAAAAATAGTATACTTCAAGAACTACAAACTCTAAGTTCATATAGTATAATGTATGGCATTTCCCTTAAATAAACAGTGTTTCTATACATGTAGAAGTCTAATTTTTTTATGATCTCATATTTCCTTTTTTTATTTTTAAAGCTATCATTTTTATACCCGACGCATCACGCGCACCAAAAAATTTCAATCTTACTTTTTGTGTTAAAAGTGCGCGTGATACGCCGAAATTTACGGTAGTTATCGTCCAAAGTTTCATTAGTTAAATTATTCTGTTCAGAAGCATTTAAATTAAGTTATCTATTCAAAACATGATGGAAAGAAATTCATATCTAATTGATACATTCAAATTGTTATAAAATAATTGATATGCATCAAATAACTTAATATGTATTGATTATTAAGATACGCACATCAAATTACTTAAAAACTTCCCTTAAGTGAACAAAATTTGATTAAATAAATGACGAAAGAAAATGAAGTTGTATTTTTTTTAAACAAATATCAATTCCAGAAAGAACAAAAAAGTACATTATGTGTTCCTCTTGAACAGTAGAATGCTGCAATGGTAGTGTTCGTAATATCACTTTTCAAAATAAACGTACTCTTCATAAAACTTATAGGGAGAGATGAAGCATTTTTTTTAAAAAAAGTCTAATAATTTCTAAAATATTTTTAAGAAAAATTTACATCTTATCAAGGATTTTTCTGGTTTGGTTTACCGGTGTCTTAACAACACAAGTTAATCAAGAACCGAAGCGATAGAAAAATAATGGAAAATTAAACGAAAGAAGGATGATTCGGAAATACTTTTCGAATGGAAATTGTTTAAATATTCTAAATTAAATCAAAATTCCTAGAATCCCAGAAAAAATTTTTTTGAGGTCAATTTGATGAGTTAAATGCTATATTGCTGAGATGAATAATTAAAAATAATACACAAATATACAAGTTTTAAAATGCATGTCCCAGTTTGAATCCTTAAAATAAGGTGCAATAAATGAGAAAAGGAATTAAATTGATTTAAAAAATATGATCAAGCAACAAATATGAAAATGTAACATTTATATATTTATTCTATGAGAGACATAATCCAATGGAACTACTTTATTAAAACTAAGAAATGAAAAAGAGACACAATAATATTCATTACAACACTCCAATACAATTTTATATTTAAGATTGTCCGTTTAAATCTTTTTTATCATATGGATATTATATACTCAAACTTTTTAACAAATTTAAATATTTTACTTTAAATTTCTGATGCTTTATCAACATTATAACATTTTATCACTATAGTTAAAGTTTCTATTAATTTAAGTTAGTATTAGTCAAGGTATCTCATATAAAACCTAGGAATTTCATGACATTTTAAGGCTATATATTCTTTTTTTAGGTCACTGTTATCAAGTCCCAGCATTAAGCTTTTGATAGTATTGAGAAATATAGTTATCGCGCGCTAGCCTCTTGATTTAAAAATTGACAGGAGTTTCTAAAACAGAAGTAGATTTATATATATATATATATATATATATATATATATATATATATATATATATACAGTGGGCGACAAAAGTGTTCGTACACTTGCAATTTCTTATAAAATTTAATGTTTTCGACTAATAAAAATTAATATATTGTAATTGTAATTTTTTAATGATATCTGCAACTTGTTCTTAATGGAATGACATAATTAATTTTTCAAAAATAGTATTTCAAAATAGTTTTCAAAAATTAATCATCAAAAAGCTACTAAAAATTACGCCACAAAAGTCTTCGCACACTTAACAAAAATCACAGCTTTAAATATTGTATTTATTTCTTAATTTAGTACTTAGTAGGATATCCTTTAGTGTCCACAACAACTTTTAAGCGTCTTGGTATAGATTTAATCAGTTTTTTGTAATTTCTGCATCGATTTTTCACCATTCTTCTGTGTGTGTGTGTGATTATTGTTTTTTTTTTACTTCACATTCTGCGTTTATATAACTCGTGTTTTCTTTTTTTTTACTTCAGAATCTCACCAAATATGTTCTAACGGGCTAAATAAAGGGATTTAGGATGTGTTTTCATAGTTTGGGGACAGTTACAGAGACACCAGTGGCGTACATTGAGAGCAGTGCGCTTGGCGTCATTATCCTGTTAAAAAATTAAGTCGTTTCCAATATCCAAATTTTGGCGGATAATTTAAAATTTCTCTTTAAAATCTTTAAATAGAGCTCGTGATTCACAATATCATAAAAAAATACCAAATTACCTAATTCTGTGGCCGATTTACACCCCTCACGCAAGAACACTTCTACCTCCATGTTTTATTGATCCAACTAGATTCTTGGAATTAAGTTTCAGAAAACTCAAAATTGACAGCAAATTGATTAGGATGGCAGAAAATTCAACATTTTGGGTTCTAATGGGCGTATAATAGCTTGTAAATGAAAAAATAAGGATTTTAATCCCCTGAATTTATGTGGAACAAGAACTCCTTCACTTCCATGCTGAAGCATGGAAGTGAAGATGCCCTGGCGCGAGGGCGTAAATTGGCCTCAGAATTAGGTAATTTGGTATTTTTTTATGGTACTAGGAATCATAAGCTCTATTTAATTATTTTAAAGAGAAATTTTATATTATCCGCCCGAAAATTGGATATTGGAGACTACTTAATTTTTTAACAGGGTAATGAGGCCAAATGCACTGCTCTCATTGTACGCCCCTGGTGTCTCTATAACTGTCCCCAAACTATGAAAACACATCCTAAATCCCTTTATTTAGCCCAGTAGAATATATTGGGTGAGATTATGATGTAAAAAAAAGAAAACGTGAGAAAAACACAAAATGTGAAGTAAAAACAATCACAGAAGAATGGTGGGAAATCGATGCAGAAATTACAAAAAACTGATTATATCTATACCAAGACGCTTAAAAGTTGTTTTGGACGCTAAAAGATATCCTACTAACTACTAAATTAAGAAAGAAATACAATATTTAAAGCCAAGTTGAAATTTTTGTTAAGTGTACGAAGACTTTTGTGGCGTAATTTTTTAGTAGTGTTTTGATAATTAATTTTTAACAAAAATAGTTATACTATTTTTTAAAAACTAATTATGTTATTCCATTAGGAATAAGTTGCAGATATCATAAAAAATTACAATTACAGTATATTAATTTTTATTATTCGAAAACATTAAATTTTATAAGAAATTTCAAGTGTATTAACACTTTTGTGACCCACCGTATATGATTTACTCTGCTGTAGCACCCACTTCGGAGCTCAATTACTTAAAACTTCATTTTCAGAGGATCTTTACTAAAAAAAGGAGTTTTATGGTAGAACTTCAAATCTGTAAGTCTAATTGCTAAAAAAAAGAGCTTTTTATTTGTAACGCGAACCTCTTTGCGAATCGATTTCTACAAAACCCGTTCTTAGCGGATCTCTACTTAATAATGGATATATGATAATTAAATTTCAAATGTGTAGGTCTAATAGTTCATAAAAGGGAACTTGAGACACCTTGGAAGACGATTTCCGAAAAACCTCTGTTCTTAGGTAATATTTATTCAACAGAAGAAATTTCTGTCAAGTTGTTTTGTTTGTATAATATACTCATGTACAAAATTAAGGTCACAGACCCGCAATCTAGAAAAACTGATGAACAATTCACTGTGTCGCAACAAAATGTGGCAGAGAGACGTATTGCAGTTTATAAAGAATATAGCAACATAACCATATAGAAAAGATTTTAACTGGGAATTCAGATTCAGGATATAACAAAAAGTGTGAAATTATGAATAAAAAAAAAAAAAGCCTTTAACTCATTAAAAGTCTGTATAATTTGAAGTGTGACCCCCGTGCAACGGCATACAAGCTTTATAACGAGCTGTCATACTGTTTATAAGGGTTTCAATAAATAGTCAACAAAGCTCATTCTTCTAAAAGCACGACTTTTGACTCCTAGGGGACCCTGGTAGGGAAAGGGGTTACACTGAGAAACGGCTTTTCCTAGACCATTCCAAATATGTTCAATAGGATTTAGATTGGGAAATCTCGAGGGCCAATTCATATGGGGAATATGTCCCCTCAAATGAAATTTATAAATAATGTGAGTTCTGTGTGATCGCTCATTTTCGTCTAAAAAATGTAGTCCAAGCCCATAGCAATCAACAAAACCTCATTACGCTTACAGGGTCTCATTCATATAGCTCTGTGAGTTGACAGTATTCGCATAGAAAACGTGCAGTGAGTGAACGACTGTTCAACATTAAACCACCACACACAAGGGTTCCTTTGCCACGAAATCGTCGATTTTTGTTATGTAGGAGGAATGAAAGCAAGCTCCACTTTCTCTCCAAATGAAGACTCGACGAGAATCCCTTTGTCTGGGATATTTCGACTCCTCACTGAAAAGAACACGCCCCATTTTTGTGGCGTCCATGACTGATGTTTTCATCTCCACAAATATCCTGTCTTTACTGTTGGATGCAGCAAAGGGACGCACAAGACTGGACGCTGGGCGTAAAAGACAGTCTCTGCAAGACGACTGTAGAGAGTTTGCCATGAAATTCTTCTGCTAGACACAGCAGAAAGGTCAAGAGCAAGCTGAAGAGTAGTTTTCTACCTATGTCATCATGTGTTTAAAGCCAAGTAGCGATCCTGTGCAGATGTTACTGCTTTGTGGCAACCTTGGCTGACTTTCCTGGCCCCACTTATTTGGAATTGATTCTACAGCCGGGCGACCACTTCCGGGCCACTTGTAAAGATCGAGCCACCTCTACTTGAGACTGACCAGTTTCAAGCCTGCCAACGGCTCTCCATGTCAAGGAATCATTTAAACGATTATGAGAAGTCATCCTCACTGCTAACATGCTAGCTTGTTTGTTTTAATGCAATAGTCACAAAAATGCAGGAAAAACCTCATATACTTAAATGATCTCAATCCAGTAATTCTGCAAAAACTAACGCTAAACAACATCTTTTCCTGAACTAAATGTTGATATTGATCTACCCGTTCTTCACAAAATATATAAAATACAAATTCTAAAAGTTTTTCTTTATGCAATTAAGGATTATGACAAAAAAAAACATGCTTGTGACCTTACTTTTGAACATGAGTGTGGCCGCGGTAGCCGAGTGGTATAGGCATCGGATCGTGGCTGGCTTTGTCACGAGTTCGAGCCCAGTACCACTAAAGACCCGCCGTGTAGGGCAGCGATGCACGCTAAATCTGTCGAGAGCTGAAACGTCCTCCCGTTGGTGTGGTGTGGTAGTTAAGAGAGGGGGGTGCCAGCTCAGGTGTCGTCCACGTCACTTGACCATGGTTCAAAATTACGTGGTCCGTCGCCAAAAGCCCTCGTGCAGCTGAACAGTGCGACGTTAATCTTCACTCACTCACTCACTTGGACATGAGTGTAGTTCAAAAATTGGATTATATATACATATACAATATAAATAAATATATATATATATGTAACGTCCCCATATATAACCCCTTTCCCTAACTTTGAATGTGGTTTTCTGCAAAGCCTATTCTTAGCAAATCTATTCAATAAAAGAAATGTTTGCCGAATTTTAAGTCTGTGGGAATATTAGTTTAAAAACGGAAATGTTTGTCCACGCAATCCCCCTTTTGAATCGATTTTTGCAAAACTCGTTTTTACAGATTTATACTCAACGAAAGGAACATGCTTGCCAAATTTCAACTCCGGAGGTTCACTAGTTCGAGAGATTTCATGATGAGTGATTGAATAAGAAAAAGGCTTTTTTTTTCTCCTACGTATATATATATATATATATATATATATATATATATATATATATATATATATATATATATATTTGATATTTAGTTCCTTTCCCCCTCTCTAATAAACATGAAAAGAATGTAATACGAACGGAAATCTTCGATTTTACATGCTGCAAAATTTTAATTTTTTCACCCGCTTTCATGCATGAGTGCCCACGAGAATAATATTTCAAATTAGCGATCACTTTACCGAAATGAGTCATCTCTCTGATCTTCTTGTGGGCAGAAAAAATGATTGATAATTTTTGCTTAGTAGTCAAAGAAAACACAGAGCGTCATTGAACAGTATAGCCTTCACCACAGAAGAAATCTCCCGCAACAGAATCAACTTCTACAAATAAAAAAGAGCAGAATATGTATATTATATCTGAGTCAATGAAAGAATTATTTTTTTCTTTCAAATTCTCATGAGGAAGATATTCTCAGTTTTGAAACCGAAGATAAAAAATAATATATTCCAAAAGGAATCCTAATTAATTAGAGGAACTATGATTAAAAATAAGTGCTAGAAATGTAGTCCTCCCAATCTCAAGGGTGAGCAACTTTCGAAATCTTAGATCAAAAAATTTTCTTGACAGCAAAAAAATATTTTGAAAATATGTCTTAAAAATGGGAGATCCTTTTTAATTAATCAGAAATAAGATAAGCAAAAATGCAAGTTTTAATATTATAAATCATACAATGCATTAGAAGCTTGAATGAAGGTAATATTCGGTTAAATAAATTGTGCTATCCCCCCCCCAGGGTGAACATCTCTTTGAGTATCAGCGTGAGCTAGAGGTGTAGGATTAGCGGAGAACCCGAAGCATACATTATCTTAATATGGCTTTATTAAGATATTTAACTTCAGGTACCCGACAACCCTAAAATCATGTTTTTTTTCAAAAATTGACAAATTTTTCATATGATTTTATTTTATAGGTCATCTTATTATCTTAATAAAAATACCAAGTTTTTTATTTTCCATTACCTAGAACAAAAACTACAGGTATTTTAGTAAAAGCAGATGCCATAACTGTACACAAGATGTCAAACTTTAAAATGCGTTTTACTCGAAATGTGTTTTTTTTTCGAAAAGCTCAAACGGGGACGGTGATTGCTCAAAAAGTTTTGAAAATAATTTAATGAAATTTTTTGTGTATGTTCTGTATAACAGTGTAAATGTTTTGGCCTTCAGATTTATCAATTACTATTTTTTTACAAAATTTACAGTCTTTTATGTGAATATAATCGCTGTTTTTTATGCAATGTCATATAATCACTAAGATAAAGTGCTCTAGTTTTTGTAAAAATTAAAATATTTCTTATCCTGAAGGTTACTTCAAACATGAATAAAAAAGTAACACATCAAAATAGAAAAATTAAGAATTTGTTCATAAAATTTTTGTACAGAGCGGGACTCGTTTATGTAATATTTTGTACATTTTCACCAGTTTTTTCCCATTTTAATAATAATAATTTTTTTCTGTTCTCAATTTTAGAATTTTTTCCTTAGAATATACTAAATAAATCTAAAAATAGCAAAAAATAAATAAATAAATAAATAAAAAAAAATCCCAATATCTCCATTTTTTTCAAAAAAATGTTAACGCAGATAATCGGATACCTTAATCCTTTAACAAATTTGATTATAATAATATATGTGAGAGAATCTACGGTGGCAAAACACACAATTTATATAATACCGAATTAACCTAACCCGGACCACTATCAATAACTGATTCACTTAAACACAATTCCAATATTATTACAGATATTAATATTAAATAGTCAATCCTACCTTGCCGTAATTTGAGTAACGATCACAACAATCTTAGATGAAGTCTTGTAATTACTCGAGTGCAGTGGTATACACCTTGATCCAATGGATCTCTATCACGAATGATTTCTGTTCGTCGCCACGTAACGTTTTCCAAAACTTCTTCACGCTTGAACCACGGATTATATTTACATTCCTCAAAATGCCATCCCGCTTACTCTTTCTGATATTTAAAAGCTTCCTAATTTGCATCTTTCTTTCACGCTTCACTTCTTGGTTTTGGTTAGAAAAGAGTTGCCATTAAATATGGACCCAAAGGACATGTTAAAGAAAAGACGCGTCGCAAAATTGGATTGAAAATTATGTTTTCTCTCTCCTCTATTGTTTGATTACGAAAGTCATTCTTTGATTATATTTCTAATGCAATTTTATAAACTAAAAACGCAACTTTTAGAATAAAGTCGAGGTGAATAAGTCTTCGTAGTCTTTGACCGAAGAATTTTCTCAACTGCCGTTTACAATTTGAAAAGTTATTTTAAGAAATGGAAGATACTTTTGAATCCCTACAAGTAGATCTATAAGAAAATCTAAGAACAACTCATATTCAAATATTTCGAACCCATCTTACTTCAACCACACCTCCGTTCCACTTAACTCTTTACTGCACTTGAACTAACTTTATGTTCATAAACAAGTTTAAGGTATCCGACTACGTTCGAAACCGTGATTTAAAAAAAAACGCATAAATGAATCATTTTCATGATATTTAGTGTCACTTGGATTAGAATATATGTATAAAACTGTTTTAAGGACATTTTGACAAAAAAAAAGTATTTAAATACAATATTTCGGCAAAAATTTAACTTAGAATAACCTTTTTTCAAAATGTTCTCCTTTTGTGAAAAATGCTTCTATTAGAATAATATTCTGCCTGTATACAGCTCAGACCTCTGTACAGAGGCTCAACTATGAGTTTTGAAAAATTCACATTATTTTCAGAGTTACAACCCATTGAAATAATTATCGGCATTTTTTTTGGAAAATTTCTTCCCTCTGTTGTCGTAAAACATGGATAAACCCACTTCTTTAAGTTATATATTTCAAAACTTCTAGTTGAGCCTCTGTACAGAAGTCTGAGCTATATACAGGCGAAATATTATTATAATAGAATCATTTTTCACAAGAGGAGAATACTTTGAAAATGGGTCATTCTATGTTCATTCTTTGTCAAAATATTGTACTTAAATAATTTTTATTGTAATACTATTCTTAAAACAATTTTATATACATTTTCTAATCTAAGTGACATTAAATATAAATATTATCCATTTATACGCTTTTGCAAAATCACGGTTCCGAACGTAGTCGGATACCTTAGCTCAAAGACCTCTTTCTATTATGATGTCTATTATTCTATATGCGCTTTGATCATCTTACCAGAATAATTTTTGGAATTGAAGAAGTAATTTTTTTTCTGTACATAAGAAAAAAACATGAAATATATTTCATTGTTTTTTAAGTAAATTTAAGGCTTTTCAGCAAGTTAATTAAGACTTTAATTCCTTACGTAAATCTGAGATAAAAAAATGTGTCTAACTGAAAAAGAATACTTTCTACTTATATAACGAATTTAGGACTAGTTACAATCACTGTTATTAAAATAGGTGCAGAAATTTGTTTCTCACTCTTTCTTCTCTCTTTTTATCATATTTTTAAACATTTTCGACGACTTGGATAATTTTGGTACATGCCGTATAATATTTTGGCATGCCATGCAATTTTTGTTAAATGTATCATAGTTTGATAAACATTTAAAATATTCCGTGCATTCTTTTAACTCAATATTTAAAATGGGGTATGAATATTGCTATCAGTTATAACTCTTCCTTTCATTATTGAAACAATAAAACTTTAACTATATTAATAAATTTAACTTGTATTTTTCTCAGTTCACCTAAATATTTAAAAATCAAATTATGAACTTATTTTAATATATTTTCATGTAAATAGTTAATTTTCAGTTATTTCAGATATGTAAATGCTCTTGAGCTTTTATTTGACTTTTCATTTCCAGATATGTGTATACTAGTTTCCATTCAGAGTTCTTCTCTTTATCCTTCCCTTACTCAACATACATTTAAATAATATTGCCACTTAATTCGGAATATATTAAATGACACATAAACACGAGATAGCTGTTCAAGAAAAATTTCAAAACATTTCATAAATATATTTTTTTATTTTAACACATAAAGAGATAGCTCATTTAGCTTTACGATATGGAGAAAAAAAATTCGAAACATACTTTATAACCTGACAAAATGGCTCAAATCGGATAAAAATTAGAAGTATGATAAAATATGCTGCTCTTTATAGGATAGCGAAAGCAGACTATAATATTAATGTTTCAGTTTTTAAGCAAAGACAGCCTTAACAAACTTGTTTAAGCAAAAACAACCTTAAAATAAAATAAAGTATGAAATGCTTTAAATTGCTATATATTACCCTTCAAAGAAACCTCATTTGTAACAGCAGTTACCAATAAATTCAATCCATAAAAAATTTATAATATATAGTGTTGAAAATCTATAACCGGGGTGGGCATTTCGTCGATCGCGATCGACCGGTGGACCGCCGAAACTATTTGGGGTGACCGCCTGAAGTTTAGCAGTTAGTAAGTATATACAGAAATTATTCAAGATTGGCTGACAGCACGCAAAGTCTTCTACTGACTATAATTACGAGAAGTAACTTTAGATTAAAATGTCTTATTTTTTAATGTATTTTGAATTGTTTCGAAACAATTGCATTACTGGATATTATTATATTTCTCGGTATTATTATGTTTTGCTTTAAACGTGGTTTCAAAAATGTGTGAGTTTATTTTATTTAAGCAGATAAGTACGTATTCCGTATTTATTATTAAGCTATAAATATTGTTGACCTTTTCCTTACCTCACACCACACCTACGACACGGGGCAGTGGGCGCAGTCCTAAATTTTTTTAAGGGGTAGCGGTGAGGTAGCTCAGGGTCAAAAAAAAATGTCTACCATTTTTATATCCTACCCCGATGCACAGCCAAACATCCTTTTATAGATTGTCGGGAACAAAGCACAGCAAGAAATAAATTATATTAAATAAATAATTAGCATTAATTAATAAAAAACCTTTGATAAGAAATACTTAATTAAATTTTAAGTACTATATACATGGGATAGTAATTGATTGGGAAAAAAATCATGGGCTATGGTGGAGGGTCCGGACCCGTGGAGCCCCCTCTTTGTGTGTGCTATTGATTCAGGATGGACTGCAACACCTTGAAAAAATTAGAAGTAGCCCGTACCCTGCAAAAGCCTGCCCACTCCTGATTTGTAATTAACAAGCTGTAACCATTTCTCATCTCTTCTTAAATCATTTATCATTTCTGTTTCATTTAATGGATTCCTAACATTAGCTATACACCGATGACAAAACTAAATGAAATATTTTCCAAGAAAGAATTCTATTTTGGAGTAGTAATATATTTAAATAAAGAGTTTCACCAAATTCTTGACTAAACTAAACATCTTATCTTTTTCAAAGCGTTTGAAGTTGAAATCATTTAAAAATGTTTCTCAACATTTTTCGGAACTCCTCACACATTCAAAGGGATTGTTGTTGTGAAAAGATGAAGTTTACTTTTCAGAGGTGAAGTGACAACTTAAAAGTAGAGCATTTCCCATATTTTTTTTTTACAAAAAATAAATAAATAAGAGAAGCAAAAAGATTAATGTAATCTTTATCATCCTTCTGTGAATCCCCAATAATTGTTTTAAAAAAGATTAAAAAAGGATGTTGAAAAGTCCAAACAAACAAAAACTCATTCAATTACATTTTTTAAGTATTCTATTTTAAGTAAGATTTTAATTTTGTACACTCAGGAACATTGAAAATAGCGACCCAAGAAGAAAGCATCGGATTGAAATGAAATTTAATACACATAATGACACACATGAGAGATTCACTTGATCTAAAAAAACAAGACAATTAAACGAATACAGGGTGTGCAACGACACAAATACTGGGCAACTTCAATAGCGCGTTGGACCACCTCCAGCTGCAATACATGCCGCCACACGGTCCGGCATAGAGTTGATTAGACATCTTATGTTGTCCTGAGGCAAATAAGCCCACAAATCTTGAACAACCAACTCTAAATCATGTACAGAGTGACACGATGGCATCTGCCGTTTTAGCTGATCCTACACGTGCTCTACAGGGGACAAATCGAGGGAGCGGGCAGGCCATGGAAGAGTCTGAAAATGACGTAGGAAGTCTTGAGCAACTCTTGCTGTATACGGACGAGCATTATCTTGCTGGAAAATTGCCCCTGGAAGACCATTTAGGAAAGGTCCTACATGGGGTCGAAGAATATCATCAACGTAACGTTGGCCCGTTAAGGTTGCACGCATCACAATTAAAGTGGACCGGTTATCATAGGCTATGGCCCCCCAGACCATTACACCAACTGTGTGGGCAGTGTGACGTAGAACAGTGTGGGGGGGAATTGTACCGCTCACCAGGGCGCCTCCACACCCGTACACGGTTATCATCTGTCCCCAAAACAAACCGGGATTCATCACTAAACACAACCTTTTGCCAATCTGTGACATTCCACATTGATCTGGCGTGGCACTACTGTAGACGCAGTTGCCGATGTTCCGGTGTTAAAGGGAGTGCATGGAAAGGGTGCTTGGATTTAAGATTTGCTTTTGCAAGGTGTCTGGAAATTGTTTGTGGAACAATTGCTACGCCTACGTCTGCTCGTATCATTGAACGAGTCACTGTGGGGTTCACAAGTGCTTGCCGCACGATCCTGCGATCCTCTCTCCTCGTGGTCTTCCTGGTCGTCATTTTTAAAGTATCTTTGAGTATAAGGACAACCGTCCCTAAAGTGACTTATTTTGAAGGAGAAAACTTAGATGTGTGTGTTTCAGAAAATATTTTGTACTCAGCATTTGTTACAATTTTAAAAATCTTAATTATTTATTACTAAGAACTATTCTTTATTGCCGTCTTCCTCATCTTTTGATCACTTTATAGCTATTATAAAAAATTTCTTTTGAGTCACTTCTTTGCAAACCTTGTTCAATTTTATCAGGAAACAACTGAAAAAAATATTAAGAAAAATACGTATATTGACAACATTTGTCGTATATTCTTATAAACACCAAATATTTTATTTATTACATATATGAACCGTATTTATTCGAATCCAAGTCACCCTTTGTTTTCAGTGTTAATACAAATGAAACTCGGGTGCGGCTTAGAATTGAAGGGAAAAAATCGTTGGATGGGGCAATTAGAGAAATTACAGGTTTATGTATGTGTTTAAAAGTTTATAATACTGGTAAAATAATTAATTGTTCACTTCTTATTAGTTCTCATTTTAAAATTACTTTAATTTTGTAAAATTGGATATAGATAAAGCCTTTTACACTATTTTCCCTTTTTCACAAAAACTTGTTGAGAATTTGGGGTGGGACTCAGAATCGATGGCGGCTTAGATTCAAATAAATACAGTAATTAGAATATAAGACATGAATGTATGTGAAAAAGGCACTTCAATGGTTTGTCATTTTTATTTCCTAATATTAGGCTTTATCTCAACAACATTTAAAGACCATTTTTCACATATTTAGCGTTTAAATTTACTCTCGGTTATTATTTTTGTGCTGTAGCAAAATATTTTTTCTTTAATGTTCTTCCATATAACCTCGAAAGAAAAAAAAATTATTCAAGTATCTAAAATAAATTAACTATCAAACAAGGTGGATAATGTTTCCTTTTGAAGTAATATCAAATTACATAGATTCAATAATCAATTCACCTAAGCCATTCCTTTCATTATATAATAAGAAAGACGAACAAATATATTATCAGGATGAAAATACTATTTACACGAAGTAAATGCGTTAATATGACGATATTAAAGTAAATGCATCAAATTAAAAATATATTTCAAAGCCTGTAAAAATTATTATGAACCAGAAAATTACCATGAATCTCATTTCAACACTGATTAATAAGTGTCACAAGCGAGACATTATTAAACATCAAACAATGAAACTGGGCGATTTTTTTAACGCGCGCTGTCGGGCTTATGTGATGTATATGCAAAAAAGAACGCCGTTAAAAACGTATGCAATTTGCTAAAAGACCGTCCCATCATTCCAAAAAAAAATGCATAAAAAGGTGAAAAAAAATAGAGAGCTGAGAGCATTAAAATTACGTCGTAAAAACCCGTAACAGTTCCTTTTCAGAGTGAAGCGTTAAGAGGAGAAGAATTACGAAAGCTAAAAAAAAAGTAATAATAATAAGATAATGATAAAAAATTCTCACCCTTTGGGAAGAGAGGGTGGTCATATTCTTCTAAAGAGCGAAATTAAATGTCACGCCTAAAGTCGGAAGTGGCAGAAAAAAGGAGCAATAGGAGAAAAAAAACCGAATCTAACAGAGAGAAAATCGGAGAAAGTGAACAATAAAAATGCGGAGAGCGCGGGAGTAATCGTCAACTGTTAATACGGCTGGCGGCAAGATTTCATTTACCATCGAGTGGGGGACTCAGTTTGGACTAAAAGAAAGTTTGGTAACATTTCCTAAATATTTTCTGACGTGACCGCTTTTTTGACACTTTTTTCTTTCACTTTTTTTTCCTTTCTCCTATCTTTCTCCCTCTAATATTTTTTTTTTATTATTGAATGGAATTGTTCAACTAGTCAGAGTATTGTGCTTTACCGATTCCTTGGATTATGTTTAATCCAATTTCTGGTTACCGAGAGTCATGGAAAAGTGGATGATCGAATTCATTTATCTTCAGAGATAAATATTTCTGCTCCTGATAATTTTTTTCCTCTCTCAAAATTTGCATTTTCATATGTACGAACTTTAGAGAGAGATAATATGTGAATATACCCTACTTGTCAAATAAAAATCTTCGATTAAGTCTTTAAACATAAATAAAAATCAAACAGATTTCTATAAAAGAAGTATTTTTAAATGACTAATATTTATAAGCAAACTACTATGCTTTAGTTTACTTTATTACAGGGTTCAAAGCCTTTCGGAGTAGCGACCCCATTTTTTCTACAAAAATTTTGTGCTACCTCACAAACATTGAGCAAATTTAACACACGCTTGGGTATTTTTATACGTGTTTTATTTGTAGAATATTATTGTTTTGCAATCATAAATATCCGCAATAATTTTTTTGAATATCACGATATAGAAATTTTAGTTAACAAAATAAAAATAAACATTAAATATGTAAGCACACGGTAAATTATACATGAACTATAATTTGTTTATTAATTGCAGTCATTTTGATTTCACTTTTGAGATCATCAGCTTTTAATAACATCGGTAAATGCAAGATTTAAGCATCAATGGTAAGGATGTGTTTGATTATTTTTAATCATGTTATTTATTAAACTTTTGAATAATAGTCGACACCGCCGGACAAAGTACTTTTCCTCAGTATTCTTTAGATTTGTTCGATACTTTAGTAAGAATCTAAATAAACAGTTAAACTATCTATTTTTTTCTCCAGTAAGAATTTAAATAAACAATTAGATTACCATTATTAAAAAAGTGATGTACAAATTATTTTACGCAAAAAGATATATCAAAACTCCTAAAAATTTTGGCGACCCATAGTTTAAGAAACACTGCTGTAGGATTATGATGCTGCGAAATCTATCTTTTATACTCTCCAAACCAGCATTATTTAAAAGATGTGTAATTAATAATACAACATAGAGTATTGCATCCATAACATAAAGCATTGCTTTTCTATTTTTTAATACGGAGGGTAGTATGGCATGACCGGGAAACTGACGCACCCTAAGTAACGTCTAATAGCGTGAAGTATTCCAAAATTACCTAATTTCTGCCAGTAATAAAACAAGCAGCATTTGTTAACTCCTCCTTTTAGAGAAAATTAAACATTTCAATGAGATTATATATATTGTCGGACCCCGATCTACCGAACCCCTAGTCAACGAATGTTTCTCTTTCCCCGATAAATATGATGACAAAAAACCTCTATTTTGCGAATAATAAACACCGAAGTAACTAATTATTTCCACATTAGAAAAAAATTTTTTCATTAGTTCGTATTAGAAAGAATTAGATTTTTTTTTTCAAATCGCATATTTTTTTGTCCGGAACAGAAAAAGACTTTTCTTGCAAGCAGTAGATTTTGACGATAAAGAGTGAAGGCTAATATTAGACATTACAGGTGCAAATGAGTCGTGAGTGCAACCTATCGTGTGAGTTTTGAATAGGACTGGAAATTTCTTTCTTATCTCATCCCCATAACACAGGGGATACGTGTTTTGACGATTATATTACATTTGATAACTTACTTCCTATCTGCGAAATTGAGAATTTGTCGGAGACAGTGAATAGCGATTCTGATGCAGAAATTGATAATGAAACTCCTATCACAAAACTGTTACATTTTCTACCGCTTTACAGTGTTTGGAAACTGTGAAAACATATCTTATGCAGCAGGATGTAAATGACGTATTTTCTTTTCTGCATAAAATTGAAAAAGAGCTCTTTCGAGTCAGAAATCATTAAGATTGTCAAACATCTATTAGTCAGTATTTAAAAATTTCCAATTTACACTAATAGTATTTTCAGCTTTTGAATAAAAAGTGAGTAATTTCTAACAATGAATATTTTTTGTGTACTGTCTATTATAGAATTTCCAAAAGGTAATTGCAAAAATTTGTATTTTGTTTGGATTCTGATGAATTCATTAAATTGGGGTCCGATTGTATTTTCTAAATTATGCAAATGTTAAGGGAGGAAAAGTAAATGCTAATAATCTTTCAAGTCTATAACGATACAAGAGGAATTATATGTAATTTAATAACTACTTAATTTATTATTACAACTTAGATAAATGTTTGGATTTATTTCTTTAAATCTTATGAAGCGTGATCGTGATGAAGCATCGCGTGAGTATTTTAGAAGCTGTCTTTTAAGGGAGTAATTGTTTTAAGATAATAAGGAACTCTTATCATATTTTTCCAGAAAAATGCCACATCCCTGTCAAATTAATTATGCCCGTATAAAAGTACACATGAATGAGATCTGAACTTAACTAGAACATAAGCTCATAGGAAGACAAAGTTATACAAAAAGAAGTAGTAAGTAAAACCGTTAATTTTGTTTAACAAAATGATTTTCTTAGACTCTCAGCTTTGAAAATAATTCAAAAGATTCAGCTCGAGTTTAACAGACTAAACAATAATTTAACCAGGAAAAAAGTAGTATGCAAGAAGGATACGAAAATAATTCGTGAAAGTATATATTCACAGAAATAATGTTAGAGGCTTAACGTTTTTAGGAAGTAGTGCAATTCTAAATATCAATTTTTTTTCTCGATTAAATCAAATAACGTTTTGTACTTAACTACAAAATGCAGTTCACTTCTGTTTTGAACATATTTATATAAGGGTTGCCCAAATGAAAAGTGGACAAGTTCAATAAAAATAATGATTTTATTGGAAATCAAAAGAAATTGCTCTGGGGGTTGTAACACAAGTTCCGTCGTTTCGGCAGCAGTTCCATGTATTCTTCCTAGAAATAACGTGGCTGATTCATGTATAGCTTCCATCTCTGCACCGTCCAAACAGAAACATAATACTGTCTTAAGTGGCCTAAAGGGCTAGAAATCACAAGGGGACAGATCAGGATTGTATGAGGGAGGGGGGAGTGTTCTAACATTTCCCAACCCATTTTCTTACAGTTGTCTTGGTTTCACGGGAGTCGAGGGGTGGATATTGTTATGGAGATCCGATATCGTTTGCTGCCCTTCTCGAAAACTTTTACACCAACTGTTTCAAAATGTTCGACCTAAACAGTGCTTCCCATAAATTGTCACTATTCGTCGATAGATGTCCGCAGTAAACTCACCTCCTGCAATCAGGAACCGTACTCTATTACTTTCCATTAATTTCCTCTACTACTAACAGGTTCCGCTGTTAAACATCGTATGCGGTGTACACTTCCTACCGTACTTCTTGCCCCTGTTTGGGAACTCTGCTACAGCTGCACTCATCCTGACGCAATTGCATATGTCCACTTTCATTTGGGCAACCCTTTCATAAACAAATGCGGAAAAAGAAGCTCCTCGATGGAAGACGTAGAATTGATGGAACTGAAAAGAATCAGAAAAAGAATTAATTAAAAATAAAAGCGAATTTGCCTCACGTACAGCAATTGAACTTTTCACATAAAGTAAATGGAATATGCAAAAATTCTCGTTTATGACATCAAAAAATAAAAGGTAATTAGTTCTTCATTATTTATCTTCTATGAAAATATTCTCTCTTCTTCTTTACCCTGCTCTATAGATTCTTGCCTTCATTTACGTTCAAATATCTCTAATAGTCTGGTAGAATTTTTTTGGTACGATGTCATAAGAAATGAAAGAGTACAACTAAATAACTAATGCTCTTACTACATTTTTGAAATAATCATTTAATTTAAGACATATAAATCATGTTCAAACTTATTTTTAACTTGGAACTCTCTAATAACAAAGGAAATGGAGTTCTATGCTATATCCATAGCTTTGAATTTTATGCTTAGTATTTGGTTCGAGAAATAATAACAATAATTAGTTATATTACCAATACAGTTATTTTTAATGATCCTAGCATGATGCTTTTAAATAATTGTTTGTTGTACTCAAGTTCATAATAATTCATTTCAGTGAGTGAGGGAGGGAACATTAACGTCGCACTATATTTAGCTACTTGATAGGTTTTGGCGACGGACCTCGTAATTTTGAACCATGGTCAAGTGGTGAGGACGACACCTGAGCTGGCATCTCCTCTCTTAACTTCCACACCACACTAACGGGAGGATGTTTGAGCTTCGACAGATTTAACGTGCATCGCCCCCCAACACGACGGGTCTTCAGCGGTACTAGGCTCGAACTCATGACACGCCGGCCATGAGTCCGTTACCGGGACCACTAGGTTACTGCGGCCACATAACTCATTTCAGAAGTACGCTGAAAAGATTCTTGAAAGTCACGACAATACAAAAAAAAATCTGTACATTAAATACCTAAAGTAAATACATATTTTTAACGACGTAAAAATTAATATCAATATTCATCAAGGGAAATATAAAAAGAAATATTAATCAAATTTGTATCAATATAAATTTATATATATAAAAATAAAGGTTTTTTTTATTTATTTTAATTTATATTTTTTAAAATTCGGTTTTTTTAAATGAAATCCTAGGAATCATTATAAAACTTAAATATAATTTTTTTTCCTATTGTAAAACATTTTTTTTTCATTTTTTAAAAGAGCTAAGAATATTTGTTTCAAATATTTTTCCTGAGTGAAATTCAGATTTATTTTTAAGTAGTAAAAAAATTGCATTAATTTTTTTATTTACAATGCTTTTGATTTATACCGTTGATGGAGGGGAGGAAAGATTTTTAAAATATATTTCAGAAAATATAATAAATAAATCAAGTTAGCAAATTAGATTATGACGAATTTCTTTGGTGATACACATCCCTGTATTAAATAATATTTTTTCTTAGTATATTCAACAACTAAACGACAATAACAATAGAATTTTTATAAGACTTTAACAAAAATTCACTTGAACAATTCCACCTAATCTTTTATCTATACATGTACAATATATAATATGCCCATCTATCACTCCTTACATATTCCATACATTAACAGTTATGTTTCTTGAACACAACTACAATAAAATCCGTTGCTGTCAAAAAAGAGCGATGGTGCAAAAAATATTAGGAGGAAAAGTTAGTTGGCTATCATCAATGCCATTGTCCAAACAGGGTTCATAGAAGTTTTCAGGAGATCCACGAAGAAAAAAAAAATTGTATTTTGGGGGGAAGGGAGGGGGATCTCATAATGCGAGCTAAGAGTTGAAGATAAAATGTTATTAAATAATTTATAGTAATAATATTACAAAATAATCTGATGCCAAAGAAATGTCCAGAAATTTCAGCAAAAAAAAAATTCTCTTATTTTCTGTAATTTTTAATAGCTTACGGGGAGAAGTAGTTACGTCCTTAGAAAATTCTGGAAGAAGAAATAATTTAAAGGTCACAATCATAACTTTAATTGTCTATTAAATGTTTTCTTATTAATTATTAAATTTTTTTATTAATTTAAATTTTCTCATAATCTTATCTACTTTATTAAATTACCCCTCAATCATGGCAAACCCATCCTCTAATGCTCAACAATAACCATTAAGATAGCGAATTAAGATCTCATCAGAGATCATGTGCCCAATAACCATTCAACCCAAATATTTAAGCACTAACTAGTTTATAAAAGGTCATTAGTCAGTGACAGCTGTTTTATTCTGTATTGAGTAAGTTTAGAACTGTAAAATGTAAAATTTGTGTTACTGTGTGTGTGTGAACATTATTATTCTAGTGAACTGTTTCTTTAAATATCTACGAGCAGTGAAGGCTTCTAAATTCAGCAGTAGTATAGCTATAATGCTCTAACCCCGAAAAAAAATATGAATGTTCTGTCAATTTGTTACTTTATATGTATCAACTTGTTTTTTTTCTCTCCCGATTTCTTTTTCTAGAACCAACTTAAGGTATCCGACTACCCTAAAATCATGATTTTTTTCAATAATTGACAAATTCTTTTTATGACTTTATTTTATAGGCCATCTTATTAGCTTAATAACAATACCAAGTTTTTTTATTTTCCCTCCACTAGAACAAAAACTACAAGAGTTTTAGTAAAAGCAGATGCCATAATTTTACACAAGGTGTCAAACTTTAAAATGCGTTTTACTCGAAATGTGTTTTTTTCGAAAAACTCAAACGGGGACTGCGATTGCTCAAAATGTTTTAAAAATAATTGGCTGAAATTTTTTGCTTGTGTTCTGCATAACAGTAGAAGTGTTTTGATCTTCAGATTTTTCAATCAATGTTTTATTTCAAAATTTGCAGTCCTTTATGTGAATATAGTCAATGTTTTTTTAATCAATTTCGTATAATGACTAAGATAAAGTGCTCAAGTTTTTGTAAAAATTAAAATATCTCTTATCCTGAAGGTCACTTCAAACAGGAATAACAAAGTAACATATCAAAATTGAAAAATTGAGAATTTGTTCATAAAATCTTTGTACAGAGCGGGCCCCGTTTATGTAATTTTTCGTACATTTTTACTAGTTTTTTCCCATTTTAATAACTATAAATTTTTTTTTATTTTATCAATTTTAGAATTTTCCCCTTAAAATATACTAAATAAATATAAAAATCACAAAAAAAACCCATATCTCCATTTTTTCAAAAAAAAGTTGTCGCAAGTAGTCGGATACCTTAAAGTTGAAGAAAATAACTTAAATCGCAAATACATTAAACATATGCATTAAGTGGTCCCCTTGGCGGTTTGCTTCTCAGTAATCCCTAAAGGGAAATATGTGTGAACCTTCCCTAACCGATGGGGGGATTTAATCAGTTTGTAAACAACTTTGGCCGATAACGGAACCCCCCGAAATTGGTGGGTGTGCCTACCCACAAAATAGTAACTTTGAATTTATATTCATTGTTTGTGTGTCGTGATAATAAATATTTAAAAACTGGAAAATATATAAGGACTGTGATATCTTGAACAAACAAAGAAATACGCGACAGTCCCCATGCTTAAAAATAGAGGGTCCACAAGCAAAAAAAGGATTGAAATTCTTGCTTTAGAATTACACGATGGCTTTTGGCAACGGAACTTGTACTTTTGAATTTTGTTCAAGTGACATGTTATGAATACATACATACCAAAAGTGAAAATTTTTCTTTTAAATTCTGAATTAAACTCCAACTAGAACAACTCGAGAATGAGACCTTCGTAATTTTGATTCTCGGTCAAGTGACGATGATAACTTTTGTGACTACTCTCCTGATTTCAACATTGTGTGAAAACTTTAGAGGGCTCAGTTCTACATAACACATGAAACCTCTTATTACTTCATTCGACGTTAACTGGAATTAGGTTTCGAATATGCGGTTTGACGTGAACATCTTCGACCATGGAACTTGCAATTTTAACCCCTAGATTGTAGTCTTCCCTTATGAAGAAAGAAAATAATCACAGAGTATAAGGCATAAATTACAAAATCAAAATAGATAAAAGTAATTTTTAAAGTAAAAATTCCACAAATTACTTTAAAAACTCATACATAAGTTCTTCATACGAGTTCTTGATGGATAGAATTCACTGCTGCTACTTTGAAGATAACTATATTCCCTTTCAAGTACAGTATTTACAAGTATACTTCCATGGCATATTGACAAAATTTCACATAGTTTTAAAATTTTAGAAACAATTAAATTTTATAAGTTTTAAAAGTGATAATTGTAATTGACTTAGAAGAAAAATATTCGTAAATTCTCCCCTGGGACAGTGTGCAGCAAAATACGTTTAACGGAAAACGCTTAAGATGAAATATCGGTTGTACAAATACAATGGTCCTGACAAGCTTCTATGTATTTTCAGGAATTTTTTTCTCTTAACCTGAAACGAAAATCACTTAACACGAAAAGATTTCTCTTGTGAAAATGAACGAAATACGGAAAACATCAGCCGGATTGGACTGTTCTACTGTATCAATGGAAATATTCGTTGCAATAGATGAGGAAATTGTGTGAGCAGCTCCTATTATGGAAGACAAAAACATTTTGAAGTTTGTTCAAAGCTCAAAAAAATATCATTGTTGCAGATTTTACCGACGAAAATGAAATGAATAATGCAGCTCCTGTTCCCACGTCATCCGAAATCAGGAACATCATGAAAATTATGCACAATTATTTAGACGTACATACCAATGGTGAAATGAATAATAAAATGGACGACATCGAACAATTTGACGCTAAAAAAGTCAATGCAAAGAAAAATATCAGATTTTTTTACAAAAACTCAATAAATGTTTTGTTTTTCAAAAAACTGACATCTTGTATTAAATTTCTTTAAGTTCTTGTGATTGTTTTTTATTAAATACATGCATATATATATATATATATATATATATATATATATATATATGTAAATAAAATAAACTATAATAAACTTAATTTTGTTGATATGTTGATGGGTTTTTTTGCAATATCTTTTAACATGAAAAAATATTTCAATCCCTTCAGTTCCGTGTCAAGCGATTTTCACTGTATCTAACTTTACCCATCGTTGTGTCATTGAGTTTAAAGTTCGTATATGATAATATATATATATTGTCAAAAAGATAAACTGATAATATACTCATGTCAAGCAGCCTAGGAACAAATTCGGGACAGGGGCTATGATAAAAGGGAAAGTATACTCTAGGGGGAAAAAAACCGTGAGCTTTAAATTTATGGAGAAACGCCTAAACTTTCGTCGGGGATTTCAAGTCATCATTATATAAAGGTCAAATGATAAGAGTACGCTTAAGATAACGCTATGTCGGGTAACATTTGTAAGTATAGCCAGACAAATATATATATATATATTTCTTCTTCTTTTCGATAATCCCCGGGCATGCAAGAACGGGAAATAAAAGAAGTGCGAACACATTTATTGAGTAGGGTGGAGACTGTATACAAAAAACTAAAAAGAGAAGGTTTTAGGAGCTTTGTTAAGGAATTCGTGAAATTCGCTAGGGAAAAACGGGACGTTCACATGAAAATAAATCAGAAAGCGTTGTATTTACTGGAGATAACACAAAATAACAACATCAAATGGTGAAACACTAGGAGATATTTAGAGATAATATTTGGAGGAGTGGAGATTAAGACTCTCTCTTCGTACTTTTTTACTGAAGAAAAAATTATTTTTAAGAATATATTAATATTTTATTAAATTTTTAAAAAAAGTTACATGCGTCGGGACAGTAAATAAAGAAAGGTGCTGTATTTCTTAAAATAGGTCTTCCTAACAGTTTGGATTAAAATGTTTCTTAATGTCTAAGAAATTTAATCTTTATGTATTTTACATTATATATTGTATTTTATATATATATTATATAATATATTTTATATTATATATATATATACATTTTATTTTATTTATATATATATATATATATATATATATTATATTTTTGTGTATGTTATATTTTAAACTATTTATCATTTGGATTAAAGGAGATATTAACTAAAATGCTACTCTTATACTATATCTTAGAAATGATAATTTAAAAGTTTATTTACTTTAAAACAATTTTTAAAGAATAATTTTTAAAAGTAATTTAATTTTAAAATAATTATCTATTTAATGAAAACAATTTCTTAAAATTCAAATAAATTAAGCAAAGAATAATGGAATTCCTCAATTTGAAAAATAAGGCATTTGAGACATTATAGCTTCGGTTTTATATATGGAAAGAGTAAAAACAACAACTAAAACTGAATTTAGTTCCTTGTCTTTTTTAATTTCTAAATAATTCAATTTCTAAAATAAATATGATGACACAATTGAAAAACAGATCTTTTAGGTACTATGTTAAAATAATACTACGAGCAATTCCATTTCCAAAGGGTGGAAACAGCAAATATTAAACAGTTCTGTATTTTTAGTTTATTTCATGCTTTAAAAGGGCCATTATTTATATAAGGCCTAAGTAAATTACTACTTGAGTTCAGCGATGCATAAGAATATTTTCAGTGTACAACACTAAATAAATATAGTGAGCTATATATATATACAGTCAGGTCTCTTTTTATGCGGATTGTTTTTATGCGATTTTGAAGTTGTGCGGTTTGTATTCCAAACATTTCTAGATTTTTGTTATTATTATTATTTTTATACTGAGACGTAGATCGTAGTATTCCGAGAATTTCCGTATCTTTTTGGTGCTTACGTCTTCGGCTCGGCTGTGACAGTCTTAGATTCGCATTCGTTATTTCAGTAGTATTTCAGTAGTATACTGATACGATATCATTATTTCGAAATTATATTTTCTCTTAGCGGTGCCTCGTTCATTTTTATAAAAGTTTCACTTTAATAAGTGGCGAATTTAAGTTGCAATATAATAAGCAGCAAATTTTGATTTCTGGATTTAAAGTGAGTGTCGTAAAGTTTTATTTTTCATTAGAAAATCGTAAGTGTAATTTTTTTAAATTTCTCTTCTAAGATTTTATTTGGACCAATGGAGAAAAAAAACATCAAAGACAGTCAATTTCGTTGGAAACGAAAATTCCAATTTTAGATCGTTTAGGAAAAGGAGAAGCATCTACGGCTATTGGAGAACATTTTAATTTAGGCGAATCTACTGTCAGAGCAATTAAAAAGAATGAAGCTGCAATAAGAAATTCGGTCATTTCTGGTACAAAATTAAGCACCAAATTTGCATTGTACACAAAGGATGTATTATTTGAAAGAACGGAAAGAGCCATTGCAATTTGGATTGAGGAACAAGTTCAAAGAAGGATTCCTGTAAGTGGTTATTTAATCCAAGAAAAAGCTCTTCAGTTTTATAAGTCAATGAAACAGTCAGAACCATCAACTTCCACTTACCAAGCTGAAAAGAAATTTTCAGCTAGCAAAGGAAGGCTAACCGGGTTCTTAAAAAGAAATGCACTTCATAATATTAAGATAACAGGGCAGAGAGCGCAGCAGATGAAGGAGCAGCAAAAATATTTCCAGAGGAGCTAGCGAAAAGTATTGAAGATGGGGACTCTTCTGCCGAGATCAAGTATTTAACGCTGATGAAGCAGGACTTTATTGGAAAAAAATGCCTAACCGTACTTACATCGCAAAGGATGAAAAACTGCAAGTGGACATAAAGCAAGTAAAGATCGAGTCACCTTATTACTTTGTAGCAATGCATCAAGAGATCGGATGTTGAAACCTCTCTTAATAAATAAATCTCTTAGACCACGCGCCCTTAAAGGTAAAGATTGAAAACAACTGCCCGTGCATTGGATGGCTAACACGAAAGCCTGGATGACAACAGCTATTTTTACTGAATGGTTCAATAATTGTTTCGTACCAGAAGTGGAAGCCTATATGAAAGAAAAATCTCTCGATTTTAAAGTTTTATTAATTGTTGACAATGCAGCAAGTCATCCACAATTAGAACATCCAAATGTTCAACTAGTATTTCTTCCGCCCAATACAACACGCCTTATTCAGCCATTAGATCAAGGCATAATTGCAAATTTAAAAAATATTATATTAAGACAACGTACAAATTCATCTTGAATAAACTAGAAAATGAGTCATTAACAGTAAAAGATGTGTGGAAACAATTTTCTATTTTTGATTGTTTAATTCATGTTGCATCTGCTTCCGCTCAAATAAGACCTAGAACTTTAAATGCCTGTTGGAAAAAGATTTGGCCAGCATGTGTGACAGACAATACAACCACTCAAACATCGACACTATCAGATGAAATAATTAATTTGGTACATGGAATTGGAGGAGATGGTTTTAATACCCTCAGCCACGAAGATATAGATGAATTGCTTGTGGATGATGCAATTAAGTGACAATGATATTATTGATTTAACTTTAGATCTAACTGTAGACGGCGTCGTAGGTCTAGAAGGTGATAATGATGAGGAAGAAAAATCAACTCCCCTCACTGGAAAATTAATTCAAGGTCTTCAACTTTGCAGTAAATTAGAAAATCATTTTCTTATTAATGACCCCACTTCTGAACGAGCCTATAAATTACAACGTGAGCTGCAGAGCTGCATGTCTGGATATCGTGAACTATATAAAAAAATAAAAGAATCCTCGTCGCGCAAAGTTTAGTTACTGATTCCATTGTCAGAAAAGGAAGAGCTACACAGAACGAGAATGAAGTTTGTGAAAATCCGTGGCCCCTTTACCGCAAACATCTATTGCAGAGACAGTCTCTTCTGATGATGAAGGTGATTTGGAACCACTTCGCAAACGGTGCAAACCATTATCAGATAGCGATAATGATTAAAAATGTAAAACTGTGTATTACTTTTCCATAAAATAAAATGAATTAAGGTTTTAATACAATTTTTTTTTTTTAGCTTTTGTATGAATTTCTTTCAGACATTCGAAGTAATTTATCATGCAGCCTAGCTCTTTTCATTTCTGCAATTTTTTTATATAATGCAGTTTTAAGTTAATTTTAACTAGTTGTTTTGGTTTTATGCGATTTTAGAAGACTAAGGAACGTATCCCTACTTTTTCCATTCAAGTAATGTCTTTTTTAATGCGATTTTTTTATATGCGTTTTTCGGTAGAACGTATCTACCGCATAAAACGAGACCTGACTGTATATATATTTCTGGTAAAAAAATTCAGTGTATACTCTTTTACAACTACTTCTTTTAAATGTACATATTAGAAGTGTTAACTAAATTGCTAGTTAAATTATTAGTTTTTGCTACAACTTAACAATAATTTGTTTAAATTATCATTAAGTGGAAAAAAACTAATAGGACTTAATTTTGAATAGAATCTAGAAACAACTTATTCTTAATTTAAGAAACGAATTCAATGTCGACAGTGGTCTCTGATTTACTAGCTTTGGCATGAAAGGGTACAATCTCTGATACAATAATTTTAGAAAGCTAACTATTTTAAAAATATCTTGAATTCTTTGATTAACTACATTGTTTTATATGACAAAAACCACTTCTTAAACAACATTAATTAATAAAGTAAACAAAAGTTGTGAAAATATAAGAAGTTTCAAACTTAGTCTCCTTGTTTATAAAACGTAAGGAGATTTTAATAAAATATTTTTGTTAAAAGACTATGACAGTCATAAAAGGGTATGAGGTAAATCTCTATTAAATATAGATTAAAAAGAAAAAGAAAATTATGGATTTTTTGAGTTCACAAAGTTCTATATTTAAAATAATCTCAGAAAGAATGTAGAGTCACAAATAGAGGATAAAGCTTTTAATGAAATTTCACGAACAAAAAGTGTGTAATGAAATAAAGAATAAATGCTTGTGAAAATAATAAAATATATGTAAGGTGACTGCCTACATTCGGACGCAATTTTTTTATAAAAACAAATTGAGTGTTTTTAGGAAGAAAAAAAATATCTAAATACATAAAAAATTTTTAAATAAATATTGTAATTTTAGAAAAATTGGTTGTTTTCAAGGAAATTTTACTAAATTTGTACCTAAACGGGTAACACTGTATAAAAATTTCTAATACAATTATCATAGTTTTCTTTATACACAACGTACATATTATGGTGCTCTTCAAAATGAACCAAAATCTAAGAGAAATACTATAATACAAAAAAATTACAGACAATTATACATAATAATATGAAAATTCTGATATTTTTAAAGTTTTTTCTTTATGAAAACTACCCTAAATGAAAAAATATTTAACCTACAACAAAACTTATCATCCACTTTCTGAAAAATAATGTAATAAACATTCCCAAAAATTTTTAAAACGTTATCTGTTTTCGTTCTTAAGTTATCATGTATCTGGTAAAGCGTTTCCTTCGAAAACATAATTTTGAGAAAAACTCATTTAAAGTTTTATCTTACTGTCATTTTGCATAGAGTGATGTTTTTTAAAATCACTATAACTTTATTTCTATTTCGCGTAAAGGAAAAACTACTTTGGAAAGAAAAATATTCAAGCTATAAGATTTTGAAATATATATAAAAAAAACCTTGTATAGGCGAAAAACGACATTTTCTAGTTAGGCAGTCACCTTAAATGTCAAGTTAGTAAGAATACGCATTAACTTGATGCTACGTATAAATACATTTGAAAATTATAGATGAAATTAGAAATGTATCATAACTACAAACAACGGAGCTCTTCTCTCTTTTACTTTTACTCGGTAAATATTTAGAGACTTAAAGAGGTAAAAACCGCAATTGTGTGTGTGAATGTAGAAACATTAAAAGCAATGTTTGTGTGTAAATTAAGTTTTTCTAATTCCTGTGAAAATTTCAGAGAAAAAGAAATACAGTTTCTCAAAAATCTGTGCCGAAATATCCGCGTAAATAGCTTATTTATTAAATATTATTATTTGTATCGAAAATTACACATTGTGTAACTTTTGGTAAGCACAATCTAATTATTTTGCATTACGACACACAGTTTTATATTTTTACATAATCAATTACCAAAAGAAGAGTTTGCGTTTGTATCATCAGAAATATACGTCTTTCATATATATATATATATATATATATATATATATATATATATATATATATATATATATATATATATATATATATTACTAATTAAAGAGTACATTCGAATAGATTTAAAAAAAAAAGGTACAGATAAATAACCTAAACATTTTTTTTAAACTTTTTGTTTGAGTGGGTATATGTATACTTAGAGACGTATTAAGATTCTTTAAAGCCCTGGCCCTAGAGAAATCTTAAGATTTTTAAGGCCCTGGGCCCCTACGCAAAAGTAGGTCCTGCCTGAGATCTTTAAAAGCAGACAATATATAGCATGCGTTGCCAAATACTCATTCAAATGGTAATTTGAAACAAATAAATGTGCACGACTAACAATTTCAAAAATCTAGGCACAAACCGATTCGACCGAAAGCCGCATTTCGACTAAATGAGTTAAGTGATTGTTTATGGTACTAGGCTTAGGCCGAGACAAGGACGATGGTCATCACATGATACTTACAACTTTTGCCAGTTGACATGCCGTTTTAAACTCCGTTTTTCGGAGAATATGCACGATAATAATATTTTATCATTAAAAATATCCGGATCCTGATTTTATTAAGACAGTGTCTAGAACGAAATGAGGCCCCCCCCCCGAGGTCGAGGCCCTGGGCCCAGCTGGCCCATGCATTAATATGTATGTATGCCTTAGATGTCTATATATACTTAAACACATTTTCACCTTTAACATTTGATCAGTTAGATACAATGGATACTATTTTCAATGGCGTCGCGAATTAATAAGAAACGAAAAAACTAATACAACTTAGAAATTTTCTTCCTTTATTCAAAATGTTAAGAAAAAAAATGTTTTTTTATCATTTTTTTTTAAAAAGCAGTTAAAATAAACAAATCTCATTTTAAGTTGCTGCTATGCTATAACAAGCATACATATTTCATTGAGCTGCACAAACGATGCAGAAATTTATTAACAACGGTTATTAAAAACACAACCGACAGTATTTGGACGCAAGAAATAACCTGTAGACAAGAAGAAATGAAGAGTATAAATATTAAAAAGGAAAATAAAAAAAATAAGAGAAGTGTGTGTGTGTGTCTCTCTCTCTAAAGGAAAAAGGAATAATTCGTCTTATTTGTTCCGCCGTGCGACATCACGAGTCGTCGTTCGCTGTAAAATAATATTTTTTGTTTGCGTAACGAATCCTGTTTGGTGCTTTGGGGGTGGTCCGCTTCGGAATTTTCCGGAGCAGAAGTTACGCTTTTTTCCCCACTCGCTTCGGATGAGTCTCCTCTCCGGTTCCAAGGGCGGTAATTGAAAAATTCCCCCCACCGCACGACAACATTCGAAATAGAAGACTGAAATTGGGATAAAGACTTCTGCATCTCTTCTCTGTGTGTCTGTCGAGTGATGTACAAAAGAAAGAAGGGGGAGGTGTTCATTCAAGATGATTTATTTTGTTTTATTTTTTCATTCATTTTATTGCTTTTCATAATGTCAGTACCCAATTAATTATCAAACACACTTTTGACTCTTAAAGTAATAAAATTGTCTGACGAAAAACATCGCCGATTAAATGTTCGATTGATACTGTTTTTTTTTAAAAAATTAAATAAAAAAAGTTCTTTTGAATAAAATTATATTTATTACTGAAAGGATAAAAGCAAACAAAAATAAGAAAACAAAATGAAGAATATAATTATCAAATGGAAATATATAAAAATATAAATACTTAAAAAATATTTTAATTACACATATATGTATGATTGACTATCTAAAACTTTTATTTTTTTAATTCCTTTGTAGAAATATTATACTCTGAATTACAGTTTTAAAATTGTATTCTTAATTTTGTCATTCGTAGCTATTAATACCACGAAAATATCGTTGGGCAAAGATTATCAACAGAATCTTAAATCAAACTTTAGTATATAACATAGTAAAAAACTATTATAAAATTTTTTTGTATTGGGCAAGCATCTTGTTAACGATATATATGAAATAATTTATCTTATATTCTTTATTTTCCATTCAAGTAACACAATCTTCAATAAATCAACAATTAAATTCCCCAAAACTTAATTTCAAAAATTTTAGGCATGTACAAATTTTTATATGAGAATAGTTGAAGTCAATAAAGTCTTTGTTTGAGATGGAAAATTTTGTTTGCTCTCAGTTTAAAAGAAATATATTTTTTTACTGTAATTAGATATAATTTAAAAATTAGCGTAATGAATAATTTTACTCTTCCTGTATTATGAAGATAGATCGCGTACTGCGAAAATTTGAGAACACTTTTGTCTTGAGGTTATTAAAGAAGTTCAATATATACTTTAGAAAAATTAGGTCGAAAACTAGAATTGAGAATTTTTGTAGCAATTATAAAATTTTTTTTTATAAGTTAATACAATAAATTACTACAATTTAGAGATTTTTTAAAAAAAAGAAAGTTCTTGAAAAAGATTATTTAATGAAGAGCAAAGCCATTAAAAAAGTTTAAAAGGAAGGAGCTGACATTTTTAACACAGTAATACTGAAAATGTGATACGAATATAGAGAGGAAAATGAGAGATTGAAAAAAAAATGGCAAAGAGAATCCTCCAAATTAAAAACAAATCCTAAAAACTGTTCTAAAATACTAAAATTACTGTTCATAAAGCAACAGGAGTAAATCCTGTGATATTTATTTATATAGAAAGCAATAAATGATATGGAAATTAGTTTCTTCTTAGATTAAAAAAAGTATTATTACAGTTCTGTTGAAAAACCAATGCACTTAAGTTTTCAGCAATTTTTTTTTCGTACGTTAGTAGTACACTCTTTTTCTTCTGTGGATCAGAACTGAAATATCAAGTTTTATGAAAAGAAATTTTCAAAGCAAAATTGATTTTATCTTATTCAACTCATCAACCCCGGGAAATTTATGTATACATAGTTGAGGATTTATAAAAGCAATAAGGATTGTAGTCACGCAATGTAAAATGAAAACATGACCCGTGAACTTGTATGGAAAAAATTAAACGCAATATATTTTGCCCGTGGTAGCAGGGTTAATAAGATTTCCTCAATATTCTTATGATTTGTAATAGAACTTTAACAGCTTACTTTCCTTGAAGAGAAAGAAAAACACTTAAGCACACACAAAGGGTAAGTAATACATATTTATTTCCATCGATATAAAATATAAGGAAATGTAAGGACCATCCATTTAAATAAATTCGTTTTAAGTATTTCAAAAGTAATTAAAGTCGACAGCATGGAAATAAACAATCTTGCAACTATCCTCACTCTCCAGACTTCCACACCACGTTCACAAGAGGACTTTGGACCTGTGCAGACTGTAACTGCATTAGCTCAACACGACTGCTCTAGAAATTGTTACACTAAAACTAGTGGATGTTATGGAAACAAATTTCTGCTTTAAGATATATATATAAAAAAGGAAAGAATAATATTAAAAATAATAATAAACTGTGCACAGTGAAAAAATTATATAACTTGTAAGAAATTACTTGTTTTTCTCAGACAAGCAAGAAACTTCATTGGAAAATATTTGCCCCATTGCGTCAAAAGTTCATCAGAAGCAAAGTGTAATTTTGAAAAATACTTATGAAATATATATATATATATATATATATATATATATATATATATATATATATATATATATATATAAATTCTTTAATTAATTAAATGTATTCTATTCTTAATTTTTTAAATATTTAAGTTAGTTTAAAATATAGAACTTTTGAATTACATAGATATTAAAAACATTTCACGTGCTCTCTGAAATTAATGACATATATTTCATTCTACAAATTAAACGCATTCTCAAATGCAAATATCTGATTATTGGAATTTTGCTTATAATTATCAAGATTCCAAGTGAGATTTTATTTGGGACAGCCTTATGCTCCAAATAGCAAATAAATGAAGAATTTAAAGCCTTACCAATGTACAATAGCACAGAGTACCATAACAAATACGCACCATCGGGTGGAATACCTCGACATGCCACACAATCTCGTAAAACACCACTTAATGCAAGTTCTAGTTACAAAACAGTCTGTAAATAGTCCTGGAGTCCTCAACTGTCCCAATTTATTGTCTGGTTAGAAGAATCTAAGTGCAGGAAATTGATTGTTTGCTTCACGCTATGGTCGGAGTATGCGTCTGCCGGCATAAGTCAGATGGCAAGTCAGCGTAAAAATAGATTTCTCGCAAGAGATCGTGCCGAGCCGTTATTTGTAGCACTTACAACGTGATGGGAAGCTAGAAATTTCGACATAGTTTTATCCCCCTTCCTTCGTCGATGTCTAGGGAAGCATTTAATGTTTGTCACCCTGCATGTCTATTTTTGTGTCGTGCATGTCTAGGCTTTGACAAATCAAACTAAAGCGTAATAAAAGACAGTTAAGCCAGATTTGGCAGCTGAGTGATTTTATTCATGTGTCTTCATTTATCTAGCTGTAAATTTCTGCAGTCTTTTTTACTGTCAATGTATTTCCACTTTTATTAATTTGATAGTAAAGCAGTTTTTTTTCAAAACAGATTTGTCTTCATAATTGTGTTTAAAAACTTATTTATGTTTCGGACTATTAGTGTTACGAATAGTTACGAAATGATAGTGTTCGTAATAATTAAATTTATATAAACGTTATGTATACATATCACACACACATATGAAATAATCGTGGCCATTGGTAATGATTACTGCAACGAAATGACAGGGCGTGGCCTTTGGTAATGCGTAATGCTTTCTTTAACGTTGATCATATTTTAGATGTGTGGTTGGTGTTCTATATTTATGGTATTGATGAGTCAGTCTTGTGGTTAGTTAATTCAGTTTATTCTTCATTGAACATGTAAAGACACACAAACATATATCGACAGCATCCCTAGGAAATCACACACAACAAAAATATACACACGCCACCTGCAGCCGATTACATTACGAAGGAAAAAGAATAAGATGGCGGGGAATTTACAAAAATCTCCGTTTATATACGAAGCTCAAATACCATGATCTGGGTGGGTGGATAGATGTAGTTCAAAAGACTACCGGAGACTATTAGGGCCCCCTGCAAAGTCAGGTTTTGGTCCCCAAGCCGGATCATACAATGGGTACGTACTTGGCATCTGCCAGTCTTTGGGCCCCCTAGAATCCTGCCCCCCACAATGCGGGGGTTTACGTTACGCCACTGTATATATATATTCTTTTTACAATAAAAATATTCCTTTTAAAAATTCTTAGGCCCAGTGGTTGAGTGGTAGCGTATCGCGCTTCTACATCACAGGTCCGGGTTCTATTCCCGGACTGGGCAAAGACTATACAGCCTTTCCTCCTACTGCAGTGTGTCGATAAATGAGTACCAAGTTTACTTGGGGACTTAAACACTGGGGTCTCGCTTCAGACTGACCACCTGATCGGGACATCTGCTCATGCACTTCAGCGTCCAATGGCCACGTATACTGAGATGGGCTACAGTAGGCCCTGGCCCTCATGGGCTGTTGCGACACTTAGTTTGAGTTTTTAAAAATTCTTTGCATAATTTGTATGTTTCCTTAGTTAAATTTATAATAGGTTTTTCGAAGTATTTTTAAGCAATACAATTTTTCATTAAGTACTTTCGAGTTGCACATGTTTGGGCGAATTCTAGTTGATGAATTCCCTTAATGCTTTGTCCTTAATATTTTGTATTTTGTCATTTTCAAATGATTTTTCGTGGATTTTTGGTTTTTTCTTTTCTTTTTTTAAGGTACGTAGCTTTAAGTTATTATTATAGATTTTAGGTTTCGTATTTTTAGAAAATAATTAAATTCCTCATACTATTATTTCCACTTCTTTTCAACCCTGTGGTGAAGAGAAATTTAGATGGGAAGTTTGGTGTCTTACATTGTTTAACCTTAGAATGTTAATTTGTAACACTGAAGAGTTTGCTTATATGTTATTGTGGCCATTTGACCTATACTATATTGTTGTATTTCCATTTATTGTTTCTTTAAGTTGGATATATATCAATTTAGTAATTATATATAGCTAAACTCCAACAAGTAGCAAAATTAAAGTGGATAAATATCTTTATACAGTTGATTTAGTGTTTTCTTTTTACACGCAAATTTATAAGCTATTTATTTTTTTTTAAAAAAATATGTTCGGTTACTATAAAATGAGCTCTTACACAACAATTGTTTAATGTTAAATTGATTTTTTTAAACATATAAACTTTTGGGCTGCTGAGTGCATATTAAAATCATTGATGCATCGAAAACTTGCAACACTCAGAACTTTAATCGAAGAGATTAATGATGATCATATCTTAAATTCGTTACGCCATTAATTAAATACTCAGACACTGATAATTCAGCTATGTAGTGCTCAAATTTTATACGTCAGTTCATAAATTCGAAGGAATCCTCGTTACGCATTAATAAAGATCAGTCACGTTGGGTTTTGTTTATTAAGCAGTAAATTACTACTCTTACCAATTGAACCAACATGTTAACTCTTAACGCGTATAAGAGTCATAAGTATTTAATGAGAGAAGGATGACGATATCCAGATATGTGTCTCCTTGAATTATAAAAACAATTATGGAATAATTATAAAAGGAAGTTCTATATGACTAATAATCTTGCGCCATGCTTAGTTTAAAATAGAAAAGGATGCAATTATAAACATGAAATTAATATATACATTTGTATAATATTACTAACATCTTTATCTTACTCTTATGGCCTAGAAAGTCAAAAATTAATAAAACGAATAATCGGCATGAGAGAACAAAAAGTTAAAATAAATACCAGGGAATGCATTCATTCATTTACAATGATTCAATATTTTATTTTGCATGACGAATTTAAAAAAACAATCTAAATAAAAACATTTTTAGTTGTAAATAAGTCGTATAAGCAACAAATTTTATTTGCAAATTTGGATCTATATTATTAATTCGAATCACTGGTACCCCAAGGGAAAACAATTCTTAGTCAAATTTCTATTATAGAGTGTACAGAGGATCATATTTTATTCTTCAAAACCATATTTAGCTTTATATCAGTTTCGTCAAAACTAAAAAGGCATATGATGACCACTGACATTTTTCATTAGTAGATTTCAGGAACAAAAAAGTAAAATCAAATCAGAATCAATGATCATTAGAACTCCAGGTGAGAGTGTTCTCACAGAAAAAAAAATTACAAAAGTACAGTAATAACCCGAACTTACGTAATAGGTGGAAATGAGTGATAGAGGTGTAATTCGGGGTATAATTTTACATATAAATACATATAAATTATTTTTAGATGGGACCGGAGTAAGGAAATAATAATTTAGAACAAAAAAGTTTAATAAAATCTTAGTTAACACAAATACAAAATTGCAAACCGAAGTTATTTTGATGTAGAAAGTTTCATAAAATCTAATAAGTAGTCCTTCTCTCTCCCTCTGTCGGCTCAAAGATTTTTTTCCTCCCGCAAAATTTCCTCGTAGCATGTTAATACTAATCCCTTGTTTTGTTGGAAAAATATTCTCTACATTGGAGTATGTAATTTCTGAAAAGTTTGTAACCAATTTTCAATTAAACTGAGGCCTTCTGTCAAATTACCATTCGTCATACGTTATTCTGATTGAACCACACACACACACACACACACTGGGTTTAACGACTCAAATTCCTCAATGTCTTTGGTCTTGCACTTCTATGAGCTCATCAAATGTCAGTCCCTGATTGTGAGAGTCCGGCAGTTCTTGAATGTCATCACTATCCATTTCTAAATTCATTTGCCTGGCAGGATCGAGAATTTCTTCAATCAAATTACCAATTTCATTAAGCTCTGCCTCTGATTCCACCTGAGAGTTTCAGTGATGAAAAAAAAACAAAAAACTAACCGATGAGATTTGAAAATTGCGTAACTTCGAATTCGCATAAGTCGATGTATTACTGTACTTAGAAATTTTTATGCATAATAAAATAAAGAGATTTAAAGTAGTAGAGTATTACATAGGAGAACAATTTTATTTTATTTATTTCTCCTTACTCACTTAAACTTTTCTAATTCAGCAAATTACGTTTTCATTCATACATTTTTTAAAGGTAAATCAAAATCCTACATTCCCTCTGTCAATATTTAATTTCATTCATAAACTTTTCTCATTGATGGTTAAAACGCAATTCAGATTTGGTGATTCTTTTTGTTTTACTAGCTATAGGCCAGTAACCCTACGTTCCATTAGTGAAAAGGGGGGTCTCTCAGTGACACATGTCGGTAAACAAGTGGAACTCCTCCGTTGTTTGCGGTCGGAAGAAATAAACAGGGAAGTCAAGAGATTAGCTATGCTCATAAGTATGCCAGGAAATAGCTGATCATTACCCTAAGAGGCGGATGTCATCCGTAAGGATAAATCCGAGACAGAAGTATAATTTGTATATAATCTTTAACAGGGGAGAGGGTCCGTTATGTATTCTAACAGTCAGGTTAAATATGTCAAAATGACGTAAATCACATTACACCAAGAATATCATTTATTTATAAATAATATTACACATATATAGAATTATAGCAACGTAATTTTGCTCTTATTTGTAGAATACTCGATATTTTCTTAAGTTAAAATGATAAAATGTAGCTCATAATATATTATAAACGTCGTATATTTATCGAAATATGATTTATTGACATTGTTTTGTTAACAGTTATGATTGATGTTTGAGATATTACGTAAGAATTTATACTAAAAAAACCCCCTACTATAATATAAGGTAAATAAATCAAAAAGTTTTTAAAACCATGTTTTTCTGATATTAAAACAGCTAACTTTACATGAATCTATCTCCAACGGATCACAAAAAAATTATTTCATGCGATCTTTTAGAACATTTTGCTTCCTGAAATAATTTTGAGTTTCCAAGAAATAATGATGAAGCATTTGCGTGTGCTGTTTTGATGATTAAAAATATTAGAAAATGAATAATGAAAAAGTAAGACAAAAAAAAAAAGAGAGAAAAGCAGCAATTATTAATACGAGCGTAAAAATTTAAAGTTTCAGAACAATTATTTTTAACTTTTTTTCTCTCTCGAAAAAGAATCTTATTTATTTTTTGAGTCCAAAATAAAAGCTTTTAATACGCTTGGTAAGTTTGTAAAGAATGGGCTATTATAAAAATTGAATTTTTGTCTGATTGGGGTCTTTTAAAATACTATTGACTTTAAGTTCTTTAAAAGGATTTTTTTTTCAATGAGGTTTAACAATAAGCTTTTTTTCAATATTCAGTGAAAAAATTTGTGTTCGCAGTTTTTGTTTTTCTAAAAAACTTTAAATTAAATCAGTAAATCATACACCTAAAATCACACATTAAATATGTTAACAACTCATAAGTGTAAAAGTGTGATAGACACAAATATCACTAAAAAATAACAGTTTCTTTTTTCGCTTATTTCAGGGATCTCATTGAAAGTTTGAGCATAAACAATACTCTATTTCTCTCAATTCTGAGTTTAATTTAACTGCAAATTTTCGTGGGAAAAGACTCTTACCAAAATTTAAATGACACGCTGGGTATTTTTAATTTTCATTAAAATAGTTAAACACCATTATATTTTCCCCTCTCTTTTTTAAAACTTCATTTCTGAAAACATTCACTGTTCCATAAATATGAGCCCTATTATAAGTTTGGATTAAGCTAAATATTGTGAGTAAGATGAATCCAGCTTTAATTTAATACGCCTACAGTCTTTTGCTTTAACAAAAGGTAATAATAATATATAAATACATCAAATTATTCAGGGGGATAGAAATTAATGTTAACCAAAACCTACAAAGAAATTTTTTAAATAACTAATTAGAATTATTCATATATAAAAACAATACGCAAACTAATTTTTAGACCTTTATTTTGAACTTTCAAATCAAAATTAAAACGAAATTTACTCGGTAAAAGTAAAACAGTTAACTAAATCTATATTTATAAAACTGTGCAAAATTGAAAGAGAAATTATTTATGTTCTTAAATATCAAATTTTAAAAGTTCTAGAAAACGTAATGGTTTTTAGCATTAGAATTGCAAATCCAAGCGAAAATGTGGGCAAAAATAAAAAAAAATGTGATGAAATATATTTTAATATTCTCAATTATTAATATGAGTTTTGTACATGTTGTCTCTTTCAAAGTTAATTATAATTCTTACATTAAAATTGAATAAATAAAAGGCCTTTTTTACCGTGAATTTGATCTTCATTCATATGATTTCTGTATTTACTTAATACTTTTTTATTATAAGAAAATCCAACTTCAAGTTTGAAAATGGCTGAAATTTATATTCTTATTTAATTTTTAGTTAATTTCCCGTAATAATTATAGATCACTTTTTACTTCATAAAAGAATGATACTTATAGTTTATTCCGGGTTCCCAGCACTTGATATTGATACATATGATTAAAACAATGTATGAGAGAGATTGTATTAAAATGAACTACGATAGAAAGAATTAAACTAAAAAAAGGAAATCATAAGAATTTATAAAATCTGCAAATCTGGAGTTTGGCAACAATTTAAAGTTCATTTTAAGGAATTCTAGGACTCTTCCATCTTCTCTCACCACGATTTGGCAAGCGGAACTAAGATGTACAGCAATTAAATACAGCCAAAAAAAATATCCTTTCACCCCATTACATCTAAATAAAGTACGAACTTCCCTCTAATGTTATAAGAGACATTAGTCAAGTCCAATATGCTAAATTTGTTTCAACTATAAATATTTATAAATCAAGTTACGGTTACTTAGTTGAATAAAAAAACTAGGTTTGTGATGTAACTAACAATGCCTAAAATAATTGCTCTATAAATTTAGTCTCCGCAAAGTCTTAAGAATAAAGAAATCACAATTTAAACAATTATTTAACTTTAATAAACTCTGACATATTTTTGTTGCGTCATTTTTAAGATTATTTATCGAAATATATAAAATAAAGTACAGCCAATATACGATTTTCTAATTTACAACTCATGTAATAAGAAACTTAAGAAAGTGTGGTTAAAATCTAATCCTTTTTTGTGTACAATTATACAAAAAAAATATACATCAAATATTTGATTTTATAGCGATAATTTAAAAAACTAAGGAATTAATTATCATTTACTCTTATCTGCTGTATATTACGCAACTTAACTTCACAGCTTTATTAAACAATAATTGTTTGTCTTTTTAAAATTACAAATATTTCTATAATTAAAAGCTTCAAGAAAAGATCACACAATATTTTTTAAAGTTTTACTTTTTTCAATAGATTTTAAATCTTAAATATTAAAACTGAGAATTTGATCATTTTTTTTTAAATCAGAATTAACGTACAGATTAATAACTTCGAAATATCAAAATAAATAAATAACAAATATCTAATGCATTTTATCTCCAAGTTAAAAAGAAATGTCACTTTAAAAATGTTTTAGAAGTGGAAAATACATTTAAAATCAGTTTTGCTACTTCTCTATTAACACCCTAAACTACAATTAATTTAACGATTTAGTAAGATAGCTATATAAAATTTCGCCTAAGCTTTATATATATATATATATATATATATATATATATATATATATATATATATATATATATATATATATATATATATATATGTGTGTGTGTGTGTCATGTTTCGAGACAGTATCAAACTAAATTTTTAAGAAGAGCGTCTTTATTCTATGAAATCTGTACAAGCTCTGACACTGAGCGGAGAGAGAAAAAGAACGCCACGGAATATTTTAAGTGGATTCACTTAAAACATAGATGAGGTAAGTATTGTTGTTTTTATGATTGTACTTGAAAGTTAATGCTGACATATATATATAAGTGTAAATAATATTATACTAAATTGCTACACATTTAACTTAAAGCAAAACAATAATCAAGAAAATAGCAAGATAATACAGGATAAAGTATTTTAGCCACATTAATCAATTAGTTAACTCTTAAGCTTACAGCTAAAATTGCAGGGTTAAACGAAATCTTAAAACATTAACCTTTCTCTTTATTTTCCTGTATTCCTGGCTGAAATAATTAGAAGAGAAGATGTAGTTAAAAATAATGACAAAGTTTAAAAGTACTAAGAAAATGTTTGTAAAAGTTTAAATCATTACAATCCCCAAGAGTAAGAAAAAATAACCTCCTTACCTTAGCATTAAGAACCAACACAAATAATATCTTAGTACTACATTTTCAGAAATAACTGTTGAAAAATATATTCTTTGAAGTAATCTATAGCATATTATGTGAGGAAAATATAAAATTGGGGTATTTTTTAAAAGAAAAAGGATAAAATAAATGAATAAAATATAACAAAATCAAATTACTATGTATATAAGCTAGCTGATGATGACATTTATGATTAAGTAAGGTGAAAAAATAATAAATATTAAGAAGTAAATTAAATCAAACTAACTTTAAACTTATTATAAAAGCTGGATTTAGGAAATCCAATGAGATAATCATGTCCTAAGCAGCATTTAATAATAAAATTATTAATTTTATTACTACCTTTATTAATCATGTTTTTATTGTTCATTATGAATTTTCCTTTCTAGAACAAATTCTAGCTATTTTTATGATTTGGTTTTATTTATAAGAAAAATAATAATTATTGACGGGCAATTGCAGTAGCTATTCTTTGCCCAATAAGGTAATGATTAAGTAAGCACACACACACACAGCATCAGCTAATATTGGCTTTCTACATTTTTAGTGAGCGTTTTCGTGACTTGACTTGCGTATAGGTTTTATATGGCTGTGCTTATTTAGGCCATTGTTAATGTTTGAAGAAGGATTATTTGGATGTCAGGTTTTCATGAAGTTTTATTAACATCATTTCTCTATTTGTATTATTGCGGCCATTTTGTTATGGCATATATTGTTTTTTTATAATCCTACAAATTGATTAGCTTTAAGTTATATTTGTAGCAATATTTTGCATGAAATTAATAATTATCCTGTATATGTATAGTCCGGATATTTAGATGTATGGAGGCATAGGTAATAAGCATGTTTTATTCAAGGCATTACATACATAATGCCCCGAAAAAAACACACTCCTTACCTATGCCTCCATACATATTACAGA
Source organism: Trichonephila clavipes (assembly GCA_019973935.1). Lineage (NCBI taxonomy): Eukaryota > Metazoa > Arthropoda > Arachnida > Araneae > Nephilidae > Trichonephila > Trichonephila clavipes. The sequence continues at coordinate 180,338 of BMAU01006228.1, forward strand.
TTTTCCACGGCCTGCAATACTGGAATTGCACGCAGCCATCCGATCCGAAAGAGTATCCGCAATGTCCTCAAGAGAGTAGCTGATTTTAAACAAAAGAACATTCATAGTAGGGAGGGTTGGGACTTGACCTTTCCCAAGACATTTCCCTTTTCCATTAAGAACTATCTGCATTCTCTCAATGGTGGAGAAGATGTGGCAAGATTCACGGCTACGACTCGTTACCTTTTCTCAATGTCAAGATTGTTAGGCAAGTTGAGGGCAAACAGGAAGCATGTCGGTCGGAATTGGGTTCTTTGGATGGTTTACCAGAAGACGGAAAGCTTTACAGTTCAAGTACAGTTTTCTCAATTCAGTACAAACGATCATACACATATAGCCACCTGCAGTGGAAAAACGTGTCTTTGAACTAAAAGGAGAATGATTTGTGAGAACTTAGGTTGATAAACAACATTTAAAAAGTGCAACAAAGGAGGATGTTTTTACAATACGTTGCACTTTTTGTACACATATTGACAGTTTCTCTTAAGATAACTGGGACGTGAAACTGCTTTAAATTTTGAATTTTTTATTTTATTTTACTTTTAAAAAAATAGAAGGCACTTTTCTGCATCCATAGATGCATTACTTATGAAAATGCAATAAATAGAACGCTAGAAAATTGAATTTTTAAATTGTAAGCAAATGTTATGTAAGTATAATTCAGGTACACTTTCTTCAGAATCCATTTTGTATTGTAAAAAACTAATTTTTCTATACAAAAAATGTAATTTTTCTGTATTATATGTTCAAATTTATTGACAATTCTACATTTTTTCTGCAAAAATTACGGAAAATTTAAATCATTAGTTACAAAATTAAAAATTTTTTTTTTGATTTTGAAATGTTAATTATGTTTAGTTTTACGTTAATAAATACTCAGTGTAGTTCTTAAATTGTAAATCAAGTGTATTTAGTACAAAGTGGATCTTCAGGATTATTCTAAATTAAGTGCACAGCTTGTAAAACAGACATTTCGTTTCTCCTAACTGCTTATTGTTAACATTTGAATACTCATGAATAACTCTATATGTTTATAACTATTGATTTAAAAATAAATATTCATATACTTTGGTTTTACATGATACATACATATTTACATATATTATTTACATTTTACATTCATATACTTTAATTCATTCACTTTAAAATAAATATTCATATGTTTGAGCAAAAATAGTTATTCTTTTATTACAACTTTTAAAAAACAGAGTCCCATTTAAATAAGGCATCAAATTAACTTTTTTAATTAATCAAAGGCATTCCCTTTGTGTATTTTTATAACAATAAAAATATGTATAAGGAATTCTGTAATATCCTGTAATGAGGATGTTCAAAGTGAAGTAAAAATACTAAAACATATAGACATAAATTTTTGATATTTTAAGCAGAAGGTGTGAATCGTTGACAACACGTGTTGATGAAGTAAAAAGAAAGAGTAATTAGAAATACTTCTAAATAATCTAGAATTTTAAACTTACAATTTAAAAATTGAGAAATGATGTAAAATAATCCAATTAATTATGGTACGACTTTATATTACATTAAAAAAATATTATTTTACAAATCATATATGAAAATATCTTTATTTGCCATTTTCTCAAAATGTATTTTTTGTTCATTCCGGTACACTTTTCTCAAAATTTACTTTACCTATATTGCTGATATTTTGCGTATTTTAAGATCCACAAATTTTCAAAAAAGTGAATGAATTCGTTTTCAAATAAACATTCACAAATTTTAAATGTAGCACAATTTCTGCGTAAAATTTAAAGGAAATTTGAATCACTAAATTTGAAAGTTTTATAAATTTGTTTTTTAAATTTCATTTCATTTATTTTATAGATTGTTATGTTTGCAAAAACTCTGTAAACTTTTATAGCTATATATGCAGTGGGTTTTATGCAAAGTGTACCTAAAGGTAAGAACATGTCTCGAAAATAAAAAAAATAGTTGATTGTTTATTGCTCATACAGATTTAATTGTAATTTAAAAAGGAATTTTTTTATATTAACAGGTGCATAAATGTACAGATAATTCAACTTAAAAATTTTACTTCCGTTGCTTTTAATTTAAGTAAGTGAGTACCATTTAAATTTGGTGTAAAAAAAGTTCATTTTTCCTTCTGGCAGATGTCCCAGTTACCTTAAAAGGTAAATATATTAATTTTGACAAAGTTTTAAAGAAAGTAATTTTTCTCATCACTTTTAGGCTACTAGTATGCAAATTTCTAAAATATTTATATTAAAATATTTGCACCTAAATTGTAGCAAAGAAGAGTAGATGTGTAGCCAAGCGTTCTAAAGAAGACAAGTTATAAATATTCAAATTACTCTAACGATTCATAACGGAAATAAATTATGAAGAATAATAAAAAAATACATCAACATTCATGCTGCCATTAATAATCCATACTGTATCAAAAAATATTTAAAAAAGAAACATTGTTAATGGTATTTTAACAGATGGTTATTTATTATTCCTCTGATAATGTTTGAAGGGATAAATATGTTTAGCAAAATTATAATGTATACAAAAGGTACAAATATTATGTATGTGTGTGTGTTTATTTATACGTATATATAAAACCTCTACTAGCAACCCACAAATGTCTGGAACATTAAGGATAAAAGAATAAAACAGATATCGAAAACTTAAAAATATAGATGCTGCAGTATTATAAATAATGCTGACAGAGGACAGCTGGAGAAGAAGTAAAGTTTAACTTCTAGCTTCTGTGGATAGCTAACCTAACCTCTTTCTGACTTCTCTACGTGACAATTGGGCGCTGAGGTGCATCAGCAGATGTCCCGATCAGGTGGTCAGTCTGATGCGAGATCACCAGTGTTAAAGTCCCAGAACAAGCTTGATACTCATATATCGACCCACTGTAAGAGGGATGAAAGACTGAGTCGACCTTGACCAGTCACATAATAGAAACTCGAACCTGTGGTGTGGAAGCGCGATGCGCTACTATTCGGCCACCGGGCCTTCAACTTAACTAAAGGTGTATTCAAAAATGCATACATCACGATAAATCTAATAACAATAACATAATCATTACCAGATTCAGGATTTAAATACAGTTTCAAGGTTAAAATATTGCTGGACTTATTGTAGCATAGAAATCAGTATAAAATTATTTTGACTAAAATAATTATTAACTATAGAAATAAACTAAGTTAAATATTAATACAATTCAATATATATAATAACATTATGTTAATATATAAATAAATATATATGATATTCGATTATTAAAAATACTTTAAAAAATGAGAAGTTTGTATTCTACACATACATAAAATAAATAAGAATATAATAACAGTAAATGTAATTGCTTTATTTAAATTCTACGTAGATTTCTAAATTATAAAAAGTTTATATAACATTTCATGTATAAAAAACATCTCTACATCCCCTAAAGAATGTAGTAATTTCTTTCAGCAATCCTATAAAACGAATCCAATCGCGGGAGCTCAATAAGAGATAAGACACACACACATGGACAGTTTACATCCCAGACAAGATGATAGTAATTTTTCTGCCGACACTGCAACTTTGTATCAATTTAACGCAAATATGACTGATGAAAGATAAACTTCTTAGTGTTTTTTTCGATGTATCGACAGCAAAATTACACTTTCATTTACAGCAGAAAGATACAATGTTTCCAACTTTTGAAACAAAAACAGGATGGCTTCAATTTGAAAAGGACTATTTATCCCTCAATGCTATCTTCTATAAATACAATTTTCAGTATATATATATATAAAACGAAAAAGTAGCTTCCAACCAAAATTGATAAGAAATGAATGAAGCATTTGTGTTAGTTTACATCAACACGGATCATTCAAATTGAAACATTCATTTTCTTTCTGATAAGAAACTGACGTTTCAACTATCTTGACATTCAATTATGTTTGCACTATATTCTGTTTCCCGCGGTTTCCTGTTTATATCTTGAAGATAAATTAAATTGTCTAAAGCAAGCGACACTTTCTATTTGTCTAAAAGGCGGCTTATCTTTTAACTGTAAAAATTTAAACAACAGTTTAATACACTACTGAATGCGATAGCTTGAATTTCCTTTGCATCCCCGATGAACCCAAGACTTCAGGAGAGACGGATAATAGTGTTTTTAGTTTCAAGTATTGCGAATTGAGATTAAAGTAAAAGAGAAAGAAAAATAGTGTTATGCAAAAAATAAAAAAGAATTCTGAAAGCAAGGGAATTATTTTCTGGTTTTCTTTTCAATATCTAAAATATAGGATGAGGCTTTTTTAAAAAAAATAACTTCGAAATAAAAAACACTGCCTTTGATATTTTTTTGGAGGCTATAGTCAAACAGTTATTCAATCCAGCTTACACAAGAAACCTTACTTTAGTTCTTAACGCTAGTTTAAACACTTACTACGAATGCTTCAGATGGGGAAGGGAGCTAAAGAACTTTTATTAATATTTTATTTGAGCAAATTTTTCATTATATCATTGATGGATCGCATAATGCAGTGGTTTCCGACTCCCGGGCTGTGGGCCAGGATGGTTCAGTGGATCAAATATTACAGGGTCGCCCAAGGAACATTCAATTATTTTCATTTTATTTACTGTTGAGTTTGAGAGCAACTTTCCAGCCACAAAAAAACCACGAACTGGTAAGGAATAGATCCACGACTTATTTGCAACAAGCAAGACGAATCTATCATTATATATATATATATATATATATATATATATATATATATATATATATATACATATATGAGGAAGAAGATCAACTCCTTGAGATTGTAAATGATGGCAGCCTTAAAACAAAGCTCCAGGCATCAACTCTGTTGGTGTTGTGGATAAGTCATGGCGGAATACCCTGAGGTTGCCATCACAGCCCTTAAATCCCCATTGCCGACAACCTAGCTGTGTGGAATTGGGTTTTCTGCAATGACAGCAGTCAAAGCAAAACAACGGAATAAACTGGACAAAAGGAATTAGACCAGGTGTCATTGTCTCCGATTATCCCCTGATGGAGCCTTTTCTTTGCAAAGAAACAAGTTCAGGGTTTTCATTGATTTAGTGTTCTAGTTAGTTAAAACGTTAAATACTTTTATAATCATTTTTTGTGTAACTTAATTTTATTTGTATAAGGCATAATTAAATACCATTAAGTTAAAATTAACAAATTGAAATAATATAAAAGCAAACAATCAATGTCCCTCCCCCACCTCAGTCAGCCGCGGTAAAATTATCAAAGGTTGACCGGTCCCCGGCACTAAAAAAGTTGAGAAACGCTACTATAATGAATAGAAAGAAGATTTTAAGATTTATTTTTGGAAGGGGGGGATTCAGGAAAATGAAACGTGGCGAAGGAAATTAAATTTCAAGCTCTATCAATCATATAAGGAATCTAACATCGTTAACTTCATCAAAATACAACGAATAAATGGGCAGATCACGTTGTCAGAATGAACGAAGACCGCACCACTAAAAAAGTCTTCAATGCTCAACCAATTGGCACACGAAGAAAGAGCAGGCAAAATCTTAGATGGATTGATGGCCCATAAAAAGATCTAGTTTTGAGAACTAAGAATTGGAGAACACTAGCAGGAAGAAGGCTGGCCTGGAAAAGGCTTCTTGAGAAGGTCAAGGCCCACCCTGGGCTGTCGAGCCAACGAGGAAGGAAGGACTAGAAAGATATTTTATCTTTTATAGAGATAATTTGTTTAGAATTACAGATTTAGATAAATTGTTTGTTTTGCTGCGAAAGAATAACCCACTGATGCTCTGCAGATGTGTTCTCTATATACGTCTTCACCGGCAACTGGGCTCAATCTGAATGGAACCCATCGATGAAGATAATTTTACTCCACTAAGTGAAATTCTATGTGTCGAATTCGTCTGACATCACTGCAAAAGTACCTGGCAGTATGCAACGGAGTAGGAAAAATGATTTTCATGAATACGGCCTCCAATCACTGAATCGCCTTTAGATGGTCCTTGTGCCCCGGTTATAAGATGGATCCTTGATAAGGACGCATCAGTGAATGAACGCTATCAGACGATCACTCTGTTCTTACATTTTGTCAAAGTTCACGGTCGACTCTACGTTCTTGATGCTCTATACCAGTGCTCCGCAACATTTTTATCGCTGCGGACCGGTCAACGTTTGATAATTTTACCGCGGCCCGCTGAGGGTGGGACACGTTGATTGTTTATATTTCAGATTGTTTTGATTTAACAATTTTAATTTAGTTACATTTAAATATGCCTTCAGAATAAACTACAGTTACATCAAAAATGAATAAAAGTTATTTAACGTGGAATATAAAGTGATTTCCGGGGAAAGTTGCACAAATCCGAGAGAGAAATGCATCACTTTAAATAAAATGGCAATAATTTAATGTTCTTTAGGCAACCCGGTGCCATTTGATCCATGGATCGGTACCGGTCCGCGGGGTGTGGAGCACTGCTCTATACAACCGCAGTTCTTCCTACTCCTGTCAAAATCATCGAATGGTAACTTCGCTCCGAGCCAAATGTGTGATTTAACTACCTTGTTACCTTTAGTCTAATTGCACGTTCCCTCTCAAAAAATAGCGACATCTGTTTTATACTGTTCGGGAATCCATCTGTGAGACATTGATATAGTCAATATTGGTCGAGGCAACCACATTTCCATGAAATTTATGACTTAGCATTGGAATGCCCTCGAATTTATTCATCATCCAAATGATCCATTGCAATGGGCTGGAGTTCCAGTTAGTCAGTCATTAACAGACAGAATTAAATCAACTACATATTCTTTAGTTAATTATGCACATATACAGTTTTATCCTAAATAGTTCTTTCTTGTTGCTTGGCTTTTTATGTCATAAAGTATACTAAAATAAAAATTGTTTAATTAAGAACTAAATATCTGCTTTTCATTGCAAACTTAAGATTAACTAATTAACAAGATTTTTATAACCGAACTACCAATCACATGGCCAGTAGACACATCGACAAAATCGCATCCCTGTACTGACGGACGGCTCGTTACCTCCAACAGCTCCCGCAATATGTCATGGAATATAGGATCAATAATAGAGTTATAGGCAGCATACCTTGTAATTTTGAGTCATGGTCAAGTTATGAGGGTAAAATTTAAGCTGCCATCTAATTCTTTATATCAGAGCATCAGCTTCATGGTACGATAGTCTTTGGAAGTGTGGATGTGCAAATTTTAGATTTTTTCAAACTATATCGTTCTGTAAATAAATAAAACATTTCTTTGTTTTAAGAGCGTACGGAATGGGATTTTTTTTCATTTTTCCCACTGAGTAATATAATAAAATAGATTTCTATATTAACTAGGATATTTAAAGTATTTCACAATATCTTCCATGATTAAACATTACCCAAGTAATAACTCTCAGTTTGAAAATGTGTGCATTGGATTATTCACTATAAATTAACCTTTTTTGCTTGAAAAATTCAAAATTACTTGCCAAGTCTAACGATTTAGTTTTTATTAGTGTTCATGAAATGAAAATATTTTTTGGAGAGAAAAGATATCACTAAGACATTTTCAATGTGACACTTACGTTTTTTCTTTACAGAAAACAAACTCAAGTTAGTATATACATGAGGAATCGAAAAACAAACAATCACTTTTTGTCATATGTTTACTTATTTTTGGACATTTGCCAAAATACATAGCACTCTACTCTTCTTTTAAGTAAAGCACTGACTCTTAGCTCTTACCCTCAGATTTTGAAGAGCATCTAATGCAGTTTTTTAAGTGAAAGGTCTACAATTAAATACACTTACAAAAAAATATGTACAAATATTTTTTTAAATCAATTAATCTTGAAACATTTCAAAAAAATAATTCTGGAATAAATTTTGCTTTGAAATGGTAGTATTTCATAGAGAAATTGTGTGTATGTGTATGTTAACTAATTTTTTTATTGTTTTTCTTTACGTTTAGCTAGTCAAATTGGAGCTAATGATGAAGAATCACTTCATTTTGAATCGTATTCGTATAGCAAACATGACACCTGAGCTAGTAACACACCCTCCTAGTTTCCACACCACAGCAGCAGTGGCTAAATCCCTTTAATGTTCAAAATTTCACACGGGTGTTTAATGATGTCAGGATTTGAGCGAATAGATTAATAAATTAAAAATTCCACTGGTTACATAGCAACCTGAAGAAGTATCCGGATGTTTTTGCAGTATTATAGAATGAATGTGCAATTTTAATGAAATGCACACTCAAAATTAAGAGAACTTTTCGATTTTAAGTATTTTTTCGAACTGACACAGGAATACTTGACGTAATGGTTTGTAACCCAAGACACTTAAAGGATACGCTCACACGCAAATATACCATTGAAATCTCAGTGATTTGAGTTTTGAGTATTTTTTGAGCACCACCACAATATTGGAAAAGAAAAAAAAATTGATCAGCATACATCATAAAAATTGCAAATAATTTTGACCCTTTTCATAAAACATTTAATTTGCTTTTTACAATATTTATATTCATTTTCGTAAAAGTAACATTTATATCGATGGAAACAAAAGTATTTCTTTAACAAGTTTTTATTTTCCTACATATTAACATTCAACATCCATAATTTGCAATAACTTAACGAAATTTGCAGAAATATTGACTGCGTAGAAGAGAAACATATTAAAATTTGAAATGAAATAATTTGTAATGTTCATGCACAAATATACCAATATTTTACTCTCAGAATATTGTTTCTAATAATATAAAGAATTCTTTAAGTAAAACTCTAATTGAATATCGTGAACATTCAGAATGGTATTAACGATATACACTGAAGTGCCACTGAATTAGGGATATTTACCTAGTAACGAGTTGGATCTCCTCTGGCCTTGATAACGGCTTCCACACGATCAGGCATAGATTCAACAAGTTTCTGGAAACTTTCCACGGGAATGACTTGCCAAATATTAGCTAAAACTGTCCATAATTCAGTAAAGTTCGTTGGGGCTGTGTAATAGCCTTTCACTCCTTGTTCCCAAACATCCAAAAATGCTCAATAGGATTTAAATCTGGGCTTCTAGGTGACCAATTTATGAGAGAAAAGTCAGGAATGCTCATCCAACCAGCCAGTTGCCAACCGAGATTTGTGAGAGGTGCAAGTGCGGATAACAGAACAGCATAAACGGATGGAGGTGATCACCCAGAAACTCTATGTACAGAATTGTATTGAGGGAGGTTGGTACGCTCACCAATGATCCCAAACAGTGCCACGAAAAAACACCCCAGACCATGATAGATCCACCATGCCCCTTGAACAGTTTCAACCTGGCATGCAGGATCCATGAGTTCATGAGGCTGACGCCATATTCTCAGCCTCCCGTAGGTGTTAAATAATCGGAATCTCTCAAGACTCATCACTCCATGCTACTCGTTTCCAATCTTTTACACTCCAGTATCTGTGCTCTCTTGCCCAAGCAAGACGTGTAGCTGATGGCAAGTACTGAGCAATGATATTGCCGTAGTTCGATGGCTTCCGAAACCATACGGTGAAGCGAGCTTTGCACAGTCTGTTAATGTTTGGCTTCGCTGGCTAAGTATTATACGCCTGAGCCGTCTCTCACCACTCACTGTCAAGGATAAGTGTCCTTTACAATTTCCCGATCGCTAGTTTTTTGCCCACCATCCATTTATTCTTGGTTTACTCTTGACACTGTCGATCTTGAAAGTTGTCTGACTATTTCGGAAATTGAATGGCCCATGCTTCCGGCACTTGTGGCCGCGGTAGCCGAGTGGTATAGGTATCGGATCGTGGCTTGCCTGGTCACGAGTTCGATCCCAGTACCACTAAAGACCCGCCGTGTAGGGCAGCGATGCACGTTAAATCTGTCGAGAGCTGAAACGTCCTCCCGTTGGTGTGGTGTGGTAGTTAGGAGAGGGGGGTGCCAGCTCAGGTGTCGTCCACGTCACTTGACCATGGTTCAAAATTACGTGGTCCGTCGCCAAAAGCCCTCGTGTAGCTGAACAGTGCGACGTTAATATTAAATCAATCAATCAATCAATCAAGCTTCCGGCACTTACGATTTGTCCGCGATCGAAGGCGTCTAAATCAGGCAATTTACCCATACTGGCAATTTCATCGACTAATTCAGAATAACCACAGTACGTGCTATATTTTCAGTTACCACAGCGCTTTCACTCGCGCATAAATGATGAGCAGTACTGCCCAATTTGCGTAGCTCTTGCTATCCCTAATTCAGTGGCACTTCTATAGCATGCATATATCCCCATTCGATTTCAAAATCTCCTTTGACAGACACCTAAATAGTCAAATGATTAAAAATTGATCGTATGCCCTTGCTCTCAGACAACTAATCTGAAAAAGAATTCCTCACTGGGTCAGTTATTAGCTGCTTTTTTGCCTGTCATTGCTGTGTGAAAAATAGACGCTGCATATCAATCAAATTGGAATATTATTTTGACTGCTAAGAATTTTCATCGTTTAGTTATATTTAATGATCTCTTGCCAGGCAACTTATATGATGTGATTATTATTTTATTAGCTATAATTGTAACATGTTCTTCGGAAATAATTATGAAGTTATGAACAAAAAATCTAAACATTGCGAATTGCTATTCTAGAATTTAATTAAAATATTTTCTTAAAAGTTTTATTCAGATGTTTCCATTAAATTTTGTACCTAAACCTCATGTTAAAAAAAGAGAACTTTAAAACGAGTTTTATTAATTCTTTACAAAATATTTTCTGTACTTCATTGCTGCCGAATTCAAAATATCAAACAGAACTTTGTTCTGGTCTCAAAAGCATCGATTGATTCGACTAAGGTAAAAGAGCGAAAAAAAAAATGTTTTAACGTACCATTAATATTTCGGTGATTGTAATAATTGTGTAGAAAAACAAAGAAATATATTGGTTTTCCTCCATTAGTTTGAACTTCGTGAACGCTATGAAGTAAATGCCTCAAAATGTCATTGCGAATTGTTTTTTTTAAGAAATAATTTTACATATTTTAAAGCGTCTCTTATACGAAGAGAAAGAGGAGATAGAGAAAAGAGGATACAATTCAGTTGCCTTTTGATAAATTTATGTAGAAATCACTCTAAATATAATCAATATAAAGAGATTTTTATTTGTATCCCAGTATATGTTTTAAATATGTTTACAGTATATGTTTAATAAAATGATCAATATTTTAAAAGCAATTCTAGTTCTTTTTTACAGTGTTTCGCTCTTGAAAGCTTCCAATGATAAAAGTAAAGAAAAGAAAATTGCCCAAAAGTAAAGAAAAACGATGAAATATTGAATTGATTGAATTTTTATTAACACTGCTCTTCGCAAGAGATACGAAATCTATTGGAAATGGACCTTGTTATTTTGAAGAACAATTGAAAGGCAAAGGCGAATCCTGAATTGGCATTCCACTTTCCAAACTTCTCCATCACGCTAATGTGAGGATTTTGAGCCTCAGCAGATTTAATGCGCATTATACCACTGATACACTAATGGCTTTAGAACAGGGGTAGCCAACCCAAATGACTTTGCAGGCCACTTCGGAAAAACATTACAATCTCGGGGGCCGCACATAAAAATATGTACCTTTATATCAGATTTGGAAACAAAAAACATTTATTGGAGTGAAAATTTAAAACAGAATGAATTATTATTATTGCTTTCATTATTTTTCATGTGTATACAGACAAAGATAATATAATAATGTTTATATAATATAATAATTTAAAATATTACAGTGTGTTGCCATTTTTTGAAAATTACGGGGCTCCTTTTGAATTGATCTTTCATTCCTCATTGATTGATTGATTGAATATTAACGTCGCACTGTTCAGCTACACGAGGGCTTTTGGCGACGGACCACGTAATTTTGAATCATGGTCAAGTGACGTGGACGACACCTGAGCTGGCACCCCCCTCTCCTAACTACCACACCACACCAACGGGAGGACGTTTCAGCTCTCGACAGATTTAACGTGCAACGCTGCCCTACACGGCGGGTCTTTAGTGGTACTGGGCTCGAACCCGTGACAAAGCAAGCCACGGTCCGATACCTATACCACTCGGCTACCGCGGCCACTCATTCCTCATTGATAAAATTTGATTGTGCTGTCATTCGCAAGCGATTAAGTATACATTGCCCTTTATCTTAACCGTCTTGAATATATTTTTTTAAACTTTAAAAAATATTTCTGACTACCTCTTGCTTTTTGGGCACTCCAAACAGAAAGGAAGGAGGAGAATTGAAAGTCGCACACACAGAGAATCATGTACCATCCATAGTTAAGGATATGCATAATGCAATTCGGAATTTATTAAAAAAGTAATTTACTATAGTAAAATCAAATGTAACTGTTTGATAAAATATAGTTCTATTTTAATCTAAAGGACATTTCTATTATCAAAAAGGATTTATTTTAAAACAAGAACAGGTAAAAGGCAAATACATTGTATATATATATATATATATAAATTTCGCCTCAAATGAACTTCAAAATGAAAAAACTTTAAAAACCTGATACTTAAAAACTTTTTTAAAAAAGTCGGCGGGCTGTAACTTACGTACTGGCGGGCCGCGTGTTGGACACGCCTGGTTTAGAAGAATAGGGATCGAGCCCATTTCCGGACTGAAATAAAACGGCCTCGAACTCATGACTAAGACAAGCGTGGCCTACTTGGAAGAATGTTAGCCTTATCGGAATAAATAAGATGAATATTTTTAAATATTTGAACAAAATTTTACTCAGTGGTGCAACAGTCCGTAGAGGGCCAAGGCCTATTGTGCCCATTTCAGTTTTCATGACCTTGGGCACTGAGGTGCATGAACAAATGTTCCGGACAGGTGGTCAGTCTGATGTCAATTTTTTCAAAACCCATGTTTTTTGTTTTGGAAAGCATCGTTGTTGTAGAATTGTGACTTACAAAAATTTATCAAAGTATTATACTAGTTTGCCATATATAGTACGTATCAGAGATGAACCTTATTTTAAAAGAAAGATGTTATGACAAACATAGCGGGAAAAAATATTCTTGATTATTTATTGCAAAAATATTTTGATAAAATTCCGACTAGGGATGTTGAAGTGTGTTCGCAGTAAATATAGAACCCTATAATCGCATTTCCTCTTTTGCGGGTATTTTTCTTTCATTTCCTCGTCGTTACAAATCCCGGCACATTTTAAGAGCGTGCGTTAAAAACACGATACGTTGAAGTCATTATATCGTTACGTGAACTCCTTGTAACAAAATAACAATATTAAAATGTGCTAGCTGCAACATCTATTAAAAAGAGAACAGCGAAATATTTAAAACTATCCCATTTGTTATAAAAGTGACTACTACTGATTTAAAAAATTATCTTAAAGGGAATATTATAAAACAAATTATTATTTATTTCTACGTTTTTCATTTCGAAAAATTTATTAGATATAAAAAAATGGGTAGTAAAATATGTATTTTTAAAAATATAATATATATAACTGCGAACCAGTTTTCTTTTCTAAAATTAAATAAGTTTTCCCTAATCTCCATCTTTCCATTTGTAACTATTCTTACAGCAGACTTAGCTTAAAGTGGCAATGTAATAATTACAGCAAATTATACATACATATGATTTAATATCACATAATAAATTTCAATCTCCATTAAACGTTTTTATCTATAATATTTTTAAAATATTGCAAGGTCCAATAAATAATATAATTTCTAACATTAAATTACGCATTTACAACATGTAATTAAAACTGTATATCATCCGTTAATAAATTTGCGCAATATTGAAGATGATTTGTAGAAAATACAAATACAAATATTTTAATTCTTATTTTATCAAAGAAAAAAAAAGATGGTGCATAACAATTTTTTTCCTGTTTACTCATAACGCTACTTTCTTTTTTGATACTTGATTTAGAGATTGCTTTATTTCTAATATATTTTGATTAAATAAAATAATGTGTCTATAATAAGTTTATCTTAAATATTTTTTTAAATATATTTCTGAAATTTTTGATGGTGTTTGGCCACTTAGAGGAGTCCTTGGTTATGCCATAGTCCACCTATACATTTAGTATACGAGACATTTAACATTTGGAGATAAATTACAGGACGTATTCTTAAGAAGTTCAAAGATTAACGTATAAAAAGTCAATCTATCAAGAAACGATACACCAGTCCTCGACTATTTCAAGGATCTTGCGAACTCTTAAATATTGAAAATTCAATTTCGGATTGTGAAAGGTTCGCAATTTGTGTTCTGAAGCCGATTTTATTAAACTGGAGAGCCACTAAGAAACGGAAACATAAGAGTGATTAACGACGTCGGCAGGGAAGGGCGTGTTGGATTCCGGTGCCGCCTTCTCCAGCGTTTGTTTTTACAGCCATAAAACAAGTGACCCTTTCCTTTGACTCCGTCGTATTTCATGTACCACTTTTGAAGTCAAGTTGCCGCTTCTATATTGCCATATAAACAGGGAGCATCCATAAAGTAAAATTGGGGGCACTTTTAAAATACTCCAATTGGAAAAAATATACGAGTATATACGCGTAATTGAGCCGTAATAATCCTTTTTAAAAAATTATAAGCAATTTTATTTTTCTCATACGTGATAAATTTTATATATTTGAGCCACGGGGTAAGTAAAAGAATATTACTTACAAATTTTACAAATATTAATTTCTAAAAGTGATAAAATGGATACTGCTTAGATCCGGGGGCAACCTTTTTGGGAAGAGTGCCACTATATGATAAAAAAAAAATTACGCGTGCCACTGTTTGATAACAAAGAAAATATACGTGCCATTTCAAACTTTTACAACACGCAAAAAAATATGAAAAATGAAAAAAATTTTACCTATAGGCTTATTATGGGAATTTCACGCAAATAGCACATTTTTTAATGCAAGTCTATGTTGTCGAAATTTAAAAATAATATAATAGGTAAACAATAGTACAAATTTGGGTTTTATTACTAAAAAAACTTTCTACATGCTAACTCTGGCTTGGCATCAAATAAAAATAAGTATTTTGAAGCATTTAATTATATAAATAATTGTTAAACAGTCAGTACTTAATAATATGGTTTTTGAATTATTTTCTTTTTTTATCAAGTCATCTATATTAGGATTAGCTCTTGAAGATGCTTATAAAATCGTTATTTTAGGTGCATATCAGCTAGTTATGTGTTGTATTTATTTTATTATACTCATAACAGAAAAAATTCATTCACACAAACATATTTTGATCCACATTTTGAGGTTTCTGTTTGAGACAACCTTATTTCAATAAAATTATAAAAAAAAGTTGCTAATTTTTTACTTTGCAATTTTTTTATTTTTTCAGTAAGTCTTAGCGTGTCACTGTTACAACTTCACCGTGGCACGCGTGCCGCGGGTTGGTCACCTCTGGCTCTGGATTAGGCATTCAATTGAATATTTGTATTTAATCTATCTTTACGCACAAAGTAAACGACACTCACAGATGAATACTTAATCTATATGCATTATTTCTCCTATCTATATCTATCCATCTCTCTATATCAAAAGAAGGTAAAAAATACGAGGAGCTTAACATTTTGATAATTCTAAACACCCAAACTGTTTGCTAAGTTAAATAAGTTCTACTAAATTATTTTAGTAACATGGAAAAGGGATACACTGTAGGAGGGGATAATTATGCATTCAGTCACATAGGTAATTTGCTATGATATGTTTGGTTGTATTTTTCAAAATTTTAATACGTCAAACTCATAAAGTGCCTTTAAATGAAAAGACGAATCAAGGAAAAAATTTGGAATTTTTTCAGTACGTATAAAAAATGACAACTATTTTGTACTAAAAAGACTTATTGTAAAAGATGCAAGATGTGAAAGCATCGATAAGCAATTAATCGATTTTTTTAAAAAGTGAAGTTTAATGAAACAGACAGATTTAGTGCTATATGTGAATAAATATTTTCTTTGATAACTCTTTTCACATAATGTTTCGAGCAACTCGCAAAGCCTCTACGGTATTGGGGCAATTAAAAATAACCATATAAAAATTAATCAAACTGAAGACTGGATTAAAATCTAGAATAGGAAATTATTTAATTTATGTACTCCTTTTGAGAAATTTTATGGAATATTATTGAATATAAGAAAAAATGAAATTTTAAATAAAATGTTGAGTTAAGTTTGGATTAATTTCAAATTTTTCTCCTGATCACAGTAAAAAATATATATAATTTTAAACTTAAATTTAATGAAGATTAAAGAATGGATATCATAAGAAATGGTGTCGCTTAGAAAGAGTTTAGAAACCTTTCTTAATTTTCAGTCAAGTATATTCTCTCATGGATAATTCTAAATGCATTGTTCTGGAAAAAAATCTCACTATATAGTTTTCATAATATTATTTCTAGGGGTAGGGGGAATGCGTGAAAAACTGCGCAGAAGTAAAATACCTCTAAGCACTTAAAGTATTCCTTTTTTCTTCGATAAGATTAAAAATTTTTTTCTTCTGGATATTTTGTTGCATTGTGCTCAAATAATTAAAAAATTTATCTGCAATTTAGCAGTTTCCACAGAAAAAAATGTCTAATCAAACCATTCATGATTGGTGCAACATTAAAAATAAAAATAATAATTACTTTTCTAGAATTAATACGTACGGCTAAATTAATGAATTTTAAGACAAAAGTAAAAGTAATCAACAGGGACGTAGCTACCGCTGTATGAATGATACTGGGGCCCCAAACTTCAGAGGCCCCAACATGTGTAACATTTTGAAACTTTCACATAAATTTTATTAATACGATTATTTTTATTATTTTCCAAAAAAAGGGCCCCCAAGGAATTTTGATACAGGGCCTAATCAGGACTATCTACGCCAGTGTTAATAAGCACATAAATGTAATAAACGTGTCCGATTAACTAAATATTTAATTTAATCATTTTTACAAATCAAAACAAAACTGATGTTTTTTTAATCATTTTCTTGGCGACATCATGATTTTTTCGGAAGAGATTTTTCACAATCTTTGAAATCAAATATCGCCTTCATAAGCTAATGAACATCTAAACCATATATTGCTTTCTTTTTGATAAATTTCATTTTCATTTTTAGTAAATTTATTTTATAAAAAGGTGATATTTTCGCGGTGTTTCGTAATTGAGCATAAAAATTTCTTTTTCTGAAATAGTCATAAAACCCCTTTATAAAGAAAACATCAAAATACCCCAATTTAAAACAATTGTATGTGTTAGAGGTATTTCTGAATTATATTCATTTTCGAGAGGATTGAGGACCACTACTCCAAATCTTAGTTCTAAGGTTTCGTCAAAAAATAGATGAATATTTCAGACAATCCCCCTAAGCGAAGAAAACTAGTTTTTTTTTAATATAAAATTTATCCCTATCCCTCTCTTTTTTGAAAATAAAGCAACTTTTAAGGAGTTATTTCGAGTAAGTTTAAAATTTCCCTGCGGAATAAAAAGAATGTATCAAAATTAAACGGATTTTAAAAGAAAATTATAGGGTTATATTCAGAAGTCAGAGAAAACATTTACGATAACGCTCGTTTTACGTGATGTGCTTGCTGATAACATATACTCCAATATACACTCTGTCGCAAAAAAATATATGCACCCAGAAGAAATCAAGCTACAATCACGAAACTCGGCAAGAATGTAGTCTGGTAAGAGATATGCAAATGATTAAAATTTCGAAGCCAATGAGACAAGGCTAAGTGTGCTATGCGCATATTAGTTGCGCAACTGGGAGAGTTTAAAAGCATGAGTACGAGCGCCGTACGGCTATCCAAACGAATCTGATGACTTTGATAGACGATATTGAGACTTAGGATGCCTCTAAGACGTAACCGGCGGCAGTACGAGCAGCTGACGGACTTTGATAGGGGCCGTATAATAGGCCTCAGAGAAGCAGGTTGGTCGAATAGACGTATCGGCCGCCACCTCGGTCGGAGCGATATGGTAGTTGCTCGGTGTTGGAAACAGTAGATCACAGAAGGTAGAGTGTACCGTCGCGGAGGGTCAGGACGTCCCAGGAACACAAATGATCGCGAGGATCGTGCAATCAGAAGAGTGGCCACTTCGGCACCAACAACGTCGCTAGCATCGATTCAACGCCACTGACCTCCTTCCAGACATCCAGTGCCATCAAGAGAAACCATAAGGAGACGACTGACCGAAGTTGGCTTGAGGAGCCGACGTCCGCTAAGACGCTTACCACTGACCCCACATCATAGGCAGTGTCGACTGGATTTTTGCCGACCTCGGGCAACTTGGAGTGTGACAGACTGGAGACGTGTCATCTTCAGTGATGAATCCCGATTCAGTCTCAGTGCTGATGACCACCACACACGTGTCTGGAGGCGCACCGGCCAGCGGTCCGATCCGGCATTTATTGTCGAGCGGCATACAGCAATTTCACAAGGTGTGACAGTGTTGGGAGCAATTTCTTGGGACACACGATCATCTTTAGTGGTCCTTCAAGGCACTTTGACAGCTCGCAGATACGTGGACGATATTTTAACGCCGATTGTGCTACCCATGCTATCAAGTCACCCAGGTGCCATTTATCAACAGGATAATGCTCGTCCACATACTGCGCGACTCTCCCAACAATGTCTTCAAGGATATGACGTCCTACCATGGCCTGCCAGGTCACCAGATCTTTCGCCAATAGAGAATGTCTGGGACGCGCTGGGAAGGCAACTGCAGCCGTCCCGAGATACAGGAGAATTAACTGCGCAGATGCAAAGACTATGGCAGGATCTTCCACAGGGGGTCATAAGTGATCTAATTGAATCGATGCCACGCCGAATTTCGGCTTGTATAGCTGCCAGAGGTGGCTTTACTACTTACTGATTTTTAACCTTTTGCAAGCTGTAACCACTTAATAAAATGATATTTTGTTCTGAATTTTTAATCATTTGTTTATTTTCATATACACTTCATGCATACCAAATTTCGTGAATGTAGCTCAATTTCTTCTGGGTGCATATATTTTTTTGCGACAGAGTGTATTTTAAGCATTCATATAAAAAGTCCCAATGCGCATAAATGTCGAGTTGTTATAAAAACGGTATTAGAAAGCAACAATCTTTTATATGTATATATTTCCCATACAAAATTTCATAATCTTAGCTCATTTTTCCTGTAATAAAATATTACTACGAAAATTACCTTTTGCTAATAATAATTTTTAAAAATTCCAAAATTTCGATATCGGGTTATTTTTTTTATAGTATTTTTCTCATAATTAACTTAGATACTACAGAAAAAAAATTCAAATTCATTCTATAGAAAAAAAATTTCAAATTCATTCTACAGAAAAAAAAATTATAATTTAAAAACTAAAATAATTTCGTTTTACACCGTAAAAGTACCAGTTTAGATTCTTGATTCTAATCATCGCTAAAATCATGGAATTTATATTTTTGTACGGGCCTCTAAATCAATCTGGGGAATATTACCCGTGCAGCCTAGGATAGCAATTCCTCCTCTATTTTCTTTAGCACTGGATATAGATTTCAAAACCATTCCCCTTTTTCACAGCTCTAAAAAAATCATTTGCTTACGACTGATGCTTCTTTGGTTGCATAAAAAGGGAAATTTTTGTCATTTTTTAAGTAAAGTTTCATTTTTTTAGATCGAAGTATTTCTTTAGATTAGTATAAAAGGTTTATTTGTCGTTTTTTTTTAAATAGTTATTTTGAACGTTTGTATACGCATGGGTTGATTTGAATTAAAACTGCAGCATAAATAAATCAGATTACAATGTAGAACCAAACTCGACTTTTTTTAAAAAATTTAATGAATGGATCAAGTTATATGAATACATCTAGCGATAAAAGAATACATGATATTTAAAGAAATATAGATTATTCTTTTAACAAATTATTCACACACACACAAAGGTGCAAAAAAATATTCTTTCCATTCTTTTAGAAAAGTAGTCCACCTTTTGAAATTTAATACTGGAAAAATAATAATGCACATATGAATGATTTTTTTTTCCCTCGATCTTCTAGAATAACATGCAGTAAACATTAATAAAATTAAATACTTACATTTTTCTTACATTAATTCTTTAAAATTTCTTGTCTTTTAATTTTTTCTTAATATAAATTATATGATAGTGCTGTGTGAGTAATTTAAGTTGTGTGTGTGAGAACTTTGGTTTTACTTCATTCCAAATTTACTAAATTATATATATATATATATATATATATATATATATATATGAAATTGACATTTATTTTTGCATGCATTTTTAAACGTATAATTTGAGAAACAACTAAAATCGTTTTTAAAAAATGAACAGTTATTATTTTATTTGTCAAAAAACAATAAAAAAACCTAGTAATTTAACAACTTTTTTTTCTTTTGAAAATAAGAACATATGCTCAAAATTACTATTATTATATATATAGTTAAATTATCTACTAACAAAAGTAGTATCCTTATTTTAAGAGGAAAGCTGTTAAGTTAAGTATAATTGCTGTCATAATATATGCGGCAATTAAACATAACAGTTATTATAATTCAATTCTCTCAAAAAACAATTTAAAAAATCCTAGTAATTTAACAACTAAATTTTTTATAAGAATATTTTTTTTAAAAATATGCATTATATATAATCATACTCTACTGATTCTCTGAAGAATACATGTTTGTCTGTTATTGAAGGAAAAGAATATTTATAAAATCATTCTCTCTATATATACATGTCTGTATAATAACATTTTAAATACTACTAAGAAATAACCGAGACATTTGGATTTAATCTGCATTGCAGTTGATCCTTAAACACATAATTCAATAAATTTCAGTTATTTATGTTGATTTATTTGGTTTTAAGAACCCGTACACTTAAGTATCCTGAGAATGGAGAAGATAGAGGCTCTCAGTGCGATATTAAGTTCTTTTATTTGAAAGGTTACAGTACTCGATAAATTCCTGATGAAATGATGGTCATCTGTTCCCTGACGAACCTACTGTAACTTTTCCCCGCCTCGCAACTGCAAGAGCGGCTTCCCTATGCAGGCAGCATTATGCCCTTTATATCCACACGTCAATATTAAGGGACCCTTTCAACTGACATCGCGCCAACAATCGATAGCCATGAAAAAAAACAAAAACTGGATTACACACCTGCGAGCCGGAACCTCGAGTGAAATTTGAGGTGTAAGAAAAGACCGCCCCCACTACAAGAGTGGAGAGACAGTCTGTTTGAAATACTCGAAAAGAGAAGTGGTGTTTGCTTCCTTCTCCTTCAAAAATAACAAATTCTGTAGTAAGGAAATACTCAATAGTTTGAAGGACTTATATCTAAATGTAAATAGTATAATTAACAGCTGTACACATTATAAATAATTTAATTTCTTAAGACTCACGCTACCCATCAATTTTCCCAAACATTACACCACATGTCCTTCAAAGACAACCAAAGACGTAGAAGACTATCACTTATGATCGATGTTACCTCGGATAATAAAGTAGAGGATTATATCATATTACAAAGAAAAATCTTGAGTGAGACTCATCTCAGTTTTGGCAACGAGTGGAAAGTTATTCACGAGGAACAGCACATATCAAAGGAGTCTGTACGCTGAGTTTCACGATGACATCGATTCTAATATCAAAAAATTAGCCAGAAGAGGCAGCCTAGCGACTTATTCCCAAAAGACAACGTTCCTCAAACTGTGGGGCACCCCCCCCATGGGGCCGTGACAACTCTACAAGGGGAGAGCGAGCATATTGAAAAGTCGAAAACAAAATTTTATTTAATTAAATTTGTTTACCTTCAATAAATTAATAAATGCATTCTGACATAATAAAAAATAAAATACACATTTACACTGATATATTACACTTATATCAGTGCTTTTTTGTAGTGTTTTATGTATTTTATAATTAATTTAACAGTTCAAAGTTAAGAACAAGTTTAATAATTACCAGTGACCCCATGAGCTTGTCACATATAAAATTATACACAAAATTTAACACTTATCTTGATAATTAGTACTGTTTATAATTAATCCCTTAACTCCCAATTAAAAGTTACGCGATTCGCTTTTCAATGCCTACCGTTTTCCACGTAGGCGTGCGTATGCGATGTATTGGGGGGAGTAAGGAATAAAAAAGCAAATAATCTGAAATGAGTAAATCTTTTGGAAACACTGTCAAAGTCCTTTTATTTTATTCCAAAGCCTTCGGAATAATTTTATGGATAGCAGTGCACAGAAAATATCACACTTCAGAAAGACGTATATATACGTCCGTTGAAATTAACGCTTTGGCTGAGCGAGAAGTTTATATACGCCAGTAGCACTTAAGAGGTTAAAGTCGTATTGAAGTTTTAGCGTCAAAGTATAGTATTAGTGAATTCAATACATTGTTATTGTATGAGGGGGGCCGCGATGAAAATTATGATTGAATATTGGGTCGCGAATATTGAAACTTTGAGAAGCACTTGCCCAAGAACAGTACGATCCTGAAGTCTGTAAGGAAGATCACGCTATTTTGAGGAGTATCGTGATGTAATCTTAACACAGACGAGGGGATCAGGACATATTAGTGCCTATTTTTCACACTATTAAAGAAATTACGCATCACTCTGATTAAGAAAAGGACGGTATGATCATCAAAGGCGACTATCTTCTTGTCGATAATCCACCTGCTTAGCTATCTTGGGGTGCAACTGAGGAATCAAAGAGACGAGAGTTTGAATTTTTGCTACATCCACTCTACTCTCGCGATTTCAAGCGTCTTCTTATACTCAGATAGAACTATGGTTTTCAATACATTCTGCTGAACTCAATAATGTGGCGGCATCCAAAAGATCGAGATACACTAAGAGAAATGTAAAACTCTGGTTAGGGACTGCGTAGAGAAGTCTTAACTAAACTAAGTGCCTCAACAGCCCGTGGGGGCAGTGGCACACCAAGGAGGGGGGCAATCCACCATAGATCAATAGATTTTTAATTTTTACCACAGAGGATTACCCCTCGGTGCTTTCGTTTATGTGTTTTTTTAATGTTACCACCCCTTTGGGTACCAAACCGCTTATAATTTCTGATAAATGGAAATATAAGCAGTATTTTAGACAACCTGTTAAAACATATGGAAATGTAACATCGGTAGTGTTTTATCTCTGGATTTACATTTGATTCGAATATTTTAAAATATTGTTTAAAATTACTAAGGGTTTAAAAACATTAAAAACGATGGCAACATTTTTCGATAAACTTTATTTTCCTAGGGAGTAAATATTTTAATGATAAATATGTTTCCTAAAGTGTATACTTTTATAAAATCTGTTATTTTAAATAGAAAAGAGGACTTTAGAAAACTGTGAAGTAAATCATTTGTTCTCCCAGAATAATTTGCATACGCAAATTCCAAATTCAATCGCTATGAGAGGACCATGGAATTAAAAATTATTGAAAAGATAAATACATAAAAAATTCAGCCCTTCTAAACTAATAAATTTGAGTTACTGATATTTGGGATTCAATCTCGTAGAAGATAAAAGGGAATATAAATGTATTTCAACCATCAGCAGTGGCGCACACAGGAATTTTTCAAGGGGGGTCCGGGGTCGAAAGTTCACCATTCTTGTATCATGCTCCTTTTGATTTTGTCGATTTTCGGGAACAAAACACAGTAAAAAACTAGTTTTTGAATAAATAATTAGCATTAATTAATAAAATTAATCATTAATAGCAAGTAATTAATTAAATTTTACGTACCATATACTTAGAATTATAATCAATCGAAAAAAAAATCAAGGGCTTTGGGGGGTCCGGACCCCCCTTTGTGTGCGCCACTGACCATCAGGCAAAACTCTTTCAAATTTAAATGTAAAAATAATACATAATACCAACAATAACTGAAAGAATTTTTTTGTTAAGAGTCACTTCCTTTATTGACTATATGAAGTTTAACCCTGTAAGGCATAAACTTGTGGCTGATGCCCTACTCTACGTTTTCCACGTGACTTAGAAGTGTGGGAGTGAATGAAGAACCTGGTGTTGCCATAATCTTAATATTTCTTTATTAAGATCTTCTTAAGCAATGTGTACAATAAGAATATTAATATTCTAACTTAGTGGATCAGAGGTGAAGAGACACACAATACGTACTATCGAATAAGCGCGACCCTGAACACTATATTTAACTTTATATATAACGCCTTATCCTAATCTCAGTATATACGCAGTTCCTAGTATTTAATAGAACGGTCCTACCTCTATATCCTAGGTAGCAGCAACACACTCAAATCTTAAATGACTTTTTTTTATCACTCGTGGAATGGTATCCACCTTGACTTGAACGCACTGGCATGAATAGCTGAACTCTTGAATAATGTCGGATAACTTTTCACTCCCAACCAGAGACTAGCATAATCACTTCCCAAAGGCCACCCTGCTTACACTAAACTTCTGCTATTTAAAAGGTTCTTAATTTGCATAATCACGCTTCGCTTCTGGATTTGGTTGGAAAGAATTTGTCTTTTTGGCCCCAAAGAACTCAAGAGGAGTTTTTAGTAGAAAGCGCGATGAGCCCGTCACAAGCCCTTAATTGGTTTGCCCGTATGCTGTACGGGCACTGATATTTTCTTCTTTCTCTCTTTTATCAGAATATATTTTTATTATTTATAGTGAGATTGTTAATGCTAGTGTTTTAAAGAGATGCAGTTGTCCATGGTATTGAAATATTTCTCATGTGAGATTTTGTTTGTGGTGAAGGTGGTAACTTTTTATTGAAGGCAGGGATTTAGGTTCTGGAAAGAGTATTTGATAGGGATGGGCAAGGCACTGTGTAATTTGATGCTTGAGAAGAAATGAAAATAGAAAGAAAATCCAAAAAAAGCCGATTTTATCTCTGCCCCTGTTGCAATGTAAGACTTAGTATCACAGCATGCTTCCAATTGTGTGTGCATATATACACACACACACAAAATCCTCAATCATGTTTGAAAAAGAGGTACGGACATTAAATTTTTTTGTAAGTATGAAAGAAATTCTTTTAAGATATATGAAACATTCTTCATAGCCTGCAGAGTGCACTTATAAAAAGCAAGCATTTAGGGGGTTTTACGTTTCCACAATTATAAAATAAAAAATAGTATGAAAACATGAAAATTAAGATAAAATTCTTCCATTTTCGCATTCTGTTAAGTATTATGCTTAGTTATGTGCATTTAAAAAAATGTGTCTTTTTTTGGAGCATTTTGAGCTAAAAAACTGACAGTTTAAGGGGTTAAGAAAATTAAAAAGTTCTACATTTAAACAAAACTCTTTTGAGTAAGTTCATTATCTCGAGCATTTACTCAAATAAAATTACTATTTTTAAAGCTAGATTTAACTCCTTACTGAAAAACATTTCTCCTATCAGAAAATGAACATCGTATTTCGTCACATCAAATTACCACAACACGTGTAAATAGGTCCAACCACCTATTGCCAGCAGGATTGGACATTATCCCTAAGTTGGCAAAACACGCGCCACTTTTGTAAAGAAAGGAGGCTTCTTTTCGAAACTTGACTCGATGGCACTGATAGGTTTATGTTCCTGCTGTTTATCAGTAGATGACCCTTCTCAGTAAACTCAGTTGACCTTCGAGGTTGTACAATTAGATACCTTCGTCAATGACAATTTACTAACGGAGACTAGACTGTCGACAAGTAGCTTTCCAGACTTCCCTCCCCCCCATACGACGGACATTATAAATGGGATATTGACAGCTACTGGTTTGAAAACATGGGAGAAAACATCGGTTCTTGCTCTTTGTAAGAAAGCATCTGATTTATCCATTATAATAATAATAACGATACAAAAACATCACGTTTCGTAGGCAATCTCAGGCTCAGATTCATCAATTCCAACTTTGTACTTTGAGATTTTGATTGTGTTTAATGAGGGTAAGAGAAAGGGATGATTAGATAATTTTACATAAGACACATATTTCCTATTTCTGTACTTATTTTATAAAAAATAAAGTGTAATATTTGGTACAAATTATGTTTGCGCTTTTGCTTTTAATTAGAATTTAATGAATCTAAGATTTTTTAATGGAATAAATTATTTAATTTTATTCCTCAAACTAATTGATAATGACTTGAAATGTTAATAAATGAAATAATTGACAAAAAATATATCAATTTTTCAAATGTGGCTATTCTCCGATAAAAATTACCATCACATAACTAACTGAGTAAAAAAAGAATTTAAAATTGTTTCAAATTTCGTGAGGTGAATCATTTTAATAAGTTTTTGATAAAAATTTAACGTAATTATTATGGAGGAGAACTATTTATTATCTATTACTCTTAAATAATATTATAAAATGTAATTTCGGAATTAAGTTTTCTAAAATTTTACTGAACTCATAGTTAACATTTTCTGACTTTTAACTTCATTGACAGGGGATTAAATTATAACAGCACATGAAAAGTTACATTGTGCTTATTAGTTGCAAGAATTTATCGAACTTTTTAGTAAAGATGCATTTTCTATCAATTAATATGCAGCTTTGAAAACGCTTTTTTTAAACTTTTATTATTATTTAAATACAATGTGATGTTCACACAAGCCTTTATACACTGTAGTACGAAAAACCGTTTTTACTTTGATAGAAATAACATTCTTTTCCTTTTCGTAGCTCTCATTACTACAAATATCTAATATCGACTTTTTAAGAAAAAATACAATGTATTATATTTACTTCTTGTAGAAACGTGATACAAGATACTGAATATCCATTTCCAAAACAGCAAAAATCACAATTTCCCTCTCTTCTTTTTTCCCTTTACCACTTCAGAGAACGGAAGAGATAAACACGGCAGCAGTTTACAAAAAGCACCACCAACGATCTTCAGCTATAATCCGATTTCATCGCTTCTAGCTCATTTCCGCACGTGCATAGAATCCTTTGCTCTTGCACGAGGGGGAGGGAGGAATGATCAGAGGGGTTGAAATGTGGGTGGTGAATTCCCCCTTCTCTCTTACTCAAAGAGGGGATGGGAAAGTAACTAAGATTTAATGTGAAAAAGCCGGCACGCACATACGGTATACTCATCAGTTTCGGTTTTCAATTCAGCACTTATGTTTCCAAGAATATTTTTCTTTTTTTAGAACGGGGGGATGGGTATTTTTCTTAACGGTGCAAAACAAATAGAGGAAACTGACAAAGAAGATTTAATGCTAAACAAACATTTAACAATTGAACTGTAAAGTACCTTTGGGGATATACTTCGTTTTTTCCTTTTCATAAGACGAGATTTATTTTCACTTAAAAAGACAGACTAAAGAAAGAAGAAAAACTGAATTATAAGATTGATACATTTTTTTAAAGTTAAAAATTGCTTACAGAAAATGTCCATTTTAAATAATTACCCCAAATAAAATTAATAACCAATACACCAAATGAAATTAAGTTTTTTTGTAAATTAAAATGTCATAGAATATATATAATTTTTAGATTTTGAATTAAATATTTCCAAGATATTTAAGTATTCTTCCCCTTAAATTGTCGCAATAAATTTAAAACAAATCATCTTCATAGATGATTTTAAAAGATTGTTTCTAATAAAATATATTAAATTTTATAAAATACAAGTCCGAGATATGTTACAAGCGGAATTATACATTATTTTTTAAATAATCAATAATATCTTTTTATTATAAAATACCTACATAAGTGTCGTATATTGAGATATCTTACTGTCGAGATTTTTAAATAAAAAATATTTATGCTAACAATAGTATCCCTAAACTCCGAAATGCATAGATAAACGGGGCCTAGTAGGGCCCTTTCCGAAGTTATCTTGTTTCTTAATACACAATATACAACTTACATATTACTCATATAGATTAAGAAACACATCTGATGCAAGGTTTTAAAAATAAAGTTAAAGGTTGCTTTTTTGAAACGATGCGCACCAAATTTCTGCGCAATTAGTTTAATATAATGAGGAAAAAATAATTTAAATATGCATAAAGTTAAAAAATAATGAATGTACACATTTAATTTTTAATATCACGAAAAAAGACTATCCAACTTGATGTTGCTATTTATTAAAGATAATTTGAACAATGATTTTTTAATGTCGTCTAATGAAATAAAAAAAACAAGTAAAATAAAGTTTCAATTATTTAATTTAATTTATATTTCTGTTGTAGTAATTATACATTTAATGATTTATTAATTAATGTTACATACTACTTAGATTTCACTGGCATAGGTAG
The DNA here is from genome assembly GCA_019973935.1 of Trichonephila clavipes. Lineage (NCBI taxonomy): Eukaryota > Metazoa > Arthropoda > Arachnida > Araneae > Nephilidae > Trichonephila > Trichonephila clavipes. The sequence goes on from BMAU01006228.1 coordinate 208,647, forward strand.
CCCTTGTTGGTACCAGTATCAAAATTTCAAGAATGCCCTTTTTTGAGAGCCCTTGACATGTTACGATTTGTTTGCTTATATATGTCGTGGCCCTTGTAACTTGAGCCCTGTTTGATTCGAAATAGTGTTTTCATTTCTATTTTGCCCAAAAAAAAGAAGTTTCGTAAGATTTTATTTACTAATTAATATTTGAATTTATTATATAGGCCCCATTCCCTTTTTATATCCGGTGTTTTGAAATTTTAAAGGCGTTCTTGTATGTAAATAATGTATGAATAAAACGAATTTGAAACAACTGACGGAAAGAAAATGTCCCCATAAAAGAGATGAATTTTAAATGATGCATCCTATGCATCTTTATATTTGACGTGAAATTAATTGTAAAAAAATATTCATAGCACATTTCAGTTAATTTTAAATTATCCATTTCAACCAGAGAAAAAAGATGTGTGAAAATAAATACAAATAAGTATTTAAGTACTTATGATCGCTTAATATAAACTAGAGCTTTGCTTTGCTAGAGCCACACACGCAGAGTTACTTTGAAATTTAAATCTTTAATTAAAAATGTGCCTTGAACTAAAATATATATTGACACTTAAAAAGAGAGAAATCTATTTTACGCACTTTCATATTTTTCGTAATGACTCCAAAAATATTACTTGTATGATAAATTTGACAAGAGCATTCTGTATTAATAAAATTTTAAATATATTTGCTTCTACTGAAACAATACTCATTGATTTAAACTTAAAAAAATTTCTATTAAACTGGACTGATCATTGATATCGTTAAAGGGAAAGAAGTACACCGGGTATCATCCTTATACAGTTTAAACAAGATGGTATTTTTGTTCTGTTAGGAAATTTGATAAATTTTAAAAATATTTCTTAGAAAATTAAAATTAATTTTTGCAAGCTTTGTCGCATCAGGTATTTTACTTTATGACGTAAAAGTGAAAAATATTTCAAAACCAAAAAAATATAAAGGGAATAGAAATAAATAGGAATAATTACACAGGATTAAACGTGGGACTAATCAATTACTAGGTCATTGGTAAGCAACCAATTTGTGATTAATTACTGCCTGACCAATTACTAGTCGATAAATTATTGGTTGGCAATGTGATTATCACTAAGTGATAATTAAACTGGGTGAATACAAATGATGGACCTTATTTTAAAAATTCTTATTTTCGAAACTACTGCATGCATTACAGTAGGTGATACATGATTTTAAAGAGAAATATACCAAGTTTTTTTCCATCAATGATCAACAGCATATTCAAAATCGGTGTGATTGAAATCCAAACATGGCAATAATGACAGAGAACAAGAACATTCAGAGCAAGATCCAGCAATAGCATTTTGAGATGATATCAATTTAAGGAAACAGGTTGCTTGTGTAAAAAGAAAAGCAATTTCCTCCCAAGCACCACTGAAGAAGCAGTGGATAGAGTGAGGCAGAGTTTTGTTTGAAGTCCGTGGAAGTCTACGAGAGTGTCCGCCTGTACACTTAGAATGCCCCAGAAAACGGTATGGAAATTTTTAGGAAAAAAATTAAATTTTATGCCATAGTATTTGCAATTGACACAGCAAATGACAAGACGACAAGCAAGTATTTGTGCAGCATTACAAACCATTGATAAAATGATGCTACAAAATGTATGGAACGAACTGGATTACAGATTGAACGCATGCCGTGTAACAAGAGGGTCACACATCAAACATTAGAAACAAAACAAAAAAATTGAAATATTTCTCTTTACATTCATATATCACTTATTGTAACACGTGCAGTAGTTTCGATAATATAATTTTTTAAAATCTGGTCCATCATTTGTACTCACCCTGTATTGCCCAGTACATTGTCTAAAATGGACAACACAAAAACAATTTTAATATTATACATTCCTTAGACCTTACCTTGTTTTTAATCTTACAGACATACTTTTAGATACGTAATCAAAATTTCCCTTATTTCTTATTTAAGAGTTAAAAAAAATATTTTTGTTCTTTATCCTCTTGAAATTTCTTTGGTGTTTAATGAAGATACATCCGTCACAAGACCGAAAAACATCTCAAGCTCCTTTGTCGCAGTTTAAAAATTTTAGGGGTACATATTTGAGTTAAGATTTTTTCAAATGTGAGAAAACTGTTATTTTTTGTCATCCTCTATATTTCACAAATATCAATGAAATTTAAATTAAAGATAGGATTTTTATACTTTCACATTAACTCTTTTTAAATATTTTTCTCACACATTTTTCCTCATGTTATAAAATGTATTTGTTGTTCCTGGTCTTAAGTTTGCCGTCTCTGTTTCTATAATTCTTTTGTTATTTAAATGAACTTTTCAACGGACTTTCTCTTGGCCATGAATATGTATTTTTGTCCTTTCTTTTTCGAGAAGCAATCTTATATCTTTCAATTCTTTTATGTATTGTAAGTTTATAAAAATATAAAAACTGATGATTTACTTCAATTCTTAAGTAATACTTTTGCTTTTATTTAATGTGAAAGAATTTAATTTAATATACGTTTTTAGAGTAATAAAAAATGCAGATTTATTCGTTTTTAATTTTTTTTCATGCATTCAAATTAACCTCAAATTTTTTTGCAAAAGTTATATTTTATATATGATAACGAGTATAAAACATTCTGTAAACATTTATTTTAAGAAGTAAAATTTTAGGACAGTAAAAATTTTATCCATTTTCAAGTTTGTTAGTTCATTAAATTTTAAAAAAAGTGCTACTCAGAATTTATTAGACGATTTTAGCCTACTTAATGAGTTAATATTCACCATAATTAATTCTAAGTCATCAAATTTACCTAGAACTTAAAGTAATTGTATCAAGTTAGAAGTATAATGAAACATAATAAAATATAAATTAGTGTAAATAGTTTTATACACAAGCCAAACTGGTCTATAAGAGTTTATGTCTTACGGTGATTACTTTCTTTATTATTTTGCTATTATTATTGTGAAGAAACAAAACAGAGTACCTAAATTATTTTAAATTAAAATATATTACAAAATATTCCGAAATTAGCGAACAGTTATCTAGTTACCATATTATATAGTCATCATAAGTAGAACTCATAGTACAGCATAAGCCAAAAATTTAAAAAAATATATATCATTAATATATCTACCAATATAAGATAAAAAAATATTTTGTAAATTTTAAAAACCTTTTTAAAAGAGAAAATCTGATCCAAAGTTAAGGATTCTGATAACTATCAAATAAAGATAGTAGAGACATCTGTGAATAAGTATATAATAAGTAAAATTTATTGTAAATAAAATCAAACTATTTCACTTATGATTTTAATAATTTAATAGGTCAATCATGTTCGAAATAGTGTCTCTTATTAATTATATAATGCTAGTTATTTTATATCAAAAACCCTTTAACTAACTAATACTTAAGAATTATATTACATACATTGATAAATCTATATTATCCAGCTCAGATGTCGTCCTCATCACTTGACCATGCTTCAAAATTAAGAGGTCCGTTGCCAAAAGCTCTCGAGTAGTTGAATAGTGCGAAGTTAATGCTCCCTCATATAATAGCTAAAATAAAATTAGGAGAATGCTTATACTTATTGCTCTGATAAGGAATTAAAAACGCTAGAAATAATACTAATTAAGTATTCTTCTCTATATTTGTGGATGATATGCTTACGGTGAGATGAATCGAAATCGTTTATTCTCATAAAATGATCTTCGTTCTAAGTTAGGATCAAGGTTCGTGTGAAATTATATACCTCTTTTGCACACACACACAGCTATAGAGAACCTAGTATAACTATTCAAGATAGGAAATATTAGGCACAGTATTACAATAACAAACTCCTGGCCTTAGAAACCAAGATTGCAGGTTTAAACAAGTTTTAGGGCTAGCCAACCTCCACCTGTAATTTGCCTATACACTGTGCCAAAGGGAAAGGAAAGAATAATATTTGGAGAAATTTAAATGTTACAAATAAAATCACGATACTATTAAAATATAGCGATGAATTTCTAGCCTACTAGTATTCACAGGTCGATAAATATATATACATATTATATATATAATGTAATAATTCCCTTTAATTTCATTTTAACAACTTTTTAATTTGTAATGGCCCTGGCCTTCAGGACAAGCCCTTAAATAATTAACTAGCTTACCCGTATAAAGGGATAATCGTAACCGTTTCTCTAGAAGATTAACAACTAAGCTTTTTTAAAGAAAAATTGCATCGGAATCTATCGAACGATATCTTTCTCCACCAATCATAAGCTCTGTGCATGGAAATTACGTGAATTTCATGGTGTCACTTCATATAAAAGCCCCGAGATACTCTGGAAAAGCTATTTGCCTTCGTCATAATGTAACGCACGTGTTTTTTTTTGTTTTTTTTCGTGCTGTGTCTTTTCTGTGTTAAATGTCGTCCAATTTAGATATTTGTGTGTAAATGTGAAATGAAGTGGATTACGCTCAGCAAGACCGCCTTATGAATGCAACTAAACAACAATAATAATTCAATATCGTTAAATTAATCTTTAACACACACATTCACCCCAATCTTTATACATATATAAATATATATACACTTATGTGTTCAACTTGACAACCTTGCTAATAAAAATTTACTGTAATATATATAATAAAGAAGTTTTTTCTATGCAAGTGTCTTTATTTAACAATCAAGTTATCTTAAGCCTGGTTTATATGGAAAACAAATAAAAAGGTATCTTTGATTAAATCACATACATTAATTATAGAATAATAAGCAAAACCCTTTTACTAATAAACAAAATTCTTAGCGTTTGAAAATCACTAGCCGTATTCTTAGAATTACGAAAGGTAAATAAAACATCGAAGAACTCCACACTTCGTGGGAGGTAATACAAGGTTCCCCTTTCCAACTGCCGCCCTGTAAAGAGAAAGGCTGCTAGTAAGTTCCATTCGGTATACGTTTTAACTCCATTTTATCAGTTCATTCTTTTGTAATATGTTTATACTTGACTCTACAAAAATAGTAACTTCGCAGACTAACAAATTATGACAATACTAAATATAGTACTAAATCTAATTAATCGAAAACGAATACTTTTTTTTATAAAAAATAATTTTAAAAAAATCTTTCATGACAAATATAAAAAAACAATGTGTTCGTCTTTTCTAATAAGTCAGTTGAGCAAAAAAGTCTCAAGTTTCTAATTAACGAAAAATCTAATGTGAAGCCAATTGTTTAAAATTCTTGTGAGATGCAAGAAAATTTATAATTGTTACTTAGCTTTACATAATTTGTAAATCATTGCATGTAAATTAAAAAAGTAAATTCTGCAGAGATTCTATAACAAATAGAAATTTATTAGATGTCGACAGGTCCAAAAAAATTTCCACAGAATAATTAAGATGTTAAATACCAAAAATAAATATTGTATCGAATTTGAACATTCTTCAGGCTTAAGCTAGGAGCAAGTCCATCGGAGACAGAGTTAAAAGTGTTCATGTGTGTGTGGTAACTATGTAACAAGTCTTCTAATAGGGGTAACAGAATAACATTATTACTATTTCTGGAAGAAACATTATATTCAATAATCAGCAAATAAAATTTTGATCACCTGACTTTCACATTATTGGGGAAATTTGGGAAGAGGGTTGTTGAAGAAGCTTCAAATTCTACTTTATATGCAATTAAGAAAATTTCATACCATTTATAACAAAATAATTTTGCAAAATGAATGATAATAAGTAATGCAAAGGAAGTACACAAAGGCACACAAAACAATGCTCATGCAAAGGGAAATCTTATCTTAACAGAGCACACTTGCTTATAGCAAGCGATTCAGTAATTAATTGCTTGTTAGGAGAGATACTTACATTCTACAGAACTATATACATACGCATTTTCAGATAATTTAAGACAAACACAGTGCTAAAAAAATTATTCTTGGCATTTCCAATGAACAAGGAAAAATTAAACAAGCAGACACCCCCTCCTCCAAGAATTACAAGTCAGGTACATTAAACCCTCACCCCCTCACAAAGACGGATATGATAAATACCCTTCCCTGAAAAACCGTTTACTGAATCCGTCAACGATTTGTCGAGAGAGCTTCTGATGCATTATTCGCAAATAGGGGAAGGAAAGGGGGGAAAAGTGGAAAAAAATATGACGTGCCGGGAGAAAGCAGGAGACACTCCCGCCTGGCGAAATATCCCTACGCGCATCCTTTAGCACGGTTGCCGTTAGTCGCGAAATACCGCACCTGGTACCGATGATTAGCGCCTAGCAGCTGTGCTCGATTCTCTGGAATGGCACGCATGGACCCATTCATCTTGGCCTCCTTCCCCTCCGTGTTTCATAATATCTCTTAGGGTTGTTTGGCTTTTAAACAGCTCTATTTGTCTCCCCAACACACTACCCTCTTCCTAATTCACATCTTCCCTCATCCTTTTCGTTTTCCTCTTCGGATGCGGAGGATGGCTCCCGCCTCTTCCTCGGATGCTCTTGAATTAGGGATGAGAATGGTACCCGTAGTTAAGTAGTGATGAATCGAAAATTTTCGTTATTTAGTATGTTTGGAAGACTTTGTTTAAGAGTCTTTCTGACTAAAAGCTTAAAGTTCTTGTAGAGTGTTTTGTGATTTAAGTGTATACTAGAACTAAAATATCATTATAGTATGTCAATGTAAATATTCTGTTGATCTCTAAGCGGAATATAAGAAAAAATAAAGCAGAAAAGAGAAAATTCTGTAATTATTTTTTTCTTCAAAAAAATTCTTATCACATAGAGACAGACTTTAAGACAATTATACAACCTTTATTGAAAAAATCTCATAAGCTTTACAAAGCAACTATACCATATTTTTTAATTTAGAATAATTGTCTCGTTGTTGGTTTATTAAGTCAAAAGGCGCAAATGACACTTCAGCTTGAGTGCCTCAAACGAGATTTTAGTGCATTCTTTCACCATCACTCCCCCATTTTCCTTCGAAGAAAAATAAATTAAAAACATTTTAAAAATTACATCACAAAAATAACGAAATTTATAATCTTACTTTAAAAACTTGTTATGGCTTTTAGAGGTTTAGATTCAAAATACAGATATAGATTCAAAGAAATCTGTGTCTCCCCATTCTGGAAGAATAAATGTTATTAGAGATATTTACAATTAAAGATATATATATATATATATATATATATATATAATACGTCAGTTAATTTTAATAATTTTAAATATGATAGTTTAAATACTCTAATTCACATATAACAGGGGTGGGCCACTTGTTTTGGCTCTTGGATCACATTGTGGAATTGGAGGGGAGCACCATTCAAAAATATTTTTATTCATTGTAAAAAATAACTATGTTAAATAAAAAAGTAGCAGTTTTATTAAATTTGTTTACTTCATCTTAGAGAATCGATTTAATTTGACAAATGTGCACCCAGTTACCATCTTCTCCCATTTGTTTTTATTTAGGAATGCGATGGATTGTTGAAGTTCTCCTTACAACCTGTAAGTTAATGTAAGCCAACTTGCATCTATATTTCCTCTTGTTCTTCTTCATGCCAGATAAACTTTGCTTACAAATATATGTCAACTAAAATATAAAGAACTATCTCCCCACAAATTTCTTCATACATGGAAATTTTTCAGCTGACAAAGATTTGTAAAAGTCAATTTATGCTATAGTATAAAGCATTTCCTTCACACTGTGATCAAGTGAGAAATAGAAGACAGTGCAATTCAATAAGTTAACGCTGAGTGGGTCCTCTGGTGTTCTATCAATAACAGCAGTAATGGGATAAAAGAGCAAATTGAATTTAGGCTCAACTTTTTTTAATCCTGATATCTTGTGACCTCGTCCTCCAAACTCTGCAGATGATCTCTTTGTAAAAATACTTTCAGGTATTTTGCTTTCAGAATAAAGGAATTCTGTTTTCCTAATAGTGAAAAACACAAGACGAATCTTCGAGTGAGCACGGGAAAAAAATCTCAATTCAAAGTGGATTTTCTGACCGTCCCGTAAAGCAACTCTTTACGGGAGCGGCCCGTAAAGAAATCTCTACGGCCCGCTATTTCTCCACTCCTGATGTATGCCATATTAAAATAACTTTATTATATTAATTTCTGTAATTAGTTTATATGAAACTGATTGATCTGATTTTGATTTTAATTTACGTCGCGCACTCAAGCAGTGGCCACGTTAGCCTAGTAATCAAGGTAACGGACTCGTGGCCAGCGTCTCATTAGTTCGAGCCCTGAACCGCTGAAGACCCACCGTGCAGAGAGAGCCGATGAACGTTAAATATGTCGAGGCTCAAACTTCCTTCTGTTGTTTTGGTGTGGTATGGAATTTAAGAAGAGTGGATGCAAGCTCAAGTTTCACCCTCGTCACTTGACCATGATTCAAATTTACGAGGTCCTTCGCCAAAAGCCTTCTAGTAGCTGAATAGTACGACGTTAATATTCTCTCACTCATTAACGTACACTCAAACAATACTAGGACTATTAGTAACGAACCTCGTAATTGTGAAACTCGGTCAAATAACAAGGACCAAATTTGAGCTGGCATCCCCTTCTCCTAACCTCCATAGCGCACCTAGTGAAGGGCGTTTTATCTTCGACAGATTCAATGTGCAGCGACCTCCTCTACACGGTAGGTCTTCAGTGGCACAAGGTTCGAGTTTATGATATGCAAGCCTAATCATTACAAGCTGAAAGAATTACATTCGATTAAAATGTGTCTGAAGCCGAGTGGTTGCGTATCGTACTTCCACGCCACAGGTTCGGGGTTTAAACCCTGGGCCGCTCAAGGTCGACTCAGCCTTTCGACCCTTTAGTGGTTCAGTAAAATAGTACCAAGCTTGCTTGGAACTAAACACTGGGGGTTTCACATCAGACTGACCACCAGACCAGAATATCTGCTCGTGCACCTCAGTGCCGAAGGTCATGAAATGGTCACGCGGCCCGCCAGTACGTAAGTTGCGGCCCACCGACTCTTTTAAAAAAATTTTAAATACCAGGTTTTTAAAGTTTTTTCTTTTATTTTGAAATTTATTTGAGGAGAAATTTATATATATATATATAAATCTACAATATATTTGCCTGTTACCTATTCTTGTTTTAAAATAACTCCTTTTTGATAATAGAAATATCATTTAGATTAAAATAGATTTATATTTCACATCAAACAGTTACATTTGATTTTACTATAATAAATTACTTTTTTAATAAATTCCGAATTGCACTATATCCTTTACTGTGGATGATACATGATTCTCTGCGTATGTGACTTTCATTTCTCCTCCTCCTTTTCTGTTTGTAGTGCCCAAAAAAGCAAGAGGTAGTCAGAGATGTTTTTTAAAGTTTAAAAAAAATATTCAAGACTGTTAAGATAAAGGGCAATGTATACTTAATCGCTTGCGAATGACAGCACAATCAAATTTTATCAATGAGGAATGAAAGATCAATTCAAAAGGAGCCCCGTAATTTTCAAAAAATGGCAACACACTGTAATATTTTAAACATTATTCGATCATTGCATTATTATATTACATAAACGTTATTATATTACATAAACGTTATTATATTATCTATGTCTGTATACATGAAAAATAATGAAAACAATAATAATAATTTATTCTGTTTTAAATTTTCACTCCAATTTTTTTTGTTTCCAAATCTGATATAAAGGTAGATACTTTTGTGTGCGCCCACGAGATTATAATGTTTTTCCGAAGTGGCCCGCAAGGTCATTTGGGTTGGACACCCCTGCTCTAGACTGTTGCACCTCTGAATATAGTTTAAAATGGGTCTATTAGAACAAAATCTTCTCGCTTTATGTGGTCTGAATGATATCAGTTAATACCTTTTATTTTTAACCAAGTACATTAATTAGTCTAAATATATGCACATTTCCTTTACATAAAAAAGGCGAGTTATATAATCCCAATTAGTTTTTAATAGACATTTAACGAATGCATAAAATGTTATACTGGGTTAATGAAAATACTCCGAACTTTTGGTTATGCAAAACGGAATTTACTTCATTAAATGTGGAAAATAATAAAAAGGCTTAAAAAGTGTACATTAGATAAATTACAAAAGCAACGAAACATACTTTTCGTCAAAATATGAAGCATTGTTGATTGATTCATTGGTTATTAACATTGTATTTTAAAGCTACACGAGATCTGTTGGAAATAGACCTCGTTAGCACAAATTTTTTTAGAGAATAATTTTGGATGAAGTAAAAAAGCATTAGATTTAAAATTTTCCTTCTTTACTTAAATCTTGTTTGCAAAGTAAATTTGAATGTACAGACAATATTTAAAAAGAGGTTTTTGAATGAAAATTAAATTATTATTACGTACTTTGCTACCGACAAAATGATAGAATATATAAGGCAAACAATTAAAGTTTCAGACAAAAATTTCATTTTAATTTAATTCATGAGTAATAAACATGTCTAAAATTTTAGCAGTAAAATATTCGGATTGCCATGAACTGAAGGTGATTTCTTCAAAATATTTACAATAGACGCAAGTAAATATTAATATTAATTTAGCATTTAAAACAATAATGATAACATATACCAGTTGATTCAAAATTAGTGTGTAACCAAATTTAAAAGAATATAAATATTTATGGTGAACTTCTATCGTTTTTCCACAGCTTTATTTTTAAAATGAAACATTTAAGTTATTAATCTAACCATTTTTATCAGTGAGAGTAAATTATATAGTGCTGAAATTAGATCCTCAAACCCAGAACGAAATTTTACAGGTTTTAAAGGATGGTTGTTCAAATTCTGTTATAAATAAAACATTTAAAAATCCTAAAAGACATTTTTCTACTGTACTACTATCTAAACTTCAAAAAGAAATAAAATTTGGCTGACAGTCAAAAGCTCCATGAAAAATGTGGACAAAAGAGAGTCCTTGGTGAAAAAGAAAAAAGAAGTTGAAAAGAATTATCGCGCTGTAGAAAATCCTTTGCCTCAAAGTACTATGGCAAAGAAACTACAGGTATAGCAATCTACAATTTATCGTCAGATAAAGAAAATTGGCTATGAAAAAGTAAATTTTCCAGTCTGTCAAAACCGTAGAAAAACGAAGAAAACGTTCTTGGCCTCTGTATTGGATGTTATGCAAAGGTAGATACAAAACATGGATAACTTCGGATGAAGCACTGTTTCATCTGTCATTCACAACTGGCAAAACGAAGGTACAATATATTTCTCGCAAAAAGCGTCGCAAAGATGCAGCTGTTTAGCAAAAGGTAAGTTGCCCATCAGGTGTTGTGGTATGGTGGGAATGTCTTCTCAAGGCTTAACAAAATCATTTTTTTTTTGTAGAACCGAAGTCTAAAATTAATGCTAAATACTATAATAATAAAGTTTTGAAGCACTTGATCAGCACTCGTCAGTTAACTTCTTTACTCTAAAGGAAAATTGTTTTTCATCAACATTGGGCACCAGAACATACTACAAAATCAACTATAAAACGACTGAAATGTAAAAAAAAAAAATGAATTTCTTTCCTCCTTATAAATGACTATCACTATCCTCTACCTGTGTTCCTTGTGATTATTTTTTATGGGAATACTTAAAAAAAAACAATTAAACAGAAGTAAAGTAAGAGCATTTCAAGGGCTTCAAAAAGCAATCAAAGAGGAAGTTGGAAAAACACCCCCAAAATGGTCGAAAAAACTCTTTTGGCTTGGCTAAAACGTTTACGTAAAGTGTACTGTGCTAGAGGAAACCTAATTGAAAATTCCATGTAAATAACTTTATTCAATAAAAATTTATGATCCTCTAAAATTGGTCACACTATTTATGAATCAACCGGTAGTGACGATATAATATATAATAACGATATAATATAATGTATTGATGCAATTTCAAAATAATATACCAGTCTCATAAAGTATTTAGTACTTTATTCAGAGAACATGGCATCTACGAAAACAACAAATAAACACAATTGCTACACAATTAGTGCCACTAAAAAAGGGGAACTTCTTGTTTCAGTTGACAACAGAAAATATTCACCTCACTAATTGGTAAAGTCTCTTTATTAGAGAAATGAGTTGCAATTCTCAAAACAAGCATATAATTGTCATGTAGAGGCGTAGGAACTATCTTATGACAGAGCTGTAAAAATAATTTTTTCACTCAATTCTGTGGGGTGACTTTTTCAGTTTTACCTTCGTTTGAGACAAGCAAGCTAAATTTGTGACACCCGATAAGCTTAGTATTTATGCAGGGTAATTCTGGACCGGAAATAGAGACACCTCTTTAAAGAGAGGTTTCTGGCAGCTTGTTGCGAAATAGTGGGAAAATATGTTGATGGAAAGCTCTCCCATTCGTTACTTTTGGAGACTCTCCACCTATAATAATCACCCCGATTACTTTAAGGCATTAACCGCCACCGCAGCGACAATATCTTTTTAAATAAACAACAAAACGGGAATTTATGTAGTCGTCGACTCAGCGCGCAAAGTTGACGAACGATCATTCCATGGCAACACGTTTTCGTACCCAACAGACAAGACGTTAAGCAAAGTTTATGCACCCCTCACAAAGGGATTGTCTTTAGAGAAGCTATTTTGGGAGTCCTACTCGAAAAGAGGTCCTATCCTCTCTCTCTTCATCTTCATTTTCATTTCTCAACCTCACTGGCTGCTATCCCAGTTTATTCTGGGACTCAGCGCACCTCTCATTGGTGGAAAGGGCCGGTGAATATTTTTTGGAGTGAAGAGACCCGTGAGAGAAGTTTCAACACCTGCAGTCTCACGCTCACCGATTATTAACGAAGGTATTTAGGAGCGAGACAATGAGTTTTCCATCACAGAGAACAGAGTTCCCATTGAGATAGGTGTCGGGTCTTCCTGTTGATTCACGGGTTCAGACTGACTGCAAGCAAATGTTTGCCAAAGGCCTGTCGGCACAGTCTTGACATAGAAAAGCAATGCTGACATGGTGTTCTTCATAGTAACAGAAAACGACAACAACAAAACCGAAATCTAAACGTTTTAAGGTATGCTGTGATGAACGATGTAACAAGAAGTAAAAAAAAATCAAATTATTCAGAGATAACCAAAATTTTCCAAGCTTTATCTAAATATTGAGAATTAATAAGTTGTAGAAGAGAGAATAACACAACGCGCAACCCAGATTTCTATTCCGTTTTTCGAAGCGAATTCATTGCAATTGACATGGAACTAGAGAAAATCAGGAGCGGAAATAACTAAGAAGACCTTTGGATTCTATCTGACAGTCGTAGTTCAATTCAACACTTTAAAAACTGAGCCCACATATCACATAAAATCAGTTTATCTATCCTACGAAAAGTTAAGCACATCTCCCACCATCACAAAGTACATTTTCAATCGATCCTGTCCCATGTCAATTCTATAGAAATAAATTGGCTGTCACTCTTGCAAAGGAGGGGTTAGAACATCTTGTCCCTACCACCTCACAGCTCACATATTTCGAATTATTCTCAAGGCAAAAGGCACAAAATAAAGCAAAATGGCTTAATCTCCCGTTTCATAAATAGTATAAAGGCAAAAGACCAGGGATTTCTTTATCACTTTCTTGTGACAGACAGTCTAGCATTAGTCTGTCCCGATTTGCCGTTGGGCACTTAAAAAGTCTCACTTTTTCTAGAGGTAATATGAAGTCTCCTATTTGCCCTAAATACCAGCTAGAATAGGCTTCACTTCAGCACATCTTGGACTGTACTGGGAAGACATCCATATAGTCCACTTCTAGTATCGGACTTCATTAAAGTCGACGGTTTCACTGATCTGTGGTCTAACTTCGTCTGACCAGACGGGAGATTAGTAATAAAAACATCAGAACAGATAATTGACAGCAATACTCATGTCTTGGTAACGATGGACTTCCAGTACGACTGATACTTAATAACGTAGATAAATGAAGTTTATTACGAGAAATTTTAGGATAAATGAAATTTCTGAAATTTGAGTTATTATTATTCCTTGAGGTTAATTAATTATACACCGTGATATGTAGAACGCAATACCTCGAATTTCTTGAAAAGTTTAATCATTGATACTTGATATTCTAGAAACCATGCCTCTAACTTATAAATTAATAAAAGGGCAAAACAATAAGCATACATAAATAAATGATAATTTTTGACTTAATAAAATTGTAATATACGAACTTCATTCACCTGTGTGGGTGTAACGTGATTTTCAGTAATGAAATTATGTAAAACATATGTAATGAAGTGCGTTTAATTTTATAGTTGTTACATCATCCGTTGAAAGAAATTGGATTTTAAAAAATAACCTTTCCCCCCATACAGTCATCGTAATTATTCTGAGATACTTTTGATTTGAATAATTAGCTATGCTTTGGTTATATATCATATTTAAAACGGTCAATGAACAACGTTACAAAAATGTTACATGTGACATCTCAATAGAAAGTTAATGGGGAAAATGTGTGCATGAATGAAAATAACTAATTGAATGAATCAACATTAAGATTAAAATTTATATAATCAAGAATTACATATCTAATAATCTCAACAAATATTCTTACCTCTGATGCATAAAAAATGGCTGCCAAATAAAACATTTATACACAAGCCTCTGATTCTGAAAAAAAAATGTCATTGATTGTCATTGCGTGAGGGCACCTTTTGTCGCTGTGCATGGGTTGTCCAAGAACAAAATCTAAAAATTATTTATTGCAAGACGAACAATAAAAAGCCGATTAATTCAGAGAGTTTTGGACTTTTTTTCTAAACTGAATTCCAACTAAATACCCTAAAAGTTTAACGGGAGAAAAAAATCGATTTTCGGCAGTTCCCTAGAAAAAACTATATTCCACTGAATAGATTACGACTGTAGCAGAATTTATACGCGACTGTGAGTTTGAGTTAATTACTCGAACGAAAACATTTAAGAGCAGATGTTAATTAATAGCAGAAAGACTTTCTCCCCCACGAGTTAATTGAGTTAGCATGAAAAGAAGAAAATGCATACCATTGGTTAATTGCTGTTTCCTCGGAGACCAACAATTGACAGCTTTCTAGAGTCAACAATATTTTTTCATTATGCAAATGTCTCAGCGTTTTATTTTGCTTCCGCTATTTTTCCTGAAAAGACTGGCAGTGAGGAAAAAAAAGGAGGTGGAGAACGGTTTTCCCGTTGTCATGACACCTAAGATGTTTTAGATTTCTATAAGAAAAAGGAAAAATAAAAAAAAATCAATAAAAACTGCGGAATCTGTATCTTCCCCCAAACGCATTCCAATTCAAATGCCATCTCTTCAATTAGTGCACTTGTGTTTTCACCAATTTCGTTACCAGATGAAATACCGAATCCGGTACTTTTTATTTGGAAAAAAATGAGGATAAAGACAGATAAAAAAAATACTGAAGCATTTATAAAAGACGTGGTTGTATCGAAGATAAAAATAATTTTAATGTTTAAAATAATTAAAGTTGTGTCACAAGTATTTCTTTTTAATTCAATGAAAGTATTCCTTAGAACAGAATTTTATTCCATTCTCCAGATTTATCTAATAAGTAGCGTTCGAATTCATTATTTTGGTTGACACGAAAGTTAGTTTTAATTTAGAGCATAAATTTGCAACCACAGTTTCCATTAAAAGATTTAATTACTTTCGGTAAATAATTGTTTCTGAAATGAATTTGAATACAGAACCAGGCGGGAAGAGCGAAATGCTATTTTTAAACGCCAATCGTAACTATGTGTAAAAAGGCATCTTAAGACATCTCTTTTCTTAATTAACTAAAGATTTTGTGTTACTGCGCTTTGAATTAGTGTCAATTACTAAGCTGAACAAATTTGTAATTAAATTCTTTAAGGAGCAGGAATGTAATCACGAATTAGTTTAAAAGGATATATATTAATTGCAAGAGAGAATAAGCTTACAGTTTTCTTAAGTAATGTGACGCAACGAAAATTATTTGTCATTTTAAGTTAACTTCTTAATTACATGCTACTAATTAATATTTCTCTTATATATTAATGTGTACTTATTATTACTTTAGTAAAGATGATTCTTCTGTTTGCGTATAACCAAACGGATACATGTATGAAGGCTGCCTAAATCGCTTTAGTCAATATAATTTTTCAAAAAATGAAGCACTGAGATATAACTATGCATATATAAAAGTTAAAGAATGAAATGGCTATTCATCTGCGTAAAATTTGCGTATGTGCATGTGCTTATTGTGATTATATGTTGTAAATTAATGCTTATAGTGAAATGAAAGATAAAAGTATTTATAATGAAACATCTGTTTTCTGAATTACTAATTCATTGGTAGTGTATACCTATCTCAAAATATCCGGGAGTCACATAATGTGATCTTTCCAGAAATTTAAAAGTTCTCTAGCAAAATATTGTGTGTTTCAAGGTTCATTTTTAAGGTCATTTATTGCATGCATTTTTTCTTTTACCGCCGATATAAGTTTAACGAATGCAAGAACTGGTAATCACACTATAACAATATCCAGAGATAATGGATAATGTAGTAGAACATTCCAATAGAGAATGATAATTTGTTTTTAATAGTTAATGGCACATGAGATCGGGTATTAACCAGATGGGAAATGAAAACTTATTTGTTTCGTAATTCCGATCGTTTTGTGAAAATTAATTTCTTCAGTTTGTCCAATTGGGAACAGTATCTCACTCAATATATACATATACACTGCTGGACAATTGCTAAGGACGGATAACACTCATCCATAGCAACCACAAAATGAAAGGAAGCAAAATGTGGAAAATAAGAATAAGTGCGGGATATTAGTAAGAAGAAGTATGAGTATGCAAATTTTTTTTCCACGTCTGTCCATCACGTGATAGCGTTCATAAAAGCTTTAAAGGTTTTGACGCGTGTGGACAGTTGTTGTTTCAAGTCAAAGTTTTACAGGAAAGATTTAATAGACGAACTTAAAATTTTTGGCATGTCTTCCCGATATCACATAGATGATTTTATGCGTGGCCGAATTATTGGAAAGATCAAAGAAGGGCGAAAAATAACAGATGTTGCCAGGGAGTTCGACATCGCTCACAGCGTTGTTTCACGGCTGTGGAAGTCATTTAAAACTACTGGAATGTGTAGTAGACGGCACGGGGAGGTCGTGTTAGAAGTACGACGCCTGCAGAAGACAGATATATCGTTCTATCAGCAAAAGGAACAGGCGCGCCACAGCTCAGCAGGTGGCAAATCAGTTTCTTGCTGCCTCAGGAAAGCAGATCTCCCGAAAAACTGTTGCCAGACGTTTGAGGGGAGGAGGACCATACGCACACAGACCTGTTGTGTGTGTCCCATTGACCAGACAGCACCGTACTGCCCGTTTGCAATGGTGTCGTGAGCATCACAATTGGACTGAACAGGACTGAGCATGCGTACTATTCTCAGATGAGAGTAGGTTCAGTCTGTCATCGGATTGTAGGCGCCAACTAATCTGGCGCGAGAGTGGTACTGCTTATCGTCCAGAAAATATCCAGGAAAAGGACCGATATCCGACATGCAGTATCATGGTGTGGGCCGGCATCATGATGAATGGCCGCACGCGCCTACATGTGGTTGCGAATGGGACTATGACGGGCCAACGATACATTGATGAAGTTCTACTTCCTCATGTTCGTCTTTTCCGTGGTGCTGTCGGTGATAAATTTGTTTTTATGGACGACAACGCAACATGTCATCGAACACTCGCTATTCAGGATTGTCTAGACGGCGAGGGTATTCAACGTCTCGTATGACCAGCGCGTTCTCCAGATCTAAACCCCATTGAAAATGTGTGGGTGCTTTGCGGAGGCAAGTTGCTGGTCGAAACAATCCTCCGACAAACAAGAACACCCTCATCCGTGCACTCAAAGAGGAATGGGATAAATTGCCTAAACAGCTGCTGGATAATGTTGTGCAAAGTATGGTACGACGTGTGGAATGTTGCATCACACTCCACGGTGGACATATCCCGTACTGATACCTTTCTTTAAGGTGCCTGCTGACTTTTAGATGCATTGTTCCATTTCTCCGTACGCAGATCAAATGAACATTTTTTTTCTTTCAGATGTTTCACAGCTTTTGTACTTTCCAGAACAATAAATATTCTTTATTCTAATGTCTGAACAGTGTAGCAACTATATTTTATCCTACTAGGCCTCATGTCTCGCTTAATGTTATGCTACATAGCAATTTGTGATCCGTCCTTAGCAATTGTTCAGCAGTGTATATTACTTACAAGTAACATATACAAAATTTAATACAGTTTATAATTGAGATCGCATTGTAGCTTTAGCGTCAAAGTACATTTTTATTGCAGTAAATACATTATTGTTGCACAGGGGGCGACAAAAATTATGATTGAAAATTGGGTCACCAGTATTGAAATTTTGAGAAACACTGATATAATGCAATATTTTCTTACACAAAATCTGAAAGTACATGCTCGGCATATACATCTCATGGACTTGAATGAGTACAGAATTGTGAAAAAAAGTACTGATCACATTTTTTTTTCTCTTTCTGTGTTTTTTTTTTTTTTTTGAATATGCTATAAAGTTTAAGGAACTCGTTTTTTGATTAAATGCATCAACATTTTCATCCGAAGGTAATTTTCATTTTTTCCCTCAGTTTTAAAACAGACATAGCATTTTTTTTTCACCTAATTATTTTCTGTCGGAAGGACATGTTTTCACTTATAAAAACAGTCTGAAAACAGAGAGGTTATTTATAGTCTAGATTTCCTCTAAGTAATATTATTAAAATTTTAAAGATGATCAATATTATATATCCTGTTTCACTTTAGGTGAAAGTTTTTACTGACTTTTAAGCAGAATTAAATCTGCTCTGGATTAGTAATGTATTTTATACCGGAATTCCAGATTGAAGAAAAAATCCTAGAATTAGGAATTCCTAATTGCAGTTAATAAGGCGACGCTGATAATGCTTTATGGGATTAAAAATAAAAAATTCTGCTTTCATCTTTTTTGTGACTTTTATTTATTATTTTTTTAAAAATTATTGCAATGAATGCAAAACTGGTTTAATTCCGTTATTTAAATAAAATCACAATTAAAAAAACTTCATATAGATAGACTTTAATTATGTGCCCCCCTCCTATACAATTCCCTCAAAATTCGCCTGCATTAAACCCATTTACTCTTCATTTTAAATACCAGGGGGAAAAAATTAAGAATTTATAGCGAATCTTGAAAAGAAAGGCTTCTATAAGCTTTGTCGAAATGAAGATTTCTTTCATTTACCTTCCTTTTAGTAAGGTTGCTCCTTCCTTTTATCTGCGCCAGTACAACGTAGATAAATCTTAGCTTTCAACGCTAACAGCAGAAGGAAGATTTACGGAAGGCCACTCCACGCTTTCATTCGTACTTGTGATCGTCGTGTATTTCCGATATCTTACTTTACTCCAGCCTACCCCACTCCCGAATTCTCGTCTACAATACCTCTTACGGGGGAAGCTCTCCTTAGCGACAAATAAAGCCCACGATGCTCTACTATAGTGAGAGGCGGCTGCCAATGTATTGACAAACCATTTAACTGCGTTAAGAGCAACGGAAAATGCGTTGAAATAAAAATACATTTTACTAGAAAGCGATGATAGAGCATAAATAGTTTTTTTTTTTCATCAATTGTTGCAGCTTTTATTTTATTTTTGTTTCAGATATGATATAAACAGCTGATATACATATTTAATACTTATGACTTCTATCAGTATTCTAGATTGAGTTAATTTGCATTTGCTTTGACTATCCAAATCTGCTATTTATTTTCTATTCGTATTGATATCAAAAGTAATTATGTTTTCGCATTGTTTTTTATTTAAAATTTACAATTTACTTAGCAATTTCTATCTAATTTTTCCTATTTGTGATATTTCTCTTGGTTAATGCAGCGGCGTACTAAAGTATTTCATTTACTGGCGATTTACCTTCATAAAATACGCAATATAACGCAGTTTATTTATTAGACTGACAGAATCTAGTAATAGTGTATTGAGAGAAGTGTGTTGACTAACAATTCTGTGTATTAAAATATCAATCCGGAACGTAATTTTAAAAAAAATTGTCTTTGAAATATGAATACGTTAAGCAAGCACATTTTGGTTTGGCATGGATATAAATAGAACACAGGAAGAAATCAATTGTGTATAGGTGATAGATTTTGTTAAAGATATGAATTCATGACAAAAGAAGACGGATTATATTTTAATTTTCTTTTTCTCCCCATATTTGCATTTTCAGGCTTAGTTCAACAGAATGTGCAAAAGCTTGCATTATTATGCACCATGTCTTTGTGGATTCAATAAAGATTTAACGAAAGACTCGACCTAAACATTGTTAGGCCATGGAGTTGGCGACTTTTATCTTCAAGTTACCTCGATTCCTTGATTTAAAGACATGAATTATTTCAAATGAATCTTTTGAATTTTATAGATACGAGTAACTTGATTTGGATTGCTTCTCAAATGGTACGTTGGTGAATAAATCATATGGAATGTTATTATTCTGGAATAAGAAAAGCAGTCTCTCTAGTTGTACCTTTAATTCACCATGCTCACTAGTTATCGAGTACCAATTAATTTTTAGGCACTCGATATTATGATTGTAAGGTGTGAGAGAGGCATCCGCAGAGAGTGAAACAAAAGCGAAGGAGTATAATCAAAAGGGGGAGGTGTAATGGCTGAGTTAAAGTAGAAGTTCTTGAAATGCGAGAAGGTTGGTTGAGATGTATTTGGTTGGGCGTTAACAAAAATAACTTATAAGGTAAAGTTGATTCATCATATACATCTGTTTATATGTAAGAAAAAAGCAACTCACTCATCACGAGATCTCCGGACCAAAAGACATGGAGTTTGGCAGACATGTTCCTTTTAAGGGGCAGATCCGCTAAGAACTGGTTTTGCGAAAATCAACCCCAAGGAGATTTGAGAAGTGTTATAGACAAAAGAAAAATACCCATTTCTAAACTAGTAGACCCAAATACATGAAATTTGTCAGCCGTGTTTCTTCGCCGAGTTGAGATTTACTAAAAAAGAGCTTTACGGGAAATCGACTCTCCGGGGGAGGAAGTTACATGGTAGTTGTAGGTAAGAAAATTTCGCATTTTGAATTATTAGACTTACAAACTTTAACTTTGGTAAGCATGTTTTTTTTCTCTCTCTCGTTCAGTAGAGATTTGCTAAGGACGTATTTTGCGGAAAACAACTGCCTTTCGGGGAGGGGGTCTACGGTCACAGAGCCTGCCCCACTGCTCTAATCAGTCCCATTAATCTCAAATTACTTTTTACTTAATATTTTTTGTCATTTATCTCATATTGATGTTCTCTTGCGTACTAACTCAACGCAACTCATCAACACTTAAGGTATCCGACTACCCTAAAATCATGATTTTCTTAAAAAATTGACAATTTTTTTTCATGATTTTATTTCATAGGCCATCTTATTAGTTTTGTAAATATACTAAGGTTTTTTTCCCCCTTTCTCTAGAACAAAAACTACAAGTGTTTTAGTAAAAGCAGATGCTATAACTTTACATAAAATGGCAAACTCTAAAATGTGTTTTACTGGAAAAGAAGAGAGTATTTTTTCCGAAAAGTTCAAACGGGGACAGCGATTGCTCAAAAAGTTTTTTAAATAATTCGCTGAAATTTTGTGTGTATGTTTTGCATAACAGTGGAAGTGTTTTAACCTTCAGATTTATCAATCACTGTTTTATTACAAAATTTACAGTTCTTTACGTGAATATAATCACCGTGCTCTAGTTTTGTAAAAATTAAAATACCTCTTATCCTGATGGTCATTTCAAAAAGGAAAATTGAGAATTTGTTCATTTACTAGTTGTATAGAGCGGGCCCCGTTTATGTAATTTTTTGTAAATTTGCTTCTCAAATTGCATGGTGAAGCAATTTCATATAGTAACTAAGATAAACTGTTCTAGTTTTTGCAAAAATTGAAATATCTCTTATTCTGAAGGTCATTTCAAAAATGAATAACATAGCAACACATCAGAATAGAAAAATTGAAAATTTGTTCATAAACTTTTTGGTACAGAATGGGCCCCCGTTTATGTCATTTTTTGACAATTTTGACCCATTTTTTCCATTTTAGAAGTAATAATTTATTTGTTTCTTAATTTCAGCCTTTTTTTTTCTTAAAATGTACTAAATAAATCTAAAAACCACAAAAAATCTCCATATGTCCATTTTTCTAAAAAAAGTTGTCGCAAATAGTCGGATACCTTAATGCTTCTGAAGTTACATTCTATATGGAAATAAAATCCAAACATGTTTTGAATTTATGCGTAACGTTGAATAATAATAATAATTTTTAATGTATAACGTATTTGAGCTATTATCGTCTCTAATAATTTTTATTTATTAAAAAAAAACTTGAAATGGATTTTTCAAGTGTTACAAATTTAAATGGCTATGTTTTAAAATAGTTGTAGATTATTTGAATTATATTATCCGCTGTAATAAGTCGTTTGAAATATGTTATGTTTCATTTACGTATTCCATCATTTAAATCGCTAAATGAAGGCAATAAATTTGGTAATTAGCCAAAATTTAGAAATATAGTAGAAGTATCATTACGATACTTTATTTTTTCATTTGAGTGTATGTTCACCATGCATAATTACGAAAAAAAATTTGTCTTAATTCTTCCCAGCAAACAAATTTTTGGATAGCTTGTAATACATTCTAGGATGTTTATAATATCTATTCCATATGATACTTATTCAATAAAAATAGGTAAGTTTCACGAAAAAATCATTGGAAGTAATTAATTTAATATCCATTTACTTTTTCTTTTTCTGTAGTAGCGTATTTATTACTCGGTTTAAATAATTCTGTGTAATTCAAGTTAAAATGGTAAGCATTTGGAAAAAAAAAAGACAGCAGCGTATACTTTCCTTTCACTTAGATTCTGTGAATCTTAGACATTGGTGCACGTATTTTCACACACTTGGTACATGTAGTTTTTTTTTTTTTTTTTTTACAGAACATTTTATTTGACGGTATTGAACGATGTTTTTTATGATTTTCTATGGTGAGAATAATAAAACTATGATACGAAGTTCTTCAAATTCTTAATACGAAACAATGTTTCAATAAAAACAACGTAGCACATCTCCGTGCATGTAAGTTCCATCTGTACTTTAAAATAATTCCTGGAAGAAAGTGGAAGTTCAATGAATTATATCAATGATAACGTTATTTAAAAAGAGATTTCCTCTTTTTTTCGTATTATCTCTAAGCCCTCTACTTACTTATCTGTAAAGAGGGGATCGCGGAGAGCAAATCTGAGCACTTAATCCTATTTAGCTCGTCATTATAATGCATTTCAATTTGCTAAAATCCGATTCAATACCCTTTTTAAATCAATTTCATTTGCATTGACTTCTAGAGAAAGGGGAGAGGGAACGGCTTGATTTAATTTGATATGAGCACATCCCCCTTGTGTCCAGAAGAACAATAATCGACGCTCGTGGCCTGACAGGGACTGCCGGATAGCTGAGCAGTGTCTCCATTAAGGGTCGATGGCAAAAGCGGCTTTTAAATCTCGCCTGGGTTGAAGCCAGGTGCGAAGGAACAAGTCGACAGGCGTCTGCTCTTAGTTGCTTTCAACTTTTCGCCATTCCAGACAGAATGTAGCACCTATCCAACCGCAAACCGTCAACTTCCAACTTTGCACTTCAAATATCATAGATTTTATTCTTAAAAGAACAGTTTCGTAGGTCTCATTCTTGCCCACTTTTCTTTATTTACCATTTTCTATTTTTACCAACTTCTGGGAGAAAAGATTTTCGGGATGTCACTCTTGACAGATACATGTATATATTCTTTAGGCTGAAGAATGTGAATGTGTTCTTGAGAAGTAGAAATGTATGGATATATTCTCCGTAGTTGAGAATAAGATATGTTGCGTGAAAAGGTGGCAAATATGCATATTGTAAGGAATGGAATGATGAGAATCCAGAACACCAAGGATTTGATTGCATATTTCACTTCGGTTACAGGCTAAACACAATATAGAAGTCGATTCGTGCTAGAAGAATTCTTATATACATGTTTACCTGGAGTGTATATATTTGGATTCGCAAAAGAGTATTGACTATTAGGTGCATTTTCTTCATATAAAGAATATATGTCACAAAAAGGATAGCAAGAAAATTCATCTACGATTGCATCCCACGAAGTTCAGAGAATAAATGTTGGCTTATCAATTTTACTTTCTTTTTACGTCTCGTATATTGCATACATACAGAATTGTGTATTAATACGCAAAACTAATTCGCTTCATCATTTTTAATTTAAAGGTTTTTATCTCTTTTCGGTATTTAGAAAATTATGCCACAGTTCAAACGACGCACAATTAAACTTCAAATCTGAGGGTTAGAAACCTATTGATGCAATTTATGTTTAGAGGTCTAAACCATGTTATATTTTAATAGATTTTCATCAAGAAATATAAAAGTATTCAAAATGTTATTAGTGTTCACCCCCACTGTGTGTAAACAAAACATAAAAGATTAAATAAGGTATATTTTGTTAAATATTTTTTCCATTTGCCATTCAAGGGTTGGAAAAAAATTAATGAAACATTTAATATAATTTACTTTTATTAATAATAATATTTTACCCGTGAAAATTAAAAAAGTCAACTTTATTAGAGGTAGTTTTATCATCCCCCTAAAAGTTTTTTTTTTTTTGTAAATAGTGAAGAGAGAGAGAGAGAGCAGTTACGCACACAGGAATTTTTCAAGGAGGGGGTTCCAGGAACGAAAGTCCACCATTCTCGTATCATGCTCCAATATGCCACCTAATATATTCTTTTGATTTTGTCAATTTTCGGGAACAAAAAACAGTAAGAATTAATTATTTGATAATTAATCAGCATTAATTAATTTAACTAATTTTTATAACAAATGCTTAATTAAATTTTACGTACTATATACATAGGATTATAATCAATCGAAAACAAATCAAGGGCTTTGGAAGGGTCAGGACCTAGGGACCCCCTCCCTCCTTGAATGCGCCACTGGTGAAGAGGTAATCCAGTGAAATGAAATTAAAAATCTAAAATCTCTGAAAATTTAAAAAAAAATTTTAAATCTTTGAGTAAAAAAAAAAAATGCTACATCAAATCCTTCTTTTTTCAAGTATCACATGTAAATTCTCTCTCTCTCTTTCTCTCTCTCTCTCTCTCTCACACACACACACACTCACACAAATGTAAGATACGAGCACAAAATCCACCCAGTTTAAGCTTTAAGTAAGAAGAATTTCCTTCAACTAACGATTTTCAACAGAGCTATGTAATGAAATTCAGACAGCCTAGCTAATCATACTACTGGAAAAGGATTTACTATCCACATTTCATGTTCAATACTTAGTTATAAAGAACTATATACATAAGAGCATATGAACCATCAAGTCCCATTTATACAAACATGCTCAACATTAATGAATGAATATTTAATTGCAGAAAATAGTTATTACGGGTGAGATGTATTGTCTCTCAATTTTGATTTAAAAAATATATTCACGTTGAAGAAAAACAGTCAGTACTGTTGAGTAAGGTAAATTATATTGCAATAGTAATAAGTGTAGTTGAATCAAAAAATATCAGTAAGGCACTATATATAAACATTTGTATAACATATATAAACAAATTATGTATAAACATTTTTGAACAACCAGCCTTAAAAATAATATTAAGCATAAGCACACAACATCTCATATATATATATAAATTTAAGACTCTCATAGATTTTGTCTTAAAAGAAAATAATATTAATTTTTTTAAATGGTTCATTATATAAACAAAATAAAAGCCTGCCACAAGGAGGCCCATCAAGCAATAGTTTGGCTAATTTATATTTACACTTTTATGAATATAATTATATTATTAATAATGACTATTACATTTACAGATATATTGTTGATTTAATTATTTTTCGTAAAAAGGATAATTTAAATCCCAATATTAATTTTTATCCGGCTTACTTAAACTTAATTAAAATAAATAAACCAATTAAAACTAATTACTTAGATGTAACATTGTATATTAAGGATTTGAAATTATATAGTAATATTTATGATAAAAGAGATGCCTTTAATTTCAACATTCTTAAAGTACCTTACTGGAATTCAAATTTATCAGTATCTATATATAGAAATATTATTTTTAACTATATTTATCGTAATATTGTTTTAGTTAGTGATAAAGCTAATATTTATTTAAACATTAATAATTTTATTAAACAATGTATTGGACATGGATAGCCTGATAACTTTCTTTACAATTATATTTCTAATACTTCTCAATGATATACAATTTGTGTTAATAACTTATTGACATTAAGCTTTTTTTTAAACTAATTATACAATTATTAAATAGATGGCGCCACATGTTTAATAAATCAATAATATTATTTAAATATTTCTAGGATTCATTTTTATTTTCCACTAATAATTATATCAATATATATTTATGATTTTTATTACATATATATATATATATATATATAAACTTTATATTATTCTATCATTATTTAACTTTATGCGGAACTGTTTTCCCTCTCTTGTATTTGGCGGGAAACATAACCAGTTGTTACACTCCCGATGTAAGTCTTACTATCTACGTTTTGCATCGAATTTAAATCTATACTGTGAATACTAGTAGGCTATAATTTTATCGTTATATTTTGTTAGTTAAGTGATTTTATTATAATATTTAAATTCCTCCAAATGTTATTCTTTCCTTTCCTCTTGGTACGTAGTATGACAAACTACACGTGAAGGTTGGCTAGCCCTAAAACTTGTTTAAACCTGCAATACTGGTTCCTAAGGCCAGGAGTTTGTTATTGTACTACTGTGCCTATATTTCTTCCTATTTAGTATAGTTATCTTAGGTTCTATAACTATCAGTGTATTTTTATGTTTTGGATTATATATATATATATATATATATATATATATATATATATATATATATATATATATATATATATATATATACATTCTATCGTTTTTTTTTCATAAGCAATATTTTTGCATTGTTCTATAACACATATAAAGAATACAAAATCAATTTCTGAGACTTTAAAATGAAAACTTCTTAATAGATTAGATATAAAGAGAGAGAAACAGTCACACACACACACAATAACGTCTCAAAAACAAAATATATCCTAAATAACTCTACTATCCTCAAACGTCAAGAAAAGAATGGAAAACACCGGGTGCATTGTGGCCTCTGAAGCCCTTTTGAAGGTCAGTATACTGAGATTGTACATAAGAAACTCTGCTATAGAAAATATGTAAAATTCCTAGTATTTCAAGCGGTGAAGATGAAGCTGAATTTAATTTTTAGGTATATTCGCCGTATAACGCGCCCTCCCCTCCTTTTTAACAAAAAATCTCAAATATTAGTATACATTGCTTTTACGTTTTGGTCATTTATTCGTGGTATTATGCCAGACTTATGAAAAAATAGTATACTTCTAGAACTATAATTCTTTTAGTTCATAAGGCAAGTCGTTTCTTTTAAATAAACGGTGTTTCGATTTATGTAGAATTAAATTTTTTATGCTTCTCTTTTATTGTTTTCAAAGCTATCGTTTTTAAACCCGGCGTATAACGCGCAACCTTATGTCTCGATATTATTTTTGGTGTTCAAAGTGCGCGTTATACGCCGGATTTTACGGTATTTGTTTACTCAAATTATGCGAAAGTACGTAAAATATTTCTGAAATTTATAGCAACTTATATTTTTTAAAATATTTCTTTTTATTTTGTTCCGCACCGAACTCGGAAAGTAATCCATAAGAATCGCAAAAAGTTATCCAAATGAGAATGGATACTCCGCATGAATGGAGAGTCTGATGTGATTGATGAGGATAAGATCAACTATATATATCATGCGAATTACTACAAAGAATAAATCTTATCTGATTTAACCAGGAAGGAATGTAAGCCACTAATACAATCTTCCTAAGCATCCGCACATTCTTGGTGAGACTCAGTAGAAAATAATTGATTGGTAGCAAGAGTACCGTAGTCGACAACATAGACCGACCATAATATTCTGGTGCTGGTAGTCTAGTAGTCACGGTCATGGACATGAGTTCGAGCCACTGAAGACCCACCGTGTAGAAAGGGCCTCTACACGTCTAATTGTTTTAAGCGGAAAAATCATTCCGTTGGTGTTGTGTGGAAGTTAAGATAAAGTATATGCCAGCTCTGGTGCTGTCCTCGTCACTTGACCATGGTTCAAAATTACAAAGTCCATCACCAATAGCCCTCGAGCAGTTTTGTACTGCGACGTTAATTTTTCTCTCACTCCCGACAATAATATTTATTATTATTATTATTATCTAGCCATTTCAAATCACTTTATACAGTTTTACAGATCTGTATATCACGTTCTTCTGTAAGAAGATGGAAGTTAGAATCATCTAATAGCATTAAAGGGGAAAAAAAACCTAAGGTAGTTTTCAGACGGAAATCTCTCGAGATATAGCCCACTACAATTTTTAATCAAACATTTTTGGATTGTCTGAGTTTTAGAGGCATGTTGATTAACTACATAAATATTTTAATATTTAAAATCGTACATAACAATCAGTTAAATTTTACATCCCTTTAGTTGCTTTAAGGGGAGGATAAAGGTTATAGCGAAATTAAATGAAATTGTTGGACTTTGAAAGAGAATATGGTTAACACATTTATTATAGAAGAATAGAACGCTGTGTCAAATATGCTCAGTTTCATTCATTCGGATCAGTGATGTAGCTTCAGCTCATTAGACGAACCCTTCACGACAATACTTGTCAAGTTTCATGTAAGGGGGTGGCAGAATGCCCGGATAGGACGTTGCATTCTTCAAAAAGAGACCGTGTATTCTTCCTTCATGCCTGGGGGCAAAACAGATGTTGAGCCGTTTCTGGAAACCACTTTGTTGACACCCCATTTCTTTCTTCTCAGACACCCAGACGATTTTCAGCCACAACTATTTCTAGAAAGGACACTCCTGTTGAACAGTTTCTCTTCTTTCGTTTACTCCTCCAAAAGTCGAAGTGTCGGAGTCTGCGGAGCAGCAGCTCGAGTGATTTGCTCAGGAGCAAGACCAGCGAAAGGGGTTGCGAAGACAGCCGCGCCCTGGAAAAGGAAGATCCCTCTGAAGATCTAAGAATATTGTTCCGATTTAGAAATTTACTCCAGCGAAAGATTGCGAAGATTAGCGCAATTATTAATGAATTTAATTTTTTAAAATTATTTTATAAGTAAAATACCTAATTTGCCAATAGCTATATGTTCCCTCTCGCTACCAAGTAAGGAAGTTGTTTTCAGGGTTCACTACACTACAGTATATAGAAGCTTTAGAGAGAGGCAATTTTCAAAGCTTAACATTTTATTTATTTATTTTTTTTTTTACATTGTCGGGATTCAGAAAAGGGTGAACATCGAAGTCTATGAAAATGTTCATTATATAATGCATTTACATAATTTAAAATAGTATCAATATTAATAATGATGAGAGACACGATTATTGTTCGCATTATGGTCTTCATAATATATACTTACACTGTTGTTTGTAAAAAATGCAACTCCATGAAGGAATCATCAGAATTAAATGAAAAATTTGCAGAAAATATCAATTATAGGATGTTACGTAAAATAGTTAAGTTTCAGAGCCATCACGCATGCGTGGCGTGCGCAGCGCCTTCTGAACTGATGCTGAAAGCGTATAAATAGAGGGCTGTAGCGGGACGTTGAAAATAGTTAATGATTATTTGTTGGTGGCGAACGTTTAGTAAGACCTAAGTATGCCTCCTCGGTGAAATAAGGAGAAATTCCAACAACTTACGGAGTTTGAAGGGGGAGGATTATCGGACTTCGAGAAGAATGATCTTCCTATCGCGCAATAGAAGCGCGTGTGCAGCAGAACAGTTCCACAGTGATGCGAGTTTGGAAACAGTGGACAGACGAGCACCGAACAACTCGAAAAACTGGCAGTGGACGACGTAAGGTGACGTCAGTGCGTGACGATCGACACCTGCTCCGCATGGCGGGGAATGAACATATAGTTTCCTCCAGGCAGTTGGCAACACGTTGGTCTACTGCTACAGATGTACTAATGTTGACTTCATCAATTCGTCGACATCTGCTGCACCGTGGATTGCGTGCAAGGATGCCTTTATACAGGATCTCAATAGCCACAGGTACGTGCGTGAAGTGCTACAGCCAGAAGTCATTTCCTTCCTTTAAGGAATCCCTGAAGCTATCTTTCAGCGGGATAATGCACACCCAGATGGTGCAAAGACTGTTCGAAACTTCTGTTCAGCCCAACACATGCAACTTCTTCCTTGGCCTGCTTGTTCACCGGATATGTCGCCTATTGAGCACGCGTGGGATTTGATTGGTCGGTGTCTCGCTCGTGATCCGCGTCCTGCAGCTTCAAAAGACGAACTTTTGCTGCGCATACAAGCGATATGGAGTTCTCTTCCACAAGCAGACATTCAAAATTTGTTCGACTCCATGCCACGTCTTACAGCAACACTTATTGTAGCGCATGGTGGCTACACCAAATACTGATTTCGGACACTTAATATTCTTTTTTTACTTTGAAAATTTTGTCATTTATTTGTACTAATACAAGTAGTTTGTGCATTAAATTTCATTTAATTCTCATGATTCCCTCAAGGCGTTGCATTTTTTACAAACAGCAGTTTAGATAACCTGTGCCTCTCTACATGGCAAGTTTTCATTGACTCTAGATGTTTCGAACCCTCGACTCAACAACGCCAGCCAAGAGTGCACGACCGTGACTACTCCGCTACCGTGGACACCTTGAATCAGCTGTGCAACTTAAATTGAAGCAAACCTAGCAAGATTTATCTACATCTTGCCCGTGATGCAAAATCGTTATTCGAGAATCAAGTGCGAGTATTATATGATGTATTTTTAATGAAAACTATGCTTGAAATTTTTAAACGTTCCCAGATAAGTGTTCATAAGATATAATGAGTAAACGTAAATTAATACTTATTGGGTAAAAATCGTTTAATATAATACTCTGTTATCGTAAATTCTACATATATTAAATATGCACAGTGACACACACATGAATTTTTCAAGGGGGGGAGGGGTACCAGGGTTGAAAGTCCGCCATTCTCGTGCCATGCTCGAACACACCACCCAATAAATTCATCTGATTTTGTGGATTTTCGAGAACAAAAAACAGTGAAAAATGAATTATTCAATAAATAAATCAGCATTAATTGATAAAATTAATTATTAATAACAAATACTTAATTACATTTTACATACTAAACACATAAGGTTACAATCAATCGAAAAAAAATCAAGGGGTATGGGAGGAGGTCCAGACCCCTCCCTCTGTCTGCACCACCGAATATGCATGTTCCCAAAAGATAGTCATTTTAATTTCTAGCCTTTGTCGTAACCGGAGACGAGTTAGGATTAACTACAGCGCAAAACAGCATCATCAAATCTTATTATCATGAAAAGGCAAAGGCGAACAGGAGCTATGCATATGTTGGATATCCAAAACATTAAAAACAACTTCGAAACTGTAAAAAAAGGGGGAAACTTGAAGCACAGAGCCTAAATTAATTCAAAATGGTCCGTTGCGCTAATGGGAACTAAAACTATTATCACAGAATACCAGTAGCGCCCACAGGAATTTTTCAAGGTGGGTGAGGGGTGAGGTGGGGTGCGTGGTCCAGGGTCGAAAGTCCCCGATTCTTGTATCATGCTCCTTTTGATTTTGTTGATTTTCGGGAACAAAAAACAGTAAAAAACTAATTATTGAATAAATAATTAGCATTATTGAATGAAATTAATCTCTCATTAATAACAAATATTTAATTAAATTTTACGTACTATATACTTAGAATTATAATCAATCGGGAAAAAAATCAAGGGCTTTGGGGGGGGGGGAATCCGGATCCCTAGGACACCCGCTTTTGTGCGCCACTGCGGATTACTCTTGATTATCTAAAATGAATGAAAAATACCGGGTAACAAAACTTTAGGTAAGTTATTATGCACGTGAAAATGAGTTTTAAAAAAAAGTTACTGCCTACTTAATTTATTACTATTTAAAATAAAACCTATGAACTCTTCTATTTAATCCTTTCAACAGCTTTTCAGCAAATGGTGCAGTGTAGATTTATTGTGGTTATTTTTTCTCATACAGTTTCTATCTTCTTGATTACTTAGAACTGTGACTACTGATTACGCAGAACAGTGATTCCGCTCAGGTATGAGGTCCTTTTCTTCTGTCGGGACGTTTCGTTTTGCACATCTCTGAAAACGCACTGTAGCAATTGATCATCATTCAGTATTTCATGTCCGGCTAAATTAATATCTTCGTTTAACCAATCACATAATGTTTTCTCGGCAACATTTTCACAGCCATCTATTAGTTCTAAAGTATTCAAGATGCATGCAGCGTTTCACAAGCACTACCTTTAATACCAAGGGATTTCTCATTCCTTTCTAGTCCCATTTTCTGTCGTGATTTTTTAAAGTTTATAATTTTATCGATTTCTAAATAGAAATAATATAAATAACTAGCACCCAACACTGTCAATTTTTTCTAAAATGTAAGAAAATAATTGCAGAACTCTTCTTCACTTGACTGAAGTTTAAAAGTTTGAGATCTGTCGCTAGTAGAACTTCCCTTGTTTCTGAGTGAGCCGTAAATTAAAAATCAAACAAAATTAAGCAGCTCTTTTCTATAAACTTGTGCAGAAAATTTCGGTGACCATTTTTGGTCTTAGATTCAGGATCACTCCTCGGTCTATATTTTGCATCAATGCTATCACATTTACAGATAAATACTTAACGAAAATAATATTTTCAGACGTCACAAAATATCAATATACACAGTTCAGTCACAATAATGTGACCACCACGTACTTTCGACGTCGGCGTTAAATAGCCAATTACTGAAGGCAGGTGGAAGCACAGTGCAGTTGAGCGTATGTAAAAGGTGTGTCAGGGCTCCGGAAAACATTACAATCGTTGGCGTAATGCAGAAACGGAACAATTTATCAGACGTCCAAAAGGGCATGATCATTGACTTTCGGGCTAAGGGTGGAACTGTTCGCGTGCCTCCGTTGTAAAAGTATACCGTGCATGGCAAAATGGGACTGTCCAAAATCAGTGACGAGGCAAATGTGGTGCACCACAGGCCATAGATAACAGAGGTGAACAACAGCTGCGGAGATACGTTCGGGAGAATAGACGTACTACCGTTGAGCAACTGACCACCCAGATGAATCAAAGGGCTACCAACAGTGTCTCCCAAACTACTGTTCAGCGGACATTGCTGCGTCTGGCCCTCCGAAGCAGACGCCTGGTTCATGCACCTATGTTGACTGCTGTTCATCAACAACGAAGGCTGTAATTTGCACGCCAGTACCGCAAATGGACGTCCACTGAGTGGCGACAGGTAGCATTTTCTAATTAATCACATTTTATGTTCCATCAGACACGATGGGCTTAGGCGTATAGGGCGTGAAACCTCTGAGAGCAAACATTCTGCAACCATTGCCAGAATGGTCCAGGCTGGAGGCGGGAACATTATGGTCGAGAGAATGTTTTCCTGGCATTCTCTGGGCTCACTGATCACTGTGGAAGGCCTGATCAATACGCATCTATCTTTGCAGACCATGCTCACCTCTATATGCGCATTGTTTTTCCTCAGAAGGACGGCATCTATCAGCAAGACAATGCGAAGTGTCATACAGCTGGCAGTGTACGTGAGTGGTTCGAAGAGAACCAGAGTAAGTTTACCGTTCTCCCCTGGCCAGCAAACTCACCTGACTTAAACCCAATCGAGAATCTGTGGGATCATCTCGATTGGGTTGCTCACGCCATGGATCCTCACCTGCGTAATCTGGCGCAGCTGGCCAAAGCACTGGAGCCGGCATGGCTCAACATCCCAGTGACCATCTTCAGGAATCTAATTGACTCTCTTCTTGCACGTGTCGCAGCAGTCCACTCTGCGAAAGTTGGTTATTCTGGCTTTTGACAGGTGATGACATTAATGTGACTGAACTGTGTATATAGGAAGAGGGGTATTTTAAGTTTTTAATGGTGGTCTCCTGGATAATCCACTTTCCGATTAATTTCATCCCAGGATAATCGAGAATCTACTCTATATATAATTTTCATAATAGCTCTAAGGACCTAAATATTGTTGTTAAGTTTGGGGAATATCTCTTATTCTGTGCTCGGGTAAATTAATCATATTTAAATACGCTGTTGTTCTTAGTATAGAAAATCAGCCCATTTAAAACATTACTAATCGAAATCAAAGATCCATCCTAAGAGTAAAGATTATTGATAACTCACACACTTTTTTGAAAATGCATGTGTAGATGCAAAAACGAAAAATAATCATAAATAAATTTTAAAGGATACTCTCTGACTGATAAAAATATTAAAATGCGAGGATAACTTCATGCTTTGCATGTAGATCTGATAAGGAAAGATTCAGAGGAATTATATTTAGCCATTGATTACGCACACGTCAGTGTTTTCTTCAAATAAACATTTACAAAGGAATAAATGCTTGTAAAGCATGAAGTTATCCATGCACAGGAGAGCACAATAAACCTCTAATGGTAAATGAAAATTAAGAACAGCAATTACAGCTTGCTACAAAATTATGAATATATAAACTAAAATATCATTTAGAAAATGGTCATGGCTAAGAAAAAAACACTACCATGCAGACAATCAGTATGAACAACATCAGAACAGTGTGGATAGATGTATATTAAAAATTAAATTTCGATATTTCTTCCATAAAATAGTCACAGATGTGCAAGACTAGATGAAGATCAAGAAAACCTTCGTGTATTAAGCAAAAATTACGCCAAAGTTCTTATATAGATACTTTTAACCTTACTATCAGTCTAAGTAACTTAAGGGGAGTTGGAAACCTCTCTCTTTCTCTATATTGACAATGTTAAATTGGCTGTTTTAGATGTACCTTTTCTCAAAATCTGTTTTATGTACATGCTTGAAATTTTCCATACTATTAAAGTACACCTCTCTCATTATACTAAAATGAGCTTTTAGCTAATTTTGAATTTTTTAATAAATTATGAAATATTTTATCAAACATTGCGAAATTTGACCCATTTTTTACTTAAAAATTTGTAAAAATTAAATTTTGAGTTTTTACAAAAACTCATTTTAGTATATATTAGACATCATTATAAATAATTCATAAAAAATTTACAAATCTGTGAACAGTAGTTTCTCAGAAAAGGTACATCGCACATTAAAATTTACATTTTGAGATAAATTGATTTTAATGTATACAGTTAGACTTCTATTCGACTAGGAAATAAAAAAAATAAAAGTCTCAATTTAAAATAAAAGATACATGTTTTGGTTTATATCAGTCGTTACACTTTTAAGCAAAAACAAAGTAATTTGTTTACAATTTTCGCCATTAAAATGGGCGTGGCCCAAATTCAATGATTATTTAAAAAATACGTTTTAAGGGCTTCTAAATACCCTAGAGGTTAAAGTAAGGTACTTTTAGAAAGGTTAAAATGTATACAGTTTGAAAATGTAAAAATCTCAAATTCTCAAAAAAATAAGATTTTAGCTTTCCAACACCCCTTAATTTTATGTTGAAAACTTTTATTGCTCTGCCAAATGAATACAATTTTTTTTTGTTATTATTGAAATACGTTCCATAGCAGTTGCCAAGTTTTTCTTCGGCAAAAATGTTTAATTCTGAAACTTTTAGTCGGTGAAATTTACCACAATGCACTTTCCTCTTCAGGTATTAAATAATAATGCATAATTGCGTATTTCTTCAAAATGTATAAGGCTTCCTTACAAAAGATTTAACATTATCCGGTATTTCATACAATCAAAGAGTATATCTTGCTTCTTTGAGATGTATTTTACCAATGACTGATAACATAAACTTAAAAGAATATTTCCATTTATCGTCCGATTTAAACAATTCATTTTATAAACATACATTATTATTTGCACCCTTCAAAATATAAAGTTCATTTAGATTTTTTGCGTTTTTGTGCTTCGATTTTTATAAAAGTAATATTCCTAAAATCTTCATCAAACCAAATAATTGTTTTCTTGAGTCAGATCTAAACATATATACCTACACTTAAGTTAGTGTAGTACGTTAAAAGAAGTTTTAAAAACTTTTCACACACACACAGGCGAGTTAACTTTAAGAAAAATACCAACATGTTAGTTCGATTTTATTGCATTTAAAAAAATTGTTGATTACTTTTTTGTCACGAAATCCAAGTACAAATATACAGCCATTAGGAATCATTCCTTAGGTCATCAGTTATAAGAATACGTTAACATTTAACTGACTTCAAAAAATTAATAAATAAATAAAACAATCGAAAAACCGCGTTTTAAATCTCTTTTCTTTGATCATTTTCTAAGAGGGCCTTTTAAACTCTTTTAATAGCATCAGTACCGTTTTTCATTTAAATATTTTCTTCCCGATTCACAAGAGAAAGAAAATAAATGAAAGTCACCACTCACTACTTTTCAATTCGAATCTTCCAACCGGAAACAATTTTCTTTTTATTTCTAGCCTCTAACAAAATGCTTTTATCACAGTTTTAAAAGAAAAGAAGAGATTTCCTCCTCCAGCTCTAATTTTCTCCTTACACCATCTGCCTTCTTTCTTTTTTTTTACATTTAATTTTCCCATTTAAGAACAAATATAGCATCGATGAAGCTAGAAGCAAACATTGGAGGAGAGAAAAGAGATTTAGAGATTCTTCAAGACTCTTTTCCCATTGTTTTAAAGTGCCCCCATTTAAGCGGTTACACTGAGGACTCGGACTCTATTGTTTCAAGTTGCACCTGATTGCGGACCATAATATAATGTAGGGGGATTCAGTTTTAGCCCCACCTACTTTTCTCCAAGACTTCTGATTGGACGCGGCTTCCTTTTGAAGGAGCGCCCCTTCCAAGATCCATCCCCCCCTACAGTATTCTACAATGCGGCCTTCATTGATTTGCACTATTCATAAGATGCTCTTTCCCTGTTTTGGGTGAAAGAATTTATCTCTACTTGTGTGTGTGAAGGTGAAAATTAAATGACCTGGGAATACTTCAAATTGTTATAGCACTATTCGTCTCTTTTGAAAATATTGGCTAGTAATACTAAGTTATTTTTTTAAAAAAATTTTAAAAAACTAATTTTATAAAGGCAGATTACTTAATTTTGTTCATTTATTTTCTTAGCACAATAAGAGTTTTTAGCATCTTGTAAAAACAATGCGGTTATATTAAAAGCAAATTTCGCTCATTTAAGAATGGAAGTAAAATGTAAAACAATAAGAAATTTTTGAAAAAAAATTTTACAAAAATTTTACAAGTATTTAAAAATAATATTCCTTCTGAATTTCTTCCTTTTTTGTATTATTTATTGATTTATTCGAGTTATTAGTAATCTATGTAATACAATGAAATGTGTATTTCGGAACCCTAAAGGCGACGGAGATAGAACTAACTACTTTAAGGTATCCGACTACGTTCGGAACCGTGATTTTAAAAAGGCGCATAATGGATAATTTTCATGATATTTAGTGTCACTTAGATTAGAATATATGTATAAATTGTTTTAAGGACATTTTGATAAAAAAAAAAATATTTAAATGCA
The DNA here is from genome assembly GCA_019973935.1 of Trichonephila clavipes. Classification (NCBI taxonomy): domain Eukaryota; kingdom Metazoa; phylum Arthropoda; class Arachnida; order Araneae; family Nephilidae; genus Trichonephila; species Trichonephila clavipes. The sequence goes on from BMAU01006228.1 coordinate 246,420, forward strand.
GTATTTCGGCTAAAAATTAACTTAGAATAACCTTTTTTCAAAATGTTCTCCTTTTGTGAAAAATGCCTCTATTATAATAATATTTTGCCTGTATATAGCTCAGCCCTCTGTACAGAGGCTCAACTATGATTTTTGAAAAATTCACATTATTTTCAGAGTTACAACCCATTGAAATAATTATCGGCGTTTTTTTCTTAAAATTTCTCCCCTTTGTTGTCGTAAAACATGGATAAACCCACTTCTAAGTTATATATTTAAAAAATTCTAGTTGAGCCTCTGTACAGAGGTATGAGCTATATACAGGCGAAATATTATTATAATAGAAGCCTTTTTCGCAAAAGGAGAATATTTTGAAAATGGGTTCATTCTATGTTAATTTTTTGTCAAAATATGGTACTTAAATATTCTTAAAACAATTTTATGGACACTTTCTAATCTAAGTGACACTAAATATCATAAATATTATCCATTTCTAAGCTTTTGCAAAATCATGGTTCCGAACGTAGTCGGATACCTTAACACAAAACCATTGTTACAGGAAGAAAAGAGTGTAAAAATTTAAATGTCTAATATTTTGTCAGCCGTTTGCTTTAATGATTGAATATGAGAAGAGATAAGCTTATCAAAATACATTAATTAGTTTGAGAGGTAATAAAAAAAGAAATAAAAAGATAATTTTTTTTCATTCTAAAGAATGCTAATTAAAATAGAATTCACTCCATGCATAATCGATTTCAGGATTAGCCTTTTCTTTGAAAATATTATGTAACTGAGACTCTTGGGATTGCATAGTTTCTTTTTTAAATAAATACCTCTAAAATCTTTCAGAGATTTTTTTTAAAAAAAAGCTAGCTAGTTTTAAGCTAGCTGAAAACATAAGCAAAACTTTTTACTGCCATTTTTGTATAATTTTAATAATTAAGAAGGGAAAGTAGTAATTGAACTAATACTGAAAAAAATTTGTGTTTAAAAAATAGATATAGTTAGAAATTTAACACTAAATACTAGTTAAAATATTTACTTATAATTTTAAGGCTTAGTTATAGAAAGGTATTTGTTGCAATTCTCTTTTTTTTTTTCAGTTGCTTCTGTTTTGATACACAGGGTGGTCCCAAATTCATGGTACAAACTTTAAATGTCGATAAAGGACATTATAACAATCATTTATTGTATAGGAATGTATGGGCGCAAGTGACGCGGTGAAGGGCAAACAGGGGAAATAAAAGAAAGAGAAATGAAGTTATTGGTTCGTTGCGTTGCGCTGATAGGGGGCAGTAGATGTTTAGCCGCCGTTCAGCATGATGCGTCACAGTAGGGGAAAGTGCCATTCACAATTGTGCTGACGTTTACGATGAGAGACTTAACGCATACCGAAAATGCAGACATACATTACATGTACGGCCATGTAAATGGTAACGGTAGAGCTGCGCTACTAATGTACACTGGCCTCAAAAAGTTAAGGTACAACATGTTTTTCGAAGCTCACCATAAAAAAAATGGCAGTAACAATAAAATGCATAGTTTACATGAATGATAATAACGAACTTTAAAAACATTAATGCAAAAACGATTGCTACCGCTTTTATTTTATAGAAAAGAACGTATATTTATGAATGAGAGAAAAATATGCAAATATCAAGCTTTCGTACTTTTGTGTGTAAGTTGTGTTGATTTTCAACAATTGTTGGCAGTTTCGGTGACAATAGTCAATAGAGTTTAGAAAATGTCTCAGAGACGTCGTTTACCCAATTCGTTAAGGTGGCGGGCAGTTGGATGGATGGAAATGGGATTGTCGCAGGCTGATGCTGCTAGACGTCTCAATGTGTCTCGTAGTGTTGTTCAGCGACTTTGGGATCAATACCAATCAGAAGATTCTGTGTCCAGAAGACCTGTTCCAGGCCGACCACGAGCTACAACACCTGCAGAAGACCGTTTTCTAGCTCTTTCGGCACGAAGGAGAAGAACCACTACTGTGCCGCAGCTCGTTGCAGACCACTTTCAAGCATCAGGAAGAAGAATCTCCGCTACTACGGTGCGAAATCGTCTTCACAATGCAGGTCTGTATGCAAGAAGACCAGTTGTGTGCGTTCCCCTCAACGGACGACAGCGAAGGAACCGCTTATGCTGGGCAAGAGAACATGTTTCTTGGACGCAGCAACAATGGGCTTCTGTGCTGTTTACAGACGAGTCCAGATTTACAATGGAGAGTGATTCAGGGCGTCTACTGATCTGGAGGGAACAGCGCACTAGATACCATCAATCCAACACTGTTGAAAGACACAGTTATAGAGGTGGTGGAATCCTGGTTTGGGCAGGGATCTCGCTCGGTGGCCACACTGACCTGCATGTGTTCCATGGAGGAACCGTAACTGGTCTTAGATATCGGGATGAGATCCTTGATCCATATGTCCGCCCATATGCTGCTGTTATTGGTAACGACTTCATTCTGATGGATGATAATGCATGACCTCATCGAGCTCGGATTGTTGAGGAGTATCTGGAGGATCACGGTTTGGAACGAATGGAATGTCCAGCTCGATCTCCAGACCTGAATCCGATAGAACATCTTTGGGACTATCTTGGCAGAGAGGTTGCTGCTTTAAATCTTCCTCCAAGGTCGTTACATGAGCTGAAACAAGGCTTACTCTGTGTTTGGTCTTCGCTTCCTATTCCGGTGTCCGACAACTTAATAAACAGCATGGGAAATCGATGCCGCCAATGCATTCAAGTTAGGGGTGGACACATTCCTTATTAGAACCCATTTTTGTATTGTTTTTATGCCATTTTACCACATAACACTGTGATGTGCTGTTTTCTCCAAGAATGGACTTTTCCGCAGAGATTGCTTTTTTTTTATAAATCGTTTTTGCAATACACTTATACAAATTTCTATGACGCATTCAATAAAAAACTATTTAATGCACATATCCTCCAAATTTTTTGTTTCTACATTCATTCATTTGCAAATTAGACACAAAAACCCGGTTGTACCTTAACTTTTTGAGGCCAGTGTATCTCGCGCAGTTTCCTAATCGACGAATGCTGGATCACAGAATTTTTCAGTGGTCAACTTCGTGAAACACGTTCGTTCCACGTCACCAGACATGGTGCTGGTTGACAAAGTGCTGTACGCAGTCCAAGCCTGGAAGAAAGCATCTTAAACGTTGTGGCTATTTGACCAGAATCAAGTACAAGAGCTGTTGCTCATCACGTTAGTGTGAGTCATCAGACCGTTTTTAGAGCGTTAAACGAAAATCACTTACACCTATTTCATTTTTAGCCAGTACAGCCTTTTAATCCAGCAGACTCTCTTCTCCAACTGCCAGTGGGTAGTACAGCGATGTGCGCTGCAGCTCTGCAGCTGGAGATCATAGCTCATGTTCTGAACAGTTATAAGCAGTTATTGTATGCATTACATTAGTCAATGACGCTTTCAATAAACATTTTGTCTTTCCTTTCATCCCTTACTTTTTGTGTTTGTACCTCACCGCGTCATTTGCGCCCGTACATTCCTATACAATAAATGAATATTACAATGTCATGTACCTACCCTTAAAGTTTGTACCATGAATTTGGGACCACCCTGCATGTATGATCCAACACCGAATACCTCGTGTATTAAATCTTTTTTAGAATATTCGTATGCCAAGGAAGACATCTGTCCCCGGTAAGTGGATTTTGCCCGTCAAGATTTTTTAAGTACCATTGTTCCCTTAGTTATTTTTACTTTTTCATTTTATTTAGGTTTTCAGGTTTTAAAACTCAAAATATTTCCGAAAAAGCATGACAAACTCCCTTACAGCTCACACTTTATCAGGAGAAATTGAGTTTATCCCCCGAGCGCTAGAAACGTTGTTATGCTGCCCCATGGATGCATCCGAATTTGACATCCTCAGATTAGCGACGCACTTCAAATGCAAAATTGACAAAATACCACCTACCATTCTTTTGAACCATGATCAAAAGGTCAGGACATCATTCGATCTAATACCTTATTCTCCAAACCTGTGTGTAGCCAAATGGTCAAGGTCACGAACTCATGACCGACATGTCATGTGTACAAGCCTAATACCGCTGAAGACCCGCCATACAGAGGAGGCCGATGCATGTCAAAAATGTCGCGGCTCAAACTTCCTCCCGTTGGTGGGGTGTAGAAGTTAAGAGAGTTAGTATCACAGTTCAAGTGTCGCCTTCGTCACTGGACCATGGTTCAATACTACGAGCTCTGTCGCCAACAGTCCTCATGCGACGTAAATATAACTGTATCTCTCTCCAAATTTGTGCACTAAACTAAACTCAGTGGCGCAACAGCCCATGAGGGCCAAGGCCCACTGTCCCCATCTCAGTTTTTGTGACCTTCGACGCTGAGATGCATGAGCTGATGTTCCGATCACGTGGTTAGTTTGACGCGAAACCGCCTGTGTTTTGTTCCCAAGCAAGCTTGGTACTCATTTATCAACCCACTGAAAGGATGAGTCGACCCTTCTCAGCTCGGGGTTTGAGCACCGGACGTGGAGTGGAAGCGCTATATGCTACCAATCACAGCCACTGGGCTTCAACTTGCGCACTAAGCCATGTAAAAATATATATATATATGGCTTAGTTAAATTAAATTAATAGTGGTTCACATTATTTCGCATAGCGATAACTCGTTAACTTAAGTCGATGAACTTCGGTGACTATCCGGTAATTTTGCTGTTAGATTTCATTTATAAACTGATTGATCGATTGTTTAATAACGTCGCATTACGAAACAACATGGGAGCTATTAGAGACAGAGCTCGCAATTTTGAACTATGTTCAAGTGAAGAGGACGACACTTAACCTGGCATCTTATTCACCAAATTCCAATACCATGTCAATGTGAGGACTTTGAACCTGAATAGGTTTAGAGGACATCATTACCTCTACATAGAAGCTCTTTAATTGCACCAGAACTCGAAACTACGACATAACAGAAGTAATGTCGGTCACGATTAGGCGTTGATGGTCACTCAACTACCGTGGTTACTCTTTTATGAAGGCATAGCTGAGTTTTAATTTGTGTGTGTGAATCAATTTACAACTTTCTTTTTGAAATCCATAATTGCCTAGATTGAAGAATAGCGATGCAGAACCTTTATTTCGAACCCCTCCTTTTCTTTATTTTTTGTTCTAATTACAAACGTTCCAATTACATTTCATTTTAATTGCATCTTCACAGATTACTCACCAAATACTCACAACATTTTCCATATGAGGACTTTGCAAAAACGCTAAATTTAAGGAGCTGCAGCTCGACAAACAAAAGCCTTAGCAAGAATCCTCCCCGGTCACTAACTTTTGAAAGTATACTAGGTTAACATAATTAATATTAAAGCGAGGAATAAACATTTTTTCAGGTACTAATCCACAAGGAGCTTAAAATAAGCTGGGCATTATGCAGTATAAAAGTTGCTAAGTTTTGAAAATAACAACAGAACAGTCCTAGTTCTCCTAAGTCATGGGATATCTCCCAATATCGTGTAGGACCCGTATCCCCAGTAAATTACAGCAACTACTACTCAACGTGTCGTTGAAAATAGTCTGAAGAAATATTCATTCTAACTACTTCTAAAGTCATTCATAATTGCTTAAGTATTACTGCAGCAGTATTTTCGATCATGTCTCATTTTTGCTCTATAGGCCAAATGATTCGCTGAATATCCAGAATGTTCTTTAAACTATTCCTGAAGGATTTTGGCCAGTGACATGACACATTGTCATCCTAGAAAGTCGCGTCGTTGTTGCGGTACATGAAGTCCATGGAAGGCTGAAAATGGTCTGTAAGTAGTCAAACACATAATCATTTCGAGTCAATAGTTTAGTTTGACCTCAGTTATCCCATTTAATCAGATACCATATAAAACCAGTCCACATCATTATGTAGCCACCATCGCTTGCAAAGCGCCAAACAACTTGGGTCAAAAGCTTCATGGGGTCTCTGTCACACTCGAACTCTATAGAATCAGGTCTAACAAATTGGAAGCGTAACTCATCTGACTAGATTGATTGTTCATTAACGTCATTCTTTAAAGCTATATGAAGACTATGACCAGGGACGTCTTAAGACTTCTTGAGGCCATGGTCCCCTACGCAAAAGTAGGCCCAGAGCCCCTAGATAAATATAGCCCCCCTATGACCCTTAAAAGAAGACAGCAGATATGTTGTCAAATACTCGTACAAACAATAATCCCCGAAACAATTAAATTTGCTCGACTTACAATCGCACAAACCGGCTCGATCGATTGCCGCCTTTTGACTGAATGAGTAATAATGGTGTATGGTGATAGGTCTAGCCCTATACATGGACGACGGTTATCACATGCTGCCAGTTGACACATCGTCCAAAATTCACAGTCTGCCGGAGAATACAACCGGAAATAACATTTGACCATTGAAATTATTCGAATTATGTACTTATTAAGCCTGAGTCGAGAACGAGACGAGACTCCCATTGTGGCCGAAGCCCGGGCCCAGTTGGCAAATGCCTAAGGCGTCTCTGACTATGACTCATCTGACCAAGCAACGTTTTTTCAGTTATTTCAACCGATACGTTCACGAATCCAGCAGAGGCGTTACAATCCATCAATTGTTTTTAATGCACTCAAGTCACTCTTCTGCCGCTGTATCCCATCAACAACAAATTTCGCTCACTATTCTCACAAGCATGTCTTTCGTATGTCACACATTGATTGTTGTTGCTATTTAACGCATTTGTGCTTGTCTGATAACAATGATTACTCAGACACGTAGCTAGTCTCAGTTATAAAGTAGACGCAGTCGGCCACTGCGTTGTCCATGGTGGAAGGTAATGTCTGAAGTTATAAATTCTCGACCCATTCTTGACACTGTGGATCGAGGAATCTAGAATTTCCTAATAGTTTCAGAAGATAAATGCCTCATACATCTAGCTCCAGCTAGCTATTAAAGATTGTGAAATAAAGTGGTGCGGCTATAAATTAATTCAAAAATTTTTTCACTTGAATCAGTTGAGTACACACAAAAGTTCTGACAATGTGCAGCCCATTTATACATTTCTTAGGTGATGCTGCTGCCCCTTGGATATTTACATATGGCTATTCCATATGGTGCTGTATTTTATCTTCTTTCTTACCATTTTATCTATTACCCAAGCATTAAATATAAAAAGAAATAGGCGTATCAATGTAAGTCTTAAACAATTCCTCGTCTGATTTATTTTGAGGCTCTGTACTAGTTGCTAATTTTCAAATCTCATTTACCAAAAATCAAGTTTACATTTTACCATTGGTTGAATACGAACGTTTGAAACATATTTGAACAATTTTAAAATTCAGACTAGAATTAACAGTTTGGATTAATTTGATTTGCCTTTAAATTCAAGTTTTACGAGTTTTTATATAGGAGAGAGATTGTTTGTGAAAATATGTATTAAATTCAGACTAGTGTTGCTTTAGGGATCTATTGTGGATGAATCATTTTGATGTTGGATATTGGATACTATTTGAATTTTTCCCCTTATTTCTATCTTCAGATTTTCACACGATGATGTTGTGTTCTTGTTCTTTCAATTTATGGTGGAATCGAGTTCCGAAACATGATACTTTTATCACTAAACCAGGACTAATATCACCTAGTTAATGTTGGGATTACCTAAAAATGACTACAACCGCAATCGATTGATTATTTATTAACGTCCCATTCCTAAGCTACGAGTAGTTTTATAATGCGACATAAATAGAACTCTCACTCATTCTAAGATACAAGAAGACTATTTCTTGAGTCGCGGATTGAGTGAGTGAATAGTAACGTCGCACTGTTCAGCTACACGAGAGCTTTTGCCGCGATGGACCTCGTCATTTTGAACCATGGTCAAGTGATGAGGACGACACCTGAGCTGGCACCCTCTCTCGTAACTACCACACCACACCAAGGGGAGAATGTTTGAGCTCCCGACAGATATAACGTGAATGGCTCCACTACACGGCGGGTCTTTAGAGGTATTGGGCTCGAACTCTTGACATGTCAGCGACGATCCGATACCTTGACCTACGAGGCTACCGCGGTCACCTTGAGCCACGGAATATTATACATGCATCAACCTCACTGGACAGAATGCAGCGGAGAATGCTGAATATGAAATAATTTGTTTTTTTTATTAACATCGCACTTTGAAACTGAATGAAGGTTATCGATGCAGAGCTTCGGTAATTTTGAATCTCGGTCAAGTTATGAGGTAACATTTGAGCTGGTATTCTCGTTTTCAAACTTCTATACTACGCCAGCGTAAGGACTTTAAGCCTCGACAGATTTAACATGCATCAGCTCCTCTGCGAGGTTTTTTTCAGTGATGGATTACGAATTTTACAGCCGCAAAGAACATTATTCAAATGAACATTGTAGTACAAGTATCAAAGAATAAATTTATACAAGCCAACCAATTCTCCCTATAGAGAAAAAATATAAGCCATGCTTAACTCGGTTTCCCCTAATCAAGAACAAAATACTGAAATACAGTCGAACCTCTATATAACGAACCTCTATATTGCGAATTTTTCTACATAGCGAACTTTTCCCTGGAACCAAGAACATTTCACGATTTTCTTCGTAAAATAACCTTCCAGTAGCGAAGTGCATTTTTTACATAACGAACTTTTTTCTCTTGTGATGCAATTTTTCTCTCCCTGTGTTTTAAGTATTTCTGGACATTTCAAGTTATTCTGTCTTTTAAAACGTTTTACGATGGTCGTTAAAGGGAGTCCTGGTGCATGGAAAAGATGTGAGGGGTATTATGAAACAAAGCATTTTTTCAAACAAAAAAAAAACAAAACAAAATTAACAGATTTTACGAATAATTAAATTTAAGGACGCATGTGATAATATGTATGTTTAGAAATTTTAGTTCTAAAATAATATATGTTTAAAATTACTTGTATGATTTAAATTAGAAAATGTACGTAAAGTTCATTCATTTTAATATAAAATTATTTTCTTAATGTTGAAAATGTAGTATATTCCTCGACATTCTTTTTTCTTGGTTTCCTTGCAGTTTTTCTCTTATATATATGTGATGAATCCCCAGCCCCACAAGTGTCAGTTGGGGTAAATTTCCTACCAGGACAACTCAACCCACCTCCCGCATAGGATCTTTAACTTCTACTTTCGCCGGACTTAAAGAAGACACGTGTACTAAGGACTCACTTGCTGCTGATCAACGCTGAAAGAGCTCTCGTTTTTGTCATGTCTTGGAGAGAGAGAGAGAGAGAGAGAGTGCAGACTTCTTTACTGAATATTGAAATAAAATATAATAGGACAAACGGCTGCCCGATGCATTTCTCCTGTCTCAATCCAAGAATTTCTCCAAAACATGATATATATATATGTAAGATATATAAAATACATAAATCTTAATTTATCAAAAGGTGTGAATAATTACTTTTTTTAATATATAATGTTTATGAATTTTTAAAATTTGTATTATGTGGTTTATAAAGCATATTAAAAGATAAACCTCTATATAACGAATTTTTTTTCGGGATTTAGCGACTTCGTTAAATAGAGGTCCGACAGTGCATTCTTTTTTTTTTAATGAACACACACATATATATGAAAAATAGAAACTCATTTCTCTTTTAAAAAAAGTCTTACTTACAAAATGTATCTCAAACCGTTGAGTGTTTGTATTTCCCCAAGACATCTTCGCTTTTCAAATATCTTTCCTCCATCATAAAAAGAAACTTTTCTCATTTGATTTACATAAATGAAACGACGCTTTGCCTTAACATTGCTCCAACATAAAATTTTCACAGCAAAATACATTTTTGCGACTTTATTCATATTAGAGAAATATGTATGTGATTAATATATTTAGTTTTTAATAATTTGATATAGTCGGATCTTATTTAAAAGAAGAAAACAAATATTCGAAAATGAGGAATGCCTTTTCGGAGAGTTGGAGAATTCACAACTTTTCTCAAAGCAACTATATAATTCAGGTTTAAGTCTCATTTTAACATTTTACTTGGCTATTGTTGATTCTTCGAGATTAATTACTCGTAAAAATTCTAAGTATATAATACACGTGAAGAACTTCTTTAAAATAATTTTTTAAAACATACATGGTCATCACACAAAAAGAGCCTCAAAAATTTAACTCATTGGAGCCATGTGAAGAAACAATACAACTATTCTTATAATAGACAATATTCTAACCCCATTAAAAACAGTGAAGATAAAGGTTGAAGTACTTTTTTTGAAATAGATTCTGGTTGACTATTTTCCGATCTCATCGGGAGCGCGTTATACGCCGAGTATGAAAACGAGAGCTTTAAAAATAAAAAAGTTTCATTTCTACATATATAGAAATATGTTTAAGTGAAATAAATGGCATTCTCCTTATGAAGTTAAATGACTGTAGTTCCAGAAGTATACCATTTTTTCTAAAGCTTTTGGGATAATACCTTGGATAAATGATTTCAAAACATAAGAGCACTGCACACATGCATTTCGGGATTTTTTTAAAAAGGGGGTAAGCGTTATATGGGGAGTGAGTGAGTGAATATTTACGTCGCACTACACGAGGGCTTTTGGCGACGGACTTCGTAATTTTGAACCATGGTCAAGTGACGAGGAAAACACCTGAGCTGGTACTCTCTCTCCTACCTACCACACCGCACCAACGGGAGGATGTTTGAACTCTCGACAGATTTAATGTGCATCGCCCCCCCCCCTACACGGCGGTTTTTAGTCGTAGCGTTATCCCGCAAATATACCTAAAGATAAAAAAAATACAAACTGAAAGTATCGGTGCGTGTTATACATCTGTGATCGCTGTACGCCAGATTTTACAGTATAATTCCCTGACTTGGATTCCATTTATTAAATATATAATGTTATTTTTGAACGAATATTACAGAAAATACATATATTGGGCGAAAATTAAATTTGAGAAAAATTCAAACCAAGAAACTAGCTTAAAAATATTAAAGTGTTTCTTAAAATATAAATAAATTTAAAAGTATTTTTGCGTAAAATTAGAATGTTCAGCTAAAATTGAGTCGTTCGATACAAGCTGAATCAGATTTGATTTTATACAGTTTTTGTTTTCTTAGAATTAACATGAGACAGTAACCTATCCAATCTCAAAAGAAAACTATAGAACAGGAGTTGGCAACCTATGGTATACATGCCAGATCTGGCACGCGATACAATTCTCAGTGGCACTCTACGAAGTTGTCACTTTTCAAGTGGATGGAAGATGATTATTCTGAAATGGAACTTATTGAACTAGGCCAGATCGAGGTCCAAGAAATTCATCATGGCAAAGGGCTATGTGACGCCTGTCGTTAGCCGTAGCTTTGAGCACCATACAGATGACAGCATGATTTGGCTCGATTCCATCTCAATTTAGAGGGAGAACACTCTGGGGGTGGTCAGAGGCCTCCCATCTCTCTCCCCCTTCCACCAATCTCCCGAGAGGACTTGCAGCTCGACGGCTATTTAGAGTACCCCCATTCCGCGCAGGCACTATTCAATTACAAACATCCATGTCTTCTCCGGGATTCGAACCCAGTCCCTACGGCACAACAGTCAGCGTCGCTAACCACTATACCGGATGGGTGACATAAATATTCTTAAAAGAGACATACTATATGTATTATTGAAATTATTTATTTATATTGTAGGAATAATGTTATATTTTATGCTAATAAATATCTGGAAAGGACATGCGAATATAATAAAACTTAACTATATTCTTGCATCTATTCCCTAATTCTACATGTATTATTGCGGGAATAGAATTGTTTTAAATATTTCCTACAGTGTGACACGCTGAATCATATAGGTAGATTCGTTACGCACACCACAATTACAAGGTTGCCGAGCCAAGATATAGAACAACAGACTTACAATAGGTTATAGAAAAATATAAACAGAAAATCATCCATTTCTTGAGAAAAACATTATCCTCCCCCCAATTCCTTACACGTGTTGTTATACTGTAAAAATACTTACGTACCGAACCAACAGTACGAAGATTCTTCGGAACGACAAGTGAGGAGTAACTTTTGTTTCTGGAAGAATAACTTCTAAAAGAACTGTTTCCGAGAGGAAATAAATGCTTTTCCGCCCTTTTCGGAAAACCTTTTACAACGAATAGTCATACGAATAATACGCGACTTTGTTGTACACAATATCGCATTTTGTGCACCGCAGTTCGATGAAATGATGTTTATGCGCGTCGACAACTTACAATCTTAAGTTTATTTCCCCAAACAGTTTAAACTGTCAAGTTATTTGATGATTTGGGTACATTAATTGTCAATTTTTTTTTGTTGCAGAAATCAAAAAAATCTTTAGTATAAAATAAAATATACTTAGTAGTTAACAATTGATATTTTAAATTGCATACTTAAAATTTTTTATGGTTTTATGGCAACTGCATATTCCTTTGAGGTAGATGCCCCACAGCGTGACAGTGGCAAAGTTCGCTTCTATTGGAGTATTATTTTCTAAAATAAATTAATAAAAATCAATGAAAATGAATGCCTATCAAGTGTTCAGTAATTCAGTTTTGTGCGTTTTAGAGACCCCAAATGAAAATTTCCTGTTATACACTCATGTCCATAAATTAAGGATAATTCAGAATCACACAGAAATTGAACTCTAAAATAAAAATTTCACCTGTAGCATTATCACACACATCTCTTGAAGAAGAATATGCAAATTACAGGAAATTTCCAGATGGCGCGGATAGTACGTCACAATGATGAGAGTGTAAGAGAGGGGGTATATAAGGAATGGTGGCAAAGAAGTAAAATTGTTCACAAAGGCTTTAAAAACTTTTCAGTGAAATAACCGCATAGTTATGGCACAAAGGAAGCATTTGGATGATTTTTTACATGGTAGAATTATTGGACGACTGGGATGTGGACGTACCCAGCTGGAAGTATCCGAGGAACTTGGAATCGCACAGAGTGTCATCTCCAGGCTTTGACAACGATTCCAAGATGATGGTAATGTGAGTAGATGTTACAGCACAGGTCGCCCCCGAGTTACAACGCCGAATGAGGACCGGTATATATTTGGCAGTTACTTCCAAAAGAAACAGACGGAGCAATGCATCAGACCTGTCTCGTCAGCTCTCTTCAGCTACCGGTACTACAGTTTAAAGGCAGACCATGTACATACGCTTAGGGCACTATGGTCTATATGATCGTAGGTCTGTCAGATGTGTTCCACTTACCGCAACTCACTCTGTCGCCTGCGATTAACCTGGAGTAGACAGCATACATTGTGGACACCAGAACAGTGGTATTGTGCGATGTTTTCCGATGAGTCCTGGTTTAGTTTGAAGTCTGATTATTGTCGGACTTTAATATGGAGAGCTCCAGGTGCCTGTTACTACCAAGAGAACACCATTGAACGACACCGTTACGGTGGTGCAGGATGGCTTGTTTGGGGAGGAATTATTCTTGGTTCCAGAACTGACCTGCATGTTCAGAGTGTAACGATGACGGGCCACATTTATCGGGATGTCATTCTGGAACAACATGTACGTTTGTTTCGGAGCGCCATGGGTGCTGAATTTCTGTTTATGGATGACAACGCCCGTCCTCACCGTGCAAACATTGGAGACGAATGCCTTCAATCGGAGGATATCACCCGCATGGATTCTCCAGCATACTCACCGGACTTGAATCCAATCGAGCATGTGTGGGATATGTTTGGCCGAGGAATTGCAGAACATCAACCCCTTCCCACATGTCTACCGGAACTTCGGAGGGCATTGCTTGATGAGTGGTGTAATATTTCCCAAGATCAGATTGATAATTTGATACTCAGCATGCCTAGGCGTTGTAAGGCCTGTATTGCATCGTCCGGGAGACGTACTACGTATTAACCATCATCCTAACCATGTTATACAGTTTTTTGTAAATAGGTTGTTTTTTTTTAATTTGTTCCAGGGAGTAAAAATCGCAATTGTTATTAATTATGTCATACATATAGCATCTTTTTTGCTCTTTACTTTTTGTTTAATAAATAGACTTTACAAATAAGTCAAATTTGTTTTACTTCTGTCTCTTTCTTTGCCTGAACTTCATTATCCTTAATTTATGGACATGAGTGTAGATTTGGGTTTGACAAAGAGATGAAACCGAAATAAACTTCTGCCAATATGCATTCGGGTATAACAATAAGATCAATCAAAATAAAAATTTTCTCGTATGATACTCCGGCATGACATTTTGGAACACTAGTGCCGCGCCTAATCATAATCTCGGGCATAGCAGTCTTAACGTCGCTCATATACGTCTTGTGACCATTTTAGACAACTTTAGGAGCGCATCTAGACTTCTTTTTTTAAAAAATCTAAAGAAGATAAGGTCTTGTATACCTTTGTATTTATGTATGCTAACAGAAAAATATATTAATGTGATCTATAGTTAAAAAGTTAAAGTTGTGCACAAGATAAATGAATTTTACTTTTAAAGAATTATGCAAGAGGAGTAGTGAGTGAGTGAATGGATATTAACGTCGCACTGTTCAGCTACACGAGTGCTTTTGGCGACGGTCCACGTAATTTTGAACCATGGTCAAGTGACGTGGACGACACCTAAGCTGGCACCCCCTCTCCTAAAAACCACACCAACGGGAGGACGTTTCAGCTCTCGACAGATTTAGCGTGCATCGCTGCCCTACACGGCGAGTCTTTAGTGGAACTGGGCTTGAACTCGTGACAAAGCCAGCCACGATCCGATACCTATACTACTCGGCTACCGCGGCCACTATGCAAGAGGAAATAGGAAAAAATAATAGCGCAATATCTTAATATTATATAATACTTAGCTATAAGTTCTGACCCTATTAATAATGTCTGTTACTAATTTAAAGTTTCCATTAATCCATTGCTTTTGTATAAATAACAAGCGGTGAGTCTGTTGGATGCTACATAATTTAAAGTGGCTCCCAATACATGTATTATATTGAGGTTAAACTCAAAATACAAAAGTATAAAGGGTGAAAAAGAAATGCATTCTCTTGGTAGAATTTTTCAAAAATAATCATTTCATATTAAAAGCCAACTCTGGTGCAATCGGGGCGATGACAGCAAAAGAAGTTTCATGAAACTCCCTTCAGTTCACGAATTTGAGTTCTAAACGTGCTAATTAAAAGTGCAGCGAAAAATATAATTTCCTTTGTGGAACATGACCTTTTCCATGACTTTTAGTGACTCATTTCCGCGACTAGTCCGTTTTTTATGCATAGTAGAATAATATAAAATCAATCCCTCCAATATTCAAAATCAGTTCAAAGGAAGTCGTTTTATTATCTGTTGTGTTTAACCTGTAATAGCAAACAATGCATACACGGAAATCCGGTGCTGATTAGGAAAAACAAATTTTTCAAATTACTTATTATACATGTTTTACAGCTGCCATCTATTTGTACATAATAATCAACGAATAGTCGAAGCTATGAGACTTAAGCCAATACTTATGGCCTCCTTTTGATACACATATTACCCTTGAAATAAGCAATACCTTAATCATTCACAAATATTAATTCAACTTCGGACGCAAAAATTTCACTTGACAGGAAAAGCCTGAAGTAGTTTTAGCTAATTTGCAAAAAGTACATACAAATTTTTTGTAGTATAAATAAAAACTCGATTAAAATACAACATGATAATGAAAAATATTTCGATGATAAATTCGAATTGTTTCAATAAACTGTATGCTACACATTTTCTTTTTGCAATTGAATAATGCAACGAATAAATCAAAATCGTAAAAAAATTCATAGATTTATATAAAATGATATGGTATGTGCTACAATACAATGGATCTTAAGATCATAACCCCTGCTCATAATATTATTGCTTAATGCGCGGCTAAAACATATAGTCTGGAATGCTTTGCCTCTTTGAATATATATATTTAAAACTTTTAAATATATATATCCTACTTTGATTAAAAAAAATTTAGGATTTTTAAATTTTATGAAACTTTTTTTTTACAATAGTCACTCATTCACAGGAGATGTGAAATGAAAATATTATTTTACTATAATCATGCTTTTTCTCTAATATCTACAGTGAAGAAAAAATATGAAATGGAAAACATAAAAGGAAGTAATTGAAATTGTATAAATCAACAAATTAAACTATTCAATTAACCAAAATAAGAGTATATATTTTAAATTAAAAATACATAAATATTCTCACAAATCTTTTCGAATACATTAAATCACTTCGTGTCAATTGCCTCCAACCACTTGAAATTGACACAGAAAACAAAAGAATTTCAGTCTGTCAGTAATAAAATTATAAAGATATATTGAAGCCATTCTAATTTAGTGGAGAATAATCTCAAATCTTATTTAATTTGATTGTCTATTCTGTTTCCAATTTCAAATAAAGCTCTTAATTTCAAACAATCGTACAACAAAAAGAGAAAATTCTCATTTCATTTAGGAGTGTCACAAGTTCATTGTCATTCACTTTCCTGCGGCATTCTAATCAAATGTCGCATTCGCTTGCCGATTTAATAACTGCAAATCACAGAAAGTTGGTACAAGCTTGTTAATTTATTCTGAGCTTCGTTGAATCCAGTGGCGTTTTGTTTCAAGTGAGAGTGAAAAAAATTCTTTTTTTTTAAACAGTAATAGGCGAGGAAAATTTTGTTTTAGCATCCCACTTGTCAAATGCCCATTGTTCCGTACGCTCCCCCGCGGTTCTCTTATGAAAATGCACGGCTGAGCCCTAGGTTATGAACCGTCTTTTTTCCCCTACTCAACTCTTTCTTTCCCTTCTCTTTTCCCAGCAGCTTTATTTTTAATTACTCCCGCCGCTAGAATTTCGTAATTAAAAAACCATCACTTCCTCTACAAGAGAGAGGAGAGGGTCGACAAAAAGCGAGAAAATTCCGTCATAGGGGAGGGTGGAATTGTCGCCTTTTCCGAGCTTGTAGAAGTTCATTTGACAGCAAGACAGCCTGGGGGAAATACCATAAAAGCGAACGAAAGCATCAAGCTTGTGAAGAAAAACCTGCCCTCCCTTTTCCTAGTGACTTTTTCCTGCTGACCCCCCTTCACTGACGGTCGGGCCAATATACAGTAGCGGGCTGTACCCACGGGCTGTGTACAGCCACAACCAAGGAACGTGTTTGCTGTCCCTCCACTAATATTTGGTTTTTGGTGTCGAGCCCGCTACATGGTAGCTGGGGCAGAATATTTCTTTCTTTCCTTTGCCACCTCGAAAAATTCCGGCTCCCCTTTCCCTTATTGCTTAACTCGGCCCCCTTTCCTACCCCTCACCTAAACTGCATCTTCTTGCAAAAGGGGAGGGGAAGCAGCAAAATATTGGCCCAGGGCCAACTTTTTTGGGTTAGTTTCTCTGTTGTGTGTGTGTATCTAGCATTTATTGACCGGCTACGTCTCTGAAATGAATGTGTAGTCCTTTTTTTTCGCTCGCTTCACTTAGATTACGGCTCCGTGTAGAAAATTCAATCCCCTTTCGCTCTACCTCTCTTTTTTATTGAAGATACGAGAGCAGAGAAGGAAAATAAATAATAAATAATAATTCAAGACTTGAGGGGGAACACAGAAAAAAAAAGAAAAGGCGTTAAGAAAAAAATATATTTGATTCATTTGCGCTAGGCTACAGCGGCATATCCCACTTCCGGAAAAAGAAAATTGCGAAAAGTGTTAGTATAGGAGTTGCACACGCGGATTTAATATATTACTCGTTTTTCTCTCTCCTTCTGAAAAAAAAAGATAAATTTGAAAACGTATGCGAGAGAAAGAGATTGCGAAGTACAAATGACGCGATTTTTTTTCTTTTCTTTTTCGTATTTAAAGTTCTTGCTGGAGGATGTATTTTTCAATGATCTATCAATAACATTTGCATTCTTGGCAAAGATGTGCTTTTATTAGAAAAGAAAACAAATGATTGGATTTCAAATAAGGCGGTTGTCTTAGAAAATGAATATATATGCAATATAAAGCTTTTTTCATCTTGTATTTTATAAGAATGAGGAAAATAAATAATTTTTCATTTAGTTTAATCAACCGAAATTCCTCAGAAAAATTCAAATCATTGTATCTGGTATAAATATATATATGGAATATAGAGAGCATTTGCTTTTATTGAAACTGAGATCCTCTTTCGATGTTGCATATGAAAGAAAAGATTGACAAATAATGCGTTTGCGGCTGATATAAAAGTGCTTTTCATAACTTTTTATATCTTTAAGACCGCGATAAAAAACCATAATAAATTTACTTGAAATTAATAAAATTGAAATTTTTATTTCAATGAGAACTATTCATGCTTTTTTCTTATGAATAAATTTCTTGAAATATATTATCAGATGTATTTTCATAAAGTTTCTTTACATCTCTTTTAATAACGCCAAATGGAACTTGAATTAAGGAGGGCTATTTTTTTTTTATTTGTATTCTTATAACTGAAGAAAATCTAATTGAATTTAAAATGTATGTTTCGAAAGAAAAATTAAATGTTCTTGATTAATACTATAAGAAATTGAAATTTATAGCAACATACTTTTAAAGGAAAGAAAACAACTACATTAAAAATTAATAGTAATAAAAATAGTTAAAAAAGAAGTTGAGAATAAGGATTAAGTTTCATGTATGAAATATAAAATCATGTATGAACCAAGGGTTTTTTTTGGGGGGCGGGGTCCGGACCCTAGGACCACTAATTGTGCGCGCCACTGGCTATGTTTTATATTCAGAAATAATCGAAAAATTAAGCCGTTACGAAATAGGACTTGTTCTTGTTTATAAATTATAACTATTACTAAGAAAATAACTGTAGATACTAACAGATATTCAAATGGATGAAAGAGGTTTCACTCCAGCTCTTTAACCTTTTTCAAAAGTCTCGGGAAAATATGCTAGTTTTATCATTTATCGGCATTAGCTATATTTAAATGAATACAGAAATGTTTTTCTCTTGTGTTTCTCTTTAACTGTGAAAATGATATACGACCAAGAAGATTTACATAATATCTTAATTTAATAAAATTTAGCGAAAATAACATTCAAAGAGCATTGGATATAAATGGAAATAAAATAAATAAAAGGGAAAACTCAACAGAGAAATAAAGAAAATGGATTGAAAATTAAAATATTTCGTTAAAAGTAAACCTCTATAGATCTTTTAATATAACGTTACGTAGAGCAAGATTCAAGAATTTTATGCTATCAGTTTCAAAGAGCAAAACAGTTCTTCTGGAGTGATGAAAATTTATTGTAGGAAAACAATCCTTAAAATACAGGACATAGCACTAAAATTCGCTTAATAAATCCCAGTAGGTTTCCACACCTTTTACAGCGCTCAGACACAACTATCAAAATATAAGTGCATAAAGTTTATTTGCAAGCAACTAATCGTTAGTGGATTCTTCAATAGCCAAAACACAATACTGACTCAGTTTCAGCGAGCAAATCCTATTTATAGTCTGCACGGCTGATTTACAGCTCTTTCTCAAAAGATCCAATTACTTCATAGACAGTGATGTAAACAGATTTCTCCAGTAATTCCCAGAAGCATCTATATGATAGCCAAGTCGCCAAAAAGAGGTCGCCGACTTGCCCAAGTGGTCATCAACTCTCCAAGTTTCGATTGAAACTCCATTATAATGTAAGGGACAGCGTTGCTTGAAAATATTACAACTTTTATCATAAAATAAATACAACAGAAAGTAATATTAAAGTATTACACATCCAGATCCAAAATATTTACACTATTTTAAGCATTAATTACACAATATTCGTAACGATAATTATTATTCAAATTTGCCTTTCAAAATATTAAACTGTTCTTTAATTTAATGCTAAATATGGAAACATAATATTTCTCACAAATAAAGAGAACAGAAATGCGAATAAATATGCTGCAGAAAATATGAAAATATATATCTTCATATGATAATTATAACTATAAAAGCAATTACGGATTTATTTTACACACGGAACGAAAATATTATTATCCTAATGTTAACTTGATAAACCATCTGTAGAACTCACATCTATAGATGTTATATCAGCTTAAGTCATTTTTAACATACAAAAATAGGGGAAAATTTCTCGTATACATTCAACGCAGCTTCATCTAATCTCATAAATAATAATAAGTAATCGTTTTTTTCCCCTGCTAAGTTATATTCTTCCTCACCGGCTTTCACAGACACCTATTCAACGCCCCGAATTACAAATTCGTAGTTTATATGTAAGACAGTAAAATTATGCAAATTTTTGAAAAGAATCATAACATGCAACAAGAATTTTAAAGTAGAGAACAGAATATATA
This sequence comes from Trichonephila clavipes, assembly GCA_019973935.1. NCBI lineage: Eukaryota > Metazoa > Arthropoda > Arachnida > Araneae > Nephilidae > Trichonephila > Trichonephila clavipes. Next base: position 266,761 of record BMAU01006228.1, read on the forward strand.
CATACTAAATCTGTGATACATTGGGATGATATATATTCCCCCTACTCACACTATCAACTGTCAAGCTGGCTGTCAACACTTAAACCTCATCCGTATTACTTTACGGTGAGGTTTCTAGACTTGCTATTTTTTTCGCATAAAAATACTGAATTGAATGAGTCTTCAGATAATACAGCTTGAGTACAGCATCCGTAAACAAGTGGGGCCCACAGCCTTTCCAAGCGGTTGAGATTACAACACATTTGGATTATGACAGAGAAAGAAGGGGAGGGGGGATTCGATGGATAAGGGGCCTGAATATAAAAAGGATCAGGTTATATATATTTCATACGCTTCTCGTCTCATATACAGCTGCAGTATGGAAAGCATACAAAGAAATGTTGCAATGAGTGGTTAACCTACAATTCATCTTCGTGAAAAGCGGTGGATTTATTGTGCATGATATCTCAATGTCATTTTTCATCCCACCGTTGCTTTCTCAAAAATATAGCTACTTATTTCCTATTTTGGAAAATGTCAAAAGAAATCTCTCCTTACTTTGATCAATTAGTGCTATTTTTAGCCATTGCGGTTAAATGGTTTTTAAAGTGTTCTACTCGGAACATCGGTAATATGGTTACATGGTTTTGTTAAGTATTGGAAAAATATATCTTTATATTGAAGTTATCACAGAGAAGATGACAGAAGATGAATACTGAATCGCAGATTTTAGGGATTAAAATTATTTCGCTTAAATTAATGATATTATACTATCTTTCCAAAATCACCACATAAATCTTTACATAAAAAAGACAGATATGGGAGGAGAAAGAGTTAGTTAAAATAGGTATCACAATAAAAAGACACGTAAGCATATCATAATGGATGGAGACAAAACATTCATGTCAAAATATATGTACTTATAATCAGCTTTTAAAAATATATTATGAAAAAATACTCTCCACAATAAAATTTCAAAATAAACGATTACCCTCAAAAGGAAAAATAACTGTACTGGTAAAGGTTAAGAAAATAAATATATAGAATTCTTTGAAGTATAAAGACTACATGCAAAAAAAAGCAAAATGGAAATAAGAGAGAGAAAGAAGTATTGATAATGTGATATTTTCAATGACATGAAAATATGTAGAAATTAATGGAATATGGATGCAGCAGCATTAGAAGCATTAGAAGATTTAGGACAGATTTTATGTATAAAACAATTTATATAAAAGTGGGGTCAAATATATATACATATGAACTTTCAGATCGACAACAAAGCAAGTATATTACGTTTCTATAACAAAATCATGTGATTCCCGTACTACCACTTTTTATATAATATGCATTATATTTTCAGTTGATAAGCAGTTCGAGTCTAATACCGCTGAGGACCCATTGGGCAGAGGGGGACTAATGTACGTTAAATATGTCTCGAGGCTCAAACGTTCTCCCATTGCTGTGGTGTGGAAGTTAAAAGTAAGGGGTGCCAGCTGAGGTGTCGTCCTGATCACTTGACCATGGCTCAAAATTACGAAGTCTGTCACCAATTGCTCTCAAGCAGTCTTGCGTGTGAATGTCAAACAAATTGTAAGTTATAGCTCCCCCAATCCACGCTACCAATTCTATGTCCACATTACAATTTTTGTGATAACGCTGAGAGTTTACATATACAATGCAATAAAGATAAATTTACAAGGGATGAATATTTTACTCAAGGTCATTTGAAATATCGTTTCGTAAAAATCGCACAACCTTATTGTCCAATACAAGCTATGCCATGCGCATGGATAAAACATTATCTTTTATAAACATTTAAGAATAAAATGGGAATACAAGTTTTAAAAAAACCAATACTTATTCAACAATAAAATATATATATATATAAAATTCACACACACAATATATATATATATATATATATATATTGTGTGTGTAAATATTTTTTAAAATATTTAATTCACAAATAACAGGAACTAAATATATTATGATTTACTCATTTGTTCAAAACTTATTTTGAATCAGTTAGTATTCATTAAAAGTGAAGCTATCAGTTTATATTATAATGAAGTCATTTAATTCATGAAAACTATCAACAAAACCTTCATTTTGAATAATGCAGAAATTTTATTAGCATTAATTTCTTTCCTTAAAATACAGCGTTTGAATTCTTTTTAAAAAAAAAAATACAGTGAAATACGTTTAATGCGAAAACGCTTACGATGAAATATCAGAAAACACGAAATAATATGCAACGATCCCGACAAACTACTATGTATTTTCGTGCACTTTTTCTCTTAAAGCGAAACTAAAATCACTTAACACGAAGAGATTTCCTTTCTGGGAATGTACAAAATACTTTAAACACCAGACACTTAATGAAATGTTTGAGAAAATTTCAGTATAATTAGACTGTCCTGATGTATCATCGGAAGAATTCGTTGCAATAGATGATGATAATAATGTGCGCACAGCCCTAATTATAACAAAGACATTTTGGAGTTTGTTTAAAGCTAAAAAAATATCATTCATACAGATTCAGGGGACGAAAATGAAATGAATAATGCAGCTCCTGTTCCCAAACCATACGAAATGAGGAACATCACAAAAAGTAGACGCAGTTATTTAGATGCACATTCCAATGGGAAAAGGAAATAATGGAACGACAACGAGTAATTTGTTGACAATTTGATGCTAAAAAAAACAATGCAAAGAAAAATTTCAGATTATTTTTCAAAAAATTATGACGGATCTATCCACGATCCTTCAACTAATTTTCTTTGGAAATCTTTGGGCTATCAATTCGCGTTATTCACAATCAACCCTTCGGAAGAAGAAAATAGTGATTTTTAAATTAACTTACTATATAAAGTCAAAGTTTTCTAGCTAGAATTGAGAGTAGGAGAGGAGATAAACCCAATTCTGATAAGATTGTTACTGATGATATCATATTTGAACTATCGTGATTAAGAACTTATTAGGAGGAAGTCTTAAAGCGACGATTGTTAACTAAAATTAAATTGATATTAGATTATTTGGATGATAGGGTAGATCCTTTATAAAGTAAGGATGGAGTTTGATAGTCTCCTAATCGTTCGTGTATTACCATCGTTGTTCCACTTTCACTGTTAGCATCGAGACATTACCTTACTATTATTAATTGTATTCGTGTCTTTTCATTGTGTGATTCATAAACAGATTGATTGGATCATGGTGAGTGTTCCTTCTCGATTTCCCACATATTTAGGTGCCTAAGAGATAGGTGCCAAACTTTCACAAACTCAAGAAATGTTTTGTTTTTCAAAACACAACATTTTTTGTATTAAATTTCATCAAGTTCTTGTAAATGTTTTTGTTTCATTTATTCTTATTAAATACATGCTTATATACACATCTACGTAAATTACATGCGCTGAAATAAACTTAATTTTGTTGAATGTATGTTCCTTTTTTGCAATATCCTTTAACACGAAAATATATTTCAGTCCCCACAGATTCGTGTTAAATGATTTTCTCACTGCATTTTTAAAAAATGCTAACACTGGAAGAATTTCTAAATTTCATGATCCTAGGGAAGAGAAGTGTTACAAAATATTAGTTCAAATATATGTTGCGGTTGTTGCTATTGCTACCTGTCTGACGTAGTCAGATCGAGGCCTATGAAATTCATCATGGCAAGGGGCTAGATCAGGGATGGCAAACCAGTGGCACGTGTGCCATTAATGGCACGTGGCACAATATTTTTGGTACGTCACTGAACGTAAGTCAAATTTCAAAGTTCACTATAAGGTATTACGAGCAAATGCGAGTGATCGTGGAGCACATTCGTTTGTTATTGTCTTGCCTTAGTTACATTGTAGACTACAATTGCTTATGATATAAAGGTTGTCTACGCATAGCACAGTGAATTTCATTGACACAACTGTATTTTAAAGTTTACCTGTGCTATATTTACGATTTTTAACTGTTGTTTAACATGGCTAGTTCAGCAGAAGAACAAAAAAGTGAAAGTTAGTATGCGTAACAGAGAATTTCAAATTTGGTGGACCGAGAAACATGGCATTATTAGTAAAGGTGACAAAGCGGTATGTGCTTTATGTTCTGGAATAGTGGTAAGCAGAACATCGTCGGTAAAACGGTATTTTGAAACAAATCACAAACCCTCTTGTCAAAAAAAAAAGTGAACCACAGCAAAAATAATTAATAGCTTCGAGACCGTTTGGCAGATGACTCCAATTCAGCATGTTTTCTACAAAAAAAGTAACGTCTTACAGTTCTAATATAAGTAATTTGTCATCATATCTGTAAGAGAAGTCACGCTAATGTTACTTTAATTTGAATTACACGCGAATAGCTAAAACATTTATAACTATACAGCGCAAAAAGTATTTTTCGTAGTAAATAGAGTTTTGTGTTATTCGTATTTATTCATTTCAAGTCAAAACTATTTGACGGCACGTCTAAACGTCATTAGACACTTCTTTGGAAAAAAAATGGCACGTTGATCCACAGAGGTTCACCCCCCTGGGCTAGATGTACGCCTGTAGTTCAAATATATAGAATCACTAAGAGGTCTTTACAAACCGACCACTCATCTCAAATATTAAAAAGAAAATATGCATCATTCTTTATTTTATAAAATTATCAAAATTTTTGAATTATCGATATATTAATTACAAAAAAGAAACTAACTTTTAGTAATTAATTTAGGGTGTTCTTAAATGCGTGAAGGACACAAAAATATATATCTTATACTTACAAAACATTTTTATCTATAAGAATATACCATAAATCATCATAATACACATAGTTTTAATTTTTAAAGAGACATATCAAATTTTAGAATATACATTGAATTTTCGAAATTAAATTAATTTTTTTTATTAATTTATTTGATTATTTCTAAATTATTTATACTTTTCCCCCATTTGTTATCTGATTGAATAAAACTCGAGACAACTTAAATTATTTTTCAAGCAATAAATTTTCTTCAGAATTATGGTTCACACACATGAAAGAATCAATTGAAAATAGAAAAATATGTCTGATTTTTACCGACACAATTATACGTTGATATCAGTAAGGCGTAGTTTCCTTCTGAATGTGAAAGCACTGAAAAAATTTCTCCGGCATCATACTGATGATATCATCTGATATAATACAAATTTCAAAGCTTCTATGCAGCGCAAAAATTTAAAGCAAAGTAAATTCGAAGAAAATATATTTCCTGTTGTACAAGTATCCCCCCCTTCCACCCTCATTCTTTTTGTCTTCACAACAGAGCTGAAAAGAATGTATTTGTGAAAATACAGCAGTTGGGAAAATAATCTATAAACACTTACTTTTCGAGAAGTAATCATTTCAAGGGAGAAAAGAAAAATTGGAAAATAAATTCTCCATTTAGCAAGTCTTGTGTGAACAAGTGATATCCTAAATCTAGTTTGAAAATCTATTTTAAAGAGATGAAAAATAAAAACCTCCGACACTCTCGGGACGTTAAATTGAAGCATCTGTATTATATTTCTTTGCAACCAAATCTTCGTTCGCGAAACGACTCTGGGGAGATAACTGCATCAAGGTATTCCAAATAAATAAAAGAGGAGGTAGCTGAAAATTCTTCATTCGTAATATCCCCGAATGAACTCTACAGTGGCGGAATGCGCTCTTAAACAAAGAAAACTCCCCTCCAAATTATTATGTATACTAAACCCAACAAGCAGCTTTCTTCTTAGAAGCCTAGCGTGGCGCCCCGTCAAGTATAACTTGACAATCCTTTTCTAGTGGTGAGGTGAAGTCAATACATTATCTTGGAGCACAATAATAATTTACTCTGTAGCTGACGTAGAGAGACACAAGTAATTGGTTTCTGTAATTCCATTTGACCGCTGCCATCACGTTAACCTCGTTACGGAAAGGGGGCAAATCCGGAAAAGTTGAAAAGAAAAAGGACCTCCCCAACTTTAAGGGAATTCAGCTCGAGTGGTTACAAAATGAGAAAAGGGATTGTTGCTTGGGTAACAGGCTTACGAACCTCTCCAGGAATGAAACCCGTGATTGCCTAGTCTCGAATTCCCAGATTTGAGTAGCTGCCTTCGATCCCGTTCTCTCTCTCCCTTCGCTCTCTTTCGTAACTCAATCAGAGTTTGCCAAAGCCTCTGTTGCTTGTTTAAATCCCATAAACTTGCCTCGTTTTGTTACGCTTGGCGTGTCAAGACGGGGGAAGGTCTTTAAATAGTTTTCGGGATTGTTTTAAAAGCTCGGTATTTTCAGTTTGCGTGAAAACAAATAGTCCGGTCTGATGGGAGGTAATTAAAAAGAACACATTACGCCGGTGTAAGCCCCATCCAAGAGGAAATGGGACCCTCCCACAACCCCTTTTGTATAGTTATCAGAGGGATGACGGTTTTATTTGGCACTTTATTCGCTCCGGTGGGCTTTCCCTTTTGAATCGCTGAGCATTTTCCGATAATTGTTTTCCGAAGCATACGGCTGGCTTTGTGATGTTTGTCTGGAAAAGTTTAAAGAAAAGGGAAGGGAAAGTAATACAAAAAAAGAAAATCTGCTTCTCCCCCGCACCCGAAGAAAAGACAACAAGCCAGCGAGAAATGCGAGACAGTAACAAATATCGTAGTTTCGATCCATTCGCAATTGTGTTAGAACTTTTCAGCCGTTTCGAAGGTTTGCACTGAAGGCATCTATATGTCGTTTAAATTGTGAAAAAGGAAAGGTAAAAATTGATTCGGATTCAGAGAATATTTACTTCCGTATCTCGAGATTTGAAAATCGAATTCGTGATAAAAAAGGGGGGAGGGGGGCTCGTGTGTGTGTGTTTTCTTTCTTATTCCTCTTTTGCTTGCAGAGCAAACTTTATTTATCAATCAATATTCGGTCTTATATTTTATGCAAATTATAGTTATATCGATAAAACTAATGCTAATAACAAGAATTAAGAAATCCATGTATTATTTTTAACATGACATTTGTATGAGTAGTTAACATTCGTGTAATTTATAAGTTACAAAATTTATAATTTTGCTTTTTTTTCAAGTCATTTTTTTTATTACTATGAACTACAATGGCAAAGTTTCGAATAAATATTAACTAATGTATTTAATAAATAATTGACATAAATTTTGTTTTGAAGTTTTGAAAAAGTTTATTTTTAGTTTTAGAAATTTAAGCAAACCTGTAAAACACTTATTAATCTTTGGAAAACATGGAATATTATTCTTAACACTCTTCAAATACTGTTATATATATATAGCACCCTATTTACTCACAGAAACCTACTCATTTAAAAACGTTTATTATATCTAAAAAATATATTGATGAGTGAACGTTTGATCCATTGTAGACCAGCGACACGATGATATTTCATTCACCAGAAGTACTTCATTTGTCAAAAATTAGAATTAGTGAAAAGCCATAAGAGAGAGGAAAAGGAGGCAAAGTATAGCGTTTTAAGCGTAATAATGAAAGTTAATATATCTAAAAATAAGATTTTTTCTGTAACTGGAACTTGATAAACAATTTTACTTTCTTAAGAAAAGGCTCTTTTATGATCGAATTATAAATCCACGCAAACCCTCGCCTATTTCCGAAAGATACTTAAAAGTATCTGTGGGAGCTTAGTCATGAAGTGTATCTCTGCCGAAAAGCAGCATGTCAAAACGATTATAGAAAAATTCGATACCTTCTAAAGAAGCCGCCGGAACGGTCATTCTGTAAAGTGCATCAAGTATCTTCATTTTCAAGCTGGATTAAGGATCATTGCTTCTGATGCCGTATCCTGTCCTTTCGATGGACATAATAAACTCGATCCTTAGCTTTGCGATTGAGAGTCATCCAGTGGAGGAAAAAAGAACCCAGTCCAATAGACCGCGATCCTTCACAAACGATGAAAAAAAACTTTTTTTTCTTTATAATGATTTAAAAAGATGTTCTTTCAGATGAGAAGGGGAGGCTTGGTAGGTGGCTTTACAATTGAGCCTCTCGCGATCTTCAGGGAAACACTCTAATCCAAGGTCCGGAACCAACCATTCCCCTCTTTGGCTTTTATAACTTCCTGGGACCCTTGTGGGGATGATCCAAAGAGAGGGGGAGGGAAGGGGGTCACGGCTGTTGTAGTAGGGTTATAGAAAGCACCACGGTTCTTTAGGAAAGCAGTCATTAAAGATATGTCTTGTTTGCAAACATAGACCAGGTACCTTTGTGATGGCGGGGTCTTAGTGCTATTGGTAGCACTATTCGAAAATCCTGCTATGAGGGAGAGGGACCGATTTGGGGGTCCCACAAAGGTTCAAAGGGGGTTCGCTAGGAATACAGTGGCCCTGTTTAATCATCTAGTAACAAAAGCTATTCCTAAACACCTCGTGTGGCGACTGCCTAAACGGTTTCGCGTGGCTTCCTACATTTTCCCTCTTCTGTGACCCTCAATTGATTTTTAATCTGCTTTTTGCTAGTAATGAAGTACGTCGAGCATGTATTTTATGTGTTCGAGTTTTATTTGTATACCTCAAAGGGAACCGATTCTTTTGTAAAGAATTGTCTTTCTGGTAGACTGAATGTTAGATGCATACACTCTTTTATCCAAATACATTTATTCAATTTTCTTTAATCTAGATGCCGTTTGCGGGGCGATCAGTTGTTATGAATTTAGTTTGAAAGTTAAAAAGTTCTTGTGTGGAAATTATGCTAACAAAACGAGATGAATTTGATGTTGTAAAATTGAGAAAAACATGCATTTGAGGAAAATTTATATTTTTGGTTTGGTTATATTATATCAGGAAAGAGATTTTTCAATTTAAGTGTTATTAATTTTTGTCACTACACAGCTGTTCTAACACGAATTGCTTATTGCATATATCCAGATAGTAAATCATCATAGGTGTCGTAGCTTTCTTACATTTATAATGTCGGTTAATTATGTTATTAAAAATATTTTTTTTCTTTTCTTTAAAAAATGATTAAGTTATTTTCATTAAATATATACAAAGAACGAATGCTTTGAAATTTATAGATCAGCTAATTCAAAAAAGGTTTAACGAGTTGTGTTTCATTTGGAGATAAATTTATGACTTATAAAAAAAAGTATTAAAACTATTTAGTGCATACGCTGTCAAAATTTGACCATTTTTTAACAAATTTACTACTTGTATAAAAAGATGAATAAAGCCCTAAGCTGCACATACTTAAAATTTCTTTTTCTAAATTAATTGTTTTTATTTTCATCATATAAAATTTTACTGACCAAAAATTTTTATATACTAAATAGTAAATGGGTTTATTAAGCTCGCCATTTCTAAAATGAATTTATTACTATACCCATAAAATAGTTAGACATTAATGAAATCAACAAATTTACTCAAAAACATTATGTACTGCGAAAAAACAGAAACATATATATTTTTAGTTATTTTATATCCAAAACTAGACTCAATGTATTTTTTCCTGTAGAAGCAATTTACTCATATAAAATTCATCCACACTAAAGCAGTAAAAACGTTAAAGGTGTAGTCAATCAACGCAAGGAGGCTAAAATCTCTGGCTACATTTTCATTCTTTTAGTCTAAAGCATAAGAATTAAGTAAAAAGAAAATAAAAACAGATTACACATTAATGCCTCACGTTGAAGCTACACAATAGCTATTGGTGACACACCTCGCAAATCTGAACCTCAGTGAAGAGACAAGAACGAAACATAGCTGACACCAACACCAAGCCAACGGGTGAACTTTGAGTCTGGATAGATTTCATGAGCATCAGCCCCTCTACATGTCGGGTCTTCAGTAGTATTAGGAAGAGAAGTGATGACCCGACAGAAACAACGCCAACTACGAGTTTGCGCACATGACCATTAGGTTACCGTGGCCACTCACTACATGAACCACATTAACCCTTTATCTACCGACGGTACTTATAAGTACCACTCACTTTTTAAAATCGCATAGAATAACCATTTTTACGAATACTCTGAGTTACTTAGAAGGAAAATTCTTTTAAATCCACTCTTCCATGATATATGGCAGCATGGGTTCTATGATAAGTAGTTTAGCGGAGAAGGCAAATAGTTTTATAGCAGAAATTGCGTTTTTAGTTGACGGCGTTTTCAGTGGATAGTGAAGATTGTCATTTTTGTTCCGAAAAAATAGTTAATGTCAAAAGGTATGTGCCCCTTTTTTGTGTGTGTGTTAATGAAGATCTTAGAAAAAGATTTGACTATTTATTTTAAGTGAGCAGTGTACATAATTAATTTTACAGTTGAATATTTTTAATTAATTAGCTCAAACCGATTAAATTTCCCAAAGTTGAGTATTTTGTTTATGTATATCTCTTAATTTTCCATGTAGTGATTCAATATATATATATATTGCACGAAAAAAAACTGCAGTAAATCATAATGCAGTAGATAAAGGGTTAAGAGTATTATTTTTATGGCCTATGAATTACCAGTAAGATAATTGGTCTGAACCATTTTTCCCACAGGACCACATATATATGACAGGTATTTTCCGCAGGGTGCAACATGAGGATAGTGGGGGAAAAACACCATAAGACCAAAGCAACATTGGACAAAGTAAAATTAATCAAAATATTAAAACTTCTCTTTTGGGGGCTTTTAGTTTAATATTTATTAATCTTTCTATCAAACACTCACACAAAAATATTTACATTTATTTTACAGAGTTATGGAATAGTTTTGATCTCCTTTTATCCATAACTAAGTCTCTCTCTCACTCACTTACATTCTGCTATCAAAAACGCAAATTGATAGCTAAATTGATAGATTTGATTGGTTGATTGATGGAACTCTCCGCTATATTTTTAGGACATTGTTTTCAAATAATTGAATTTCTTAGAGCTATAGGCCATGCCCGGGCCACTCAAAAAAGGCCGGTGCGCCACAGGTTGAGTATGACATGTAGACCTTTTGAGAAATTATTAATATTAAAAGTGAGGACGTTATTTAAGTAATACACAAGTAAAATGGACAGTAAATGGCCAAGTTGTTTTGAATATAAGATGTTCGAGATTGTGTGTGTGTGGTGTTATACTAAGTACGCAGAATTTTATAATAAGAAGAAACAAATCTTTTTAATCAATTTCATACATAACTGAAATGTTTGCGATTATATGAATAAATTACAAAAAGGCACGACAAATTTCATATAGAAGAAGTCAATTTTAAGTAAGTTAATGTTTGAAATATAATAAAACAACCACAAGTAGTTTTCACACACACAAATTTGTAATACAATTATTGACTTTATAAAAGACTAACCCTGGAGTAAAAAAAAAAAAATAATTAAAAAACACACACACACACAATCTGAATATTAGATTTATCACACCTGTGTGAGTAAATAATATAAATCTAGGTATAGTCGGTTTTTCTAGAATAAATTCGACAAAATAAAATAAAAAAGTTTAAGCTCTGCAAGGGATAGGAGAACCAACAATCCAAACCGAAAATAAGCTCTTCTACTTCCTAGCCTCTAGGCACAGATGGCGATCCCAACACAACAAGCAGTCCAACACTTGAACGAAAAAGCTGCTTCAAAATAGACTTCCATTTAGATGTATTGGGGATATAATATGCATATATCTGTAGATATATAATGTATATATAGACTGGATAAGAGCTCTTCATAGTCATTGTGATGGAGTTGGACGAAATATTAGCTTTCAGGAGCGTAGTTTTCTATGGGGGTTCCATGTTAAGTAGGCATGGGCATGAATCGAGCTACTCACGGTAAAAACGGCCGCTTTTCTCCCGTCAAAATACTAGAACCTCGCTTCTAAATACTCAAATCTACCGAGAGTGGGCGAATGAAGGGGATCGATTACATATTGCGTATTGAATATTTGGGATACAATTGGTTTTGAACAATTTCATTTTATTCGATATTGATTGAATTTTGAATTTGTGATTATCAAAAGAAAGTACAATAGGATTGAATTTTGAATTTGTGATTATTAAAAGAGAGTGCAATGAGAAAATGTGGACAAAAATCGAGGTATATGCAAAATGATTTTTTTTTTGTTTCACCATATCTCGCATCATAAAATTAATAAAAATTAATAAATAGCCATATCAGTTTTCACAAAAATAAGTGTTATATTTAATTTCAAAATATTCACATCTTCAATTCAATTATTATCACAAATTGCGCTTTGAAAGTAAAAATTGTATTTAATTAAACATTATGTAATTTAACCGTAAGCTCAAACTCAGTGGCGCAACAGCTCATGAGGGCCAGGGCCTACTGTGCCCTTCCCAGTAAGCGTGACCAGTGGCGCACACAAGGGGATATTGGGGGGTCCTAGGAGTCCGGACCCCCAAAGCCCTTGATTTTTTTTCTGATTGGTTATAATTCTAAGTATATAGTACGTAAAATTTAATGAAGTACTTGTTATTAATAATTAATTTTATTAATTAATGCAAATTATTTATTCAATAATTAGTTTTTTACTGTGTTTTGTTCCCGAAAATCGACAAAATCAAAAGAAGCATAATACAAGAATGGTGAACTTCCAACCCCGGACCCCCCTTGAAAAATTCCTGTGTGCGCTACTGTGAGTGACCATTGGGCGCTGAGGTGCATGAGCAAATGTCCCGATCAGGTGGTCAGTCTGAAGTGAGACCCCTATATTGTAGTCCCCAAGCAAGTTTGGCACTCATTTATCGACCCACTGCAGTAGGAATGAAAGGCTGAGTCGATCTTGAACAGCCCGGGAATAATTTAACCGTAACAAAGAAAAAAATGTTGAAAAATATCACACACACATTTAATATACGTTTATATAAAATATAAAAGCATAGTAAATTATTCTATACAACTGAGAAAGGAAAAATTATGGAATCGAAAACCAAGAACGACAAACCAATATAATGCCAACTGGAACAAAATGGCAAACTATTATGGTTTCTATAGTTGACTTAAAGCGGGGAAGTGGTTCAATGGAAGTTTTATATATGTATATATCAAAACTCAAAATTAGACCAAACCAGTTATTTACCATACATTCTCTAAAGGCATATTCGTTAGGAACAGTGTTAAGACCCTAAAATCTACCAGCTATTAAATCTAAAAATAATAGATACATCTAACTAGATAAATCTAAATAATGGTTCAGATGTATTTAAATAAGATACTAATTGATGAACTTAAATAACGGTTTTGGCTAAACCTTTTTCTTTGTACTGTTCATCACAGCGCTTATTAGACTATTAAAGTTAGTAATTGTGTGGATATATTTGTCTGGTGAGAGTGGTATAAATACGATGACATATCTAAATAGAAATACGATGCATATATCTCTTTGTACAACTAACGGTTTCGAAGCGTTTTTAAATAACAGAAGGAATTAAAGATATGAGAGAGCTGTGTATTATTACCTGCCCCTATTATGCATACATTACCTTATGTTTTAATATTTTGAGCAACATTCTACATAAAGTATTCATGAAAAGGAGATCCTTGCACAATTGAATCTTTCTTACAATAGATTATGATTAAAAGTTTGCAATAGGGTGGGCTGAAAGGCAATTAAAGTGAATCCTTCATTTAGGTACGAGATATGCGTTGTAATATTTTAACTAATTTTCAAATATTTTTACCCTTCAGCACAAAAGAGTATGTTTTTATCCACAATATAAATATGTTTTCACTCAAAAAAAAAATGCCATCTATAAGCAATTTGTATGAATTGCAGAAGTATAGTAATATTCAAACAATTCTGTATTGTTCAAAATTTCTTTTACTGTTCGAGTTTCAACTTTTATACAAAAAAAGTTTAACTTATAGTTAACGATTTGAATGTAAATATTGTTATTCATTAGACGTATAAAAAAAGGTTAAGAAAATTTTATATTTTTAAAATAATCAAGAAATATATATATATATATTGTTTCTTCATAGAAAAAGAAATTAATGATTTGGTTAAATTTTTTGCATTTTACTAACACAGCATTGCATTTACTTTAGTTAATACTTCAAAAACCTCAAGATTTATCATAATCCAGACTTAGGCTATGAACTTTTTAGTGCTTTATGAAGTATCAAAAAATTCGTAAAATGTTACGACTTAATTTTATCTTTTTACTTAGAAAATGAAAAAAGTAATGAATTAAAAATTACAAAAATACCACCCTGGGGCAGTGCATTTCCCCTAAAAAAAATTTTTTTTTTCAGATTCATAATTTGTTATAGTCATTATTTTTTAAAATGTTAATATAAATATTTATGGAAATATAAAATTAATTCTTAGTAGTATTAGAAATATCATCAGAAGTATTAAATGTTATTAAAATTCGTTGTAACAATAACAGTTGTAATATAATATGTCCGAAGATTTTATGTGACCGGCATTGTTGCTGTTGCGTTGTGAGTTCGAATTTTAATATCAGTAAAGATCTCTCTGCAATGCAGAGAAGCTGATCTACGTTGACTCTATTTGGGCTCAAAATTTTCAAGTTAACATGGGTCAGAAGTTCAGAAGGTGGGGGTTCTAGCTCTGGTGTTATCCCCATACTTAGCACGATGTTAAAAAATTAACGAGGTCTCACATGTAGTTTCAAAATGCGACATTAGTACACAAACAATCAATTCAAAAATTTCGTCGTATAAAAATTGTTGAATCGCTGTCTAATGTGACTACCTGTCTTCGTCAGGAAGAGTGCAGTATTTTTTTTATTACTAAAATTCGTAAAAATAGCACAGACAAGTTTTTCATCATATGCGTTCTCAATTATTTTTAATCTTTCAAAGATTGAGTCACTCATGTGATAACTGTCTTTACAACGGTATAAACATTTAATGATATAATTTATCAACTTAATGATTTTTTCAGTTTCCATAACACTTTGAATGGATCTAGCATTAATTGTATTTGTAAAGATGTATTCTCATCAATATTCTCTAAAATTGCCCCTCAACTGTTTTTAATAAAAAAAGAGCTTTACTGAGTGTGCGTGAGTGTGTTTTTAAGATATATAATGATTGTATTAAAAATTATATTTTTTTACGCTTTACGTTACGATCACAGTTAAATGAAGTTTGTAAATTAGAATATTTCGAAATGCAAAAACGGCCTGTATGCAAAAACACTTTTGGGAATATCGGTTAAGACATCACGTAACAGGATAAAAACTTATGCTTTCTTCAAAAGATTACTAGTTTTGTACTAGTTCGTTTCTTGGCCAGGATTATTTAAAATGGTTGGTTTATATATACTTTAATAATCGCATTATTGTTGTCGAGCAGCTGATTTAAGTTTCGTTTTAAACTGGAGCTCAAAAGTAAGAGAATTTACATACTTTGTCGATTTTCTCCGAAAAGTATTGAGTAAAAGGTAAAAGTGACGCTTCTAACCAAAAGTGCAAATTTTTAGACTCGATATTTTTAAATATACGCGTATGGGGGCTCTGCATTTAGTGTAAAATGCTTTTAAAGAGTACGGGCTCGACTTTCTCATGTATTTTTGCATTATTCAGAGAAATTTAAAAGTAAACATTTGAAATGAGTATTCATCCTCGTTTGAATAGTTAAAAGAGAAGGTAAATCGTCGGGAGACTTGAAGCAAGACGTTATTATGGGCAAACTGTTAGGGACTATAACATATCTAATATCGTGCGTAATTTATAGAGCCAGTTTTATGTGAGCGGGTGGTAGTGATAGCCGAGTGGTCATTGACACGAACTCATGGCCAATGTGTTATGAGTTCGAGACATGGTACCATTGAAGACCTGCTATGTTGAGGGACTGCTGTATGTTAAACCTGTCGTGGTACAAAGCTCTCACGTTGGCATGGAGTGGAGATTTGGAGAGCTGGGTTCCACTTCAAAAGTCCGCCTCATCACTTGACCGAAGATCAAAATTATGAGGTTCATCATCAATAGTCCTTGATTGCTGGAACTAATCATTGCTATAAAAACTGTAGACCCGGGGTGGGCATTAAATCGATTGCGATTGACCAGTGGACCACCAAGGCATTGTGGGGTGACCACCTTCACATAAAATGTTAAACGCGCATACTACACTCATGTCCATAAATTAAGGATAATTCAGAATCACACAGAAATTGAACTCTAAAAAAAAATTTTTCAACAGTAGAATTATCACACACATCTTGAAGAAGAATATGCAAATTACGGGAAACCACCAGATGGCGCGGATAGTACATCACAATGACGAGAGTGTAAGAGAGGGGTATATAAGAAATGGTGGCAAAGAAGTAAAATTGTTCACAAACGCTTTAAAAGCCTTTCAGTGCAATAACCGCATAATTATGGCACAAAGGAAGCATTTGGATGATTTTTTATGTGGTAGAATTATTGGACGACTGGGATGTGGACGTACCCAGCTGAAAGTATCCGAGGAACTTGGAATCGCCCAGAGTGTCATCTCCAGGCTTTGACAACGATTCCAAGATGATGGTAATGTGAGTAGATGCTACAGCACAGGTCGCCCCCGAGTTACAACGCCGAATGAGGGCCAGTATATATTTGGCAGTTACTGCCAAAAGAAACAGACGGAGCACAGCATCAGACCTGTCTCTTCAGTTCTCTTCAGCTACCGGTACGACAGTTTAAAGGCAGACCGTTTACAGACGCTTAGGGCACATTGGTCTATATGCTCGTAGGTCTGTCAGGTGTGTTCCACTTACCGCAACTCACTGTCGCCTGCGATTAACCTGGAGTAAAGAGCATGCATTATGGACACCACAACAGTGGTCTTGTGTGATGTTTTCCGACGAGTCCAGGTTTAGTTTGCAGTTTGATTCTCGCCGGACTTTCATATGGAGAGCGCCAGGTACCCGTTAGCACCAAGAGAACACCATTGAACGACACCGTTACGGTGGTGTAGGATGGCTCGTTTGGGGAGGAATTATTCTTAGCTCCAGAACTGACCTGCATGTTCAGAGTGTAACGATGACAGGCCACATCTATCGGGACGTCATTCTGGAACAACATGTAAGTTTGTTTCGGGGCACCATGGGTGCTGAATTTCCGTTTATGGATGACAACGCCCGTCCTCACCGTGCAAACATTGTAGACGAATGCCTTCAATCGGAGGATATCACCTGTATGGATTGGCCAGCATACTCACCGGACTTGAATCCAATAGAGCATGTGTGGGATATGCTTGGCCGACGAATTGCAGCCCGTCAACCCCCTCCCACCTGTCTACCGGAACTTCGGAGGGCATTGCTTGATGAGTGGTGTAATATTCCCCAAGATCAGATTGATAATTTGATACTCAGCATGCCTAGGCGTTGTAAGGCCTGTATTGCATCGTCCGGGAGACATACTCCGTATTAACCATCAAACTAACCATGTTATACTGTTTTTTATAAATAGGTTCTTTTTTGAAATTTTTGCTCCAGGGAGTAAAAATCGCAATTTTTATTAATTATGTCAAACATATAGCATCTTTTTTGCTCTTTACCTTTTGTTTAATAAATAGACTTTACAAATAAGTCAAATTTGTTTTGCTTCTGTCTCTTTCTTTGCCTGAACTTCATTATCCTTAATTTATGGACATGAGTGTAAAGGAAACACATGTGGTTATCAAGATAATGGAAATACCCGTGAATGAAAGAGACACCGTGAATAAAACTACAACCCAAATTTGAGAGACGTTTTCTAGAATTTACCGGACTAGAATCAAAAGTTGCATTCATGAGTTACCCATTTGGCAATGTTGATGTGAAAAATATAACTAAAAATATGTTACATGCTCTCGAGGAAAATGAAGCTTTTTTTCTCTTTGAAAAGGACGAAATTTGTGAAGAATAACTTTTGGAATCTAATAGACGAAGTAAAGTATCCCAATTTGAAAAAAGAAGCTTCAATTCATTTAACATCTTTCTTTCGCTCTATCTGTCTGTGTGAATCTACATTTTGAGTGGAGAATATAATTAAAACAACATATCATTTCCGTTTCACAAATGACCCCCTACAATCTAGATTAGCAGTTAGTAATTATATACCCAGGTATTCAAGATTGGGGCGGATAATATGAAGACTTTCTACTGAGACTATAGCTACGAGAACTAATTTTAAGTGAAAATGATTTATTTTTTGATGTATTGTGAATTGTTTGAAAATGCATCATTTGATATTATTAAATTTATGAGTATAATTATGTATTATGTTCGTACGTTTTACTTAAAACGTAGTTTTAAAAGAGTAAGTTTTTCTACTTTAGTTATGTAGTTAAGTATACATATTCTGTATTTATTATTAATTGTTAAAATTTAATTATTGTTGAGCCTTTTTTTTTGTTCATCGCATTTACGTCACAAGGTGGACGCCGCAACATCTTGAAAAGTAGACCGTGCCATGTAACTAGACTAACCGTTAGACTTTATTTTAGATAATACTGTTATACAACGGTGATGAGTAATTATCCGTATCTTTCCACTGTGAATAACTGAACTAAAAAAAATGTTGATAAATATCTATACGAGAAATATTCATATTTTGTATCCAAATCAATTAAAAATGTGTGTCATACATTGATAGAGATGCTTTATTATGGCATATGACAGTAAAGATTTATGAATAAAGAAACAGCACAAGAAAAGGAGAATTTAATTTCAATTTTCTCAACAAAATCATGCACCAAAAACTTATTTCGTGTGCAATGTAAAATTAAAGACCAATCTAAGCAAAAAACATTTCTTCTGGAAAATTCTTAATAAGAAGAAATAATGCATTAAATAAGTACTTAAAGTAATAGTTATTTTTAGTCTCATAAAAACCACAGCCTAATTTCTCAATAACTATCCCATTCAATTCCTATAACATTTTGCCTCTTTTTCAGTCGAAGTTTAAAATTAAGAAGCCAATATAACAAATAAGTTGAAGTGCTTTCTCTCTCCCTCCACTTTAGTGAAGCCGAAGATATAAACTTCCTGAAGTATATTTTTACCTGAAAAAGTATTCCAGTTTGGATTCTGTCTTCTAATATTAAATGAAAACAGCTTTGGGCTTATTTAAAATGTTCGAAATGCATTGGAGTATTTCTGAAATTTGTGGAGGGACCCGCATTTAGCGCACATCCCATTTTTCAAGTACCATCCCAGAAGATCCCTTCCCAGGGACCCATTATTAGCTGCTCTTGTGATGAGTAAGTAACCAGTTGGGGTGACAGGGAATCAGGCGACAAGTTTCGCAACACGCTTTACCCCATATAACCCCATTAGTGTTACATAACGGGGAGCTACCTCCCACCGCCTCATTGTGGAAGAGTGGATTAATTATGCCCGGAAACACGCTGATATGAAGACCCCCTCCCACCAGGGAGATTTTCATTTTGTCAGCGCGGACTATTGCTTCCCAAAAATGAGCTACGAGTACACCGAGGGGGTAATATTTGAAGTTTCAACCAATTGACTTGTAAGCGCTGTATAGTATAATATTCACTTTAGTCCTAATTTTTATTTTATTTAACTTTGTATGTTTGAATTATTCTTGCTGCTTTTTTTAAAGTACGTGTGAAGACACGTTATACAATTTGACCAATTGTTGATGAAAACAATTTATCAAAATAGACGCTAACTGTTTAGATAAACTAGATGTGTATAATCCAGATACGCTATATTTGAATATTTCCCTTTTTCGCACTGGCTTATAAAATTAAAATACTCAGCGTCTAGTTTAAATAAGCATTTAAAATAGTGTTTCCTGTTTATAACTTGATAAATTATTTAAGTAACGCAGTAATTAATGCACAAATAATTAATATTCTTTTTGACTAGTTAAATTTTATTTTATGCATTCAGGTATATTTTAAATTAAATCTAACAGCTTCAAAAATAACTGTATTGAGGAAGTGTGGGAGGTACATACATATATTACTTCAATTACTTTAAGAAGACATGATACGATTTACACAAATATCTTAGATTTAATGGTTTTCAAAAAATTTTTGCTTGTCTCGATTGTATATGCATTACGTAAAACAATTTTTGTGTTTAAAATACCAAAAAAAAAAGCTAATCATTTTATTTTTTAAGGAAAAATATTAAAATTTATGAACTGATTTTAAAATGCTACTTCACCTAAAATAATTAACATACGCACGTGAAATTCGATTCACAAGGACATCAAACTATGTATAACAAAAGTTGGTTTGGATTTTCTGATAACATGATTGTGTGATACTTGTAAAATACTTTTTTTCATGAATGCTTACTGAAAATTCCTTAAAAAAAGTATAAATTTTAAATTTATTTACTTTTTTCACATGCATTAAGAGCAAAACTTAGAAAAAACATTGAAGAATTCGGCGCAGTAAAAAAAAGGCCTTAGCATTTTAAGTGAAGACACAGTAGCTATTTTTCTTTCTTAGATAAATCAGCTTAAAGTTTTTATTTGCCATTGGGATGTGAATAAAAACGAACATAACAGTTATCATAACTCCTCTAGTTTTTTTTCTTAACTTAGAACTTTAAAATTTTGTGAGATTGTAGAAAAACATATTAAAAATAATTTAAGCTAAAAAAAATTATTTTGATTTTTTGATTGATTTTTGTCGATTGAACCGTACTATATCCCCTTAAATCATGTTGACTAATATTGAAGTTGAACTTGTGGTCTTATCAAAAATTTAATTCAAGTTTCTCGAAGACAGTTTTTATGTAAGTAGATGTAGCTACTATATAAAATAAGCATAGGACACCACACAATTTTAAAAAAAAGACAAGGATAGTAAAACATCATTAACGTTTTTTTTTTTTCCTTTTCTTTAAAAAACAGTAACAACACAAACCACTAAATGCTTTAAAAACACTATAACTATTTGTCTATTAGCTTAACCCTCTTACTTTGGCTTCTTCTTGCTAAATTACATTTGTTAAAATAATACATTCAGGGAGAAATAAATCTTATTTTAAAAACCTGACTCCTATCTTGAATTTTTCCCTTCCAAAAATAAATCTTTAGAAAAAATAATAAAAGGATATTCTAAATACTTTAATTGAAACATTTAAGTCTGATTAAAGGAGATCTAAAAGAAATTTCTCTCTTATAGCAAAGTGCAAAACAAGTACTTAGTAGATTAGTTTTCTATTTTCTTTAAGGCTTTTCCGCGACGGAAGAGTAAGTGCTTGCATTCTTTATAAACGCTGTTAGGAGGCTATTAGATCACTAACACTTCTCGAATTAAGCTCTTTAAAATTACGCAACTTCAATCGATGACTGATTAGCTTCTTTTTCATTGGTCTCGTAGTAAGAGGCCCATAATGGAAAAAGCTTAGAGCTAGAAAACAAAATTAAACATCGGGGAATTTGCTCCATTATTTGTCATTTATTTTCAGGGAATCAAACAAATCAATATAGTTGCAACATATGACACTTTTTGTTATGTTAAATAAGTAAAATATAGCATTAAAAGGCACAAAAAATTATTTTTAGCAATACTGTAAGAATGATATTTTCGTTTATAACTAAGAGCTTGTGAAAAAAAGAAACACCTGCTATATCTTTATATATAGCTATGTGAATGTTCATACAGTCGAATCACACAAAAAAAAGTTATTTTTAAATTTTGCAATAAAAACTATCAGTTTAAAAGTAAATTGCGCTAGTATTTTTTAATTTAAAGTTTAAAAAAAATGAATATATATTTTTGAAAAAAAAATAAGCATGTGTGTGTATGTGTGACAATTCATAACAGTTAGAATAAGTTAAGTGAACATTAAAGAGAGATATTCTATTATAATTTGTTCATTATGAAGAGGCATTAATTGGAAAAGTAGTAAATACATTTCATATTATACATACATTTCACATTAAAGATTTTAAAACATGAGACAAAAAAACACTGTTAATACTATATAAAAATATTTTTGATTCATTTGAAGTGAATAATACTCAGTTATATATCAGTTATGGTCAGTGGCGCACACAAGGGAAGGGGGGTCCTGGGGGTCCGGACCCCCCAAACCCTTGATATTTTTCCCGATTGATTATTGATTATAATTCTAAGTATATAGTACGAAAAATTTAATTAAGTATTTGTTATTAATGATTAATTTTATTAATTAATGCTAATTATTTATTCAATAATTAGCTTTTTACTGTATTTTGTTCCCGACTGTTTGTTACTGTTTGTGTGCGCCACTGGTATGCGTGAATAATCTCAGTCAATTACAGTTCAAGTAAAAAGAAAAAAATTCACACAGAGCAGAGAGTTCATAAACTGAGAAACCGAGACTTTTATTTTATATTTTTTGCACAGATTTTCAAAAAATTTTCATAAAACATCAAGTGTTTTAATAAAGACATACATAATGTATATAATTTTTAATGTATTGAAATATATATATATATCGCATCAATTTACTAGTTCATCAATGCCTTTTCAAATAAATTCAACGCCTCTCATACAGCAATCTTCTTTAAACGCATCCACCAGCTCAACTGTCAAAAAAAAATTTCTAAATGTGAATGGAATTTTAATCAAAAGATTTGACGGCAAAATATTTTCAATGCATTCATTCTCTGAATATAGCTTTCAGCTCATTCATTTTGGTAGATTCAAAAATTTAATCATTAAATAAAATGAAATGTGAAAGTCTACGGAGTGGACGAAGTTAAAATCATAAGCAACCATATTCGTTTAATGTGTGAGCAGTGGCGCACAGAAGGGGGTCGGACTTCCCCCCAAAAAAAAAAAAAACCCTTGATTTTTTTTCCGATTGATTACAATTCTAAGTATATAGTACGTAAAATTAATTAATTATTCAAAAACTAGTTTTTTACTGTGTTTTGTTCCCAAAAATCGACAAAATCAAATGGAGCATGATACAAGAATGGTGAACTTTCGACCCCGGACCCCCCTTGAAAAATTCCTGTGAGCGCCACTGTGTGTGAGTATAAGCCTGATAGGGTGCAACAGAGATATAAAACTTTTTGCTCAATATTTTTTCAATACTGGATTTTAAAATGTTAGAAAAAACCCAAAATATTACACAAGCAGACACATATATAATAATATTAATATCAAAATAATCCCATTGTCAACTTAAACTTTCGAACCCAGTGAAATACCGGATGAATTAAATTACTATAAAGAAAATGGATACTGGCTTGGTAATTTTTTTTTGCTATAGTTATCTAATTAACATGTCCTGTTTAATTTATCATTAACTTTCGATAGACTATAGAACACTGTTAAGAATACTGTTACAAATATTCTATAAAGTATTTACATAACAGGTAAAGAAATTGAAAATACAACTTTTATTTACGTATGTGAATTGTTTTTTTATTGTAAATAATAAAATAAATATTCTGATAAATCACTTCCAATATGTACAAGGATCGAAATTACAAAGGCAATACAAATTTTACTATAAGTAAGACCGGATGTTTTGTGAACATAAATAATGGCCGAAACGTTTTTTAGTAAGCCAAATTCAGCAATCAAATATCAAGTATTTTGTAACCCTGCAAGGGCTATATAATGCAGAAGAAAAGTATAACTTTTTTCACTATATAACAAATATCTCATCAGTAATTTAATTTGAAGGCTTGATTGCTCAACGTGGAATTCAGCTTTATTTTGTTTAATTGCATTTTGCCCGTGTTATCTACTAATTGTGATTAAGAGTAAATCGAAAACCAACTGAAACTGACAAATCAAAAGGTGATATCCAAATGGGCTTTACTCGCTGAGCATTACGCACTTCAAGTGTGAATTCAACTTAAATTCACACAAACAATATATGTGGACGCATATCTCTCAAAACGATGGGAAGTTTCTATTAAACTGAAATATCCAATGGTTGCATTGATAACAGTGACGCACACAGGAATTTTTCAAGGGGGGTCCGGGGTCAAAAATTCACCATTCTTGTATCATGCTCTTTTTGATTTTGTCGATTTTCGGGAACAAAACGCAGTAAAAAACTAATTTTTGAACAACTAATTAGCATTAATTAATAAAATTAATCATTAATAACAAGTAATTAATTAAATTTTACGTACTATATACTTAGAATTATGATCAATCGGAAAAAAACTCAAGGGCTTTGGGGGGGTCCGGACCCCCAGGAACCCCACCCCCTGTGTGCGCCACTGATTGATAATAATCATACAAATATCACCTTAATCATTTATGACTTCAGATGGATTCAAACTTTGGTTCAGATTATTTGGCTTAAGGGGCCGTTGCCAAAGTCACTCTTCTAAATAAGTAAAACTTCAAAAGAAATGACAATCATCTTATATTAAAAAAATGTTTATAACATATTGTAGCTATATAATGAGCTTTAAAAATATTTGTTAATAAATTTTGACAAATGTTTCTTGCCTTAACAGGTTCATACTTCAATATACATTTTGAATGGGATTTTTTAACTACTTACGAAATATGTAAGTCAGAAAAAAAAATCATTTATTAATGCAATAAACAACATTTGAAACTGAAAATAAAATCAATTCACATTTACTTTTTGAAAACTACTTAACTTTCGGCTAGACTAAAAGTTAAATATAGTTTACCAATGATTATTTCAGAGATAACACTTAATATTTTTACATTAAATTAAAATAGTATTTATGAATATTTGTTAGTAGAATAGTAAATATACGATTTTATGTTTATTTTATTTAAATGAATGTACTTGAAAGCACATAGTGAACCGATCTGCTAAAATGTTGCTGAATGAACTTAAAAAATATCTGTTATGCCACCGAAATCTTGTTAAATTAATTTTAAAGAAACAGAAATGTTTTTGAATTTTGTATGCTAGATAAATGCTGTTAAAATTATTTATTTATTTTGATCGTACATGAGAATGATAAAGATGCATAAAATAAAAATAATTCAAAATTGAAAATTTTTTGAAATCATAGCTTTAAAGTGTAGTGTAATTTTTTTTACGGCAAGAATTATGAAATTTATTCTTGAATTATATCTTAATTATCTGCGATAATCAGATAGCAAATTTTTCTATGGAAAAGATAAAATATTCACACCAATTTCTGCTTCATTTTTGTATTTTGGAAAAATTTATAATATTCAATCTTTATCACATGAGCCATGAATCATACGATTAGAAACACGCTTATAAATCCGTAATTTTACATAACTTTTATAGAATACTATTTGAACACCATGTAGTTTGAGATTGCTTGCATTTATCATTCTAAGGTCAATTCGAATGCTGGGGATAGATATTCGAGGAATTGGAGATATGCTGACAAATATTCAGGCCCATTGGATATTCATGGAATTTGGAAGGTATGCATGGAAAGAACGTTATTGCGCGTAAATAGTTTAATGCATTTGTTTTCGATGAGGAATTATGTAGTGGTACACAACACAACGCCAGTTAAGTCTTACATTATTGATAAAAGAACCCTTTCTGATGTTGTGAATGTATAAAATTTTATATAACTTACCCTGAAAGTTTACAAATGCTATATTAAAAAATCTCACAGTTAAGTATTTTTGGGGGCAAAAATTGCATCGGTTCCCCTCCCCCCATTTTTTACGTGATTTTTGAAATTTTATGAATATTTTTACTTAAGAGTGAATAAGCCATGACTTTTAATCTCTCATGAGCTTCTCATTTTTCAACAAATGGCTTTTCCAATGCTCTAAATTAGGGATGAGCGAAACTACGTCCTGCTTAGAGATTCACTATCTACACCATTAATGTAATAACAATAGTTCAGAAATCTTAAATTGCAATGTTCTTATAAATCATTTAAAAACATGTTCCATTTTGTGGGCATGCAAAATCCCCCCCTCCCTTTTTTTAATGCAGATGCAAAATATATTTGGGAGAATTTATACAGAAATTAAATAAAAACTTTTTGAATGCGCAAAAGATAGAACCTGCTTTCATAAATATGCATTATTATTTACATGTTTACTTACTTTTAAGGCCCAATGGTCGAGTGGTAGCGTATCGCGTTTACACATCACAGATCCGGGTTCTATTCCCAGACTGGGTAAGGTCGAATCAACCTTTCATTCCTACTACAGTGGGTCAGTAAATAAATGAGTACCAAGCGGACTTAAACAGCGCGGGTCTCGCTTCAGACTGACCTCCTGATCGGGACTGAGTGAGTGTATATTAACGTCGCACTGTTAAGCTACACGCGGGCTTTTGGCGACGGACCTTGTAATTTTGAACCATGGTCAAGTGATGAGGACGACACCTGAGCTGGCACCCTCTCTCGTAACTACCACACCACACCAAGGGGAGGACGTTTGAGCTCTCGCCAGATTTAACGTGCATCGCTCGCCTACTCGGCGGGTCTTTAGTGGTACAGGGTTCGAACTCATGACACGCCAGACACGAACCGATGCCTTGACCACTTGGCTACCGCGGTACCACCTGATAGAGACATCTGCTCATGCATCTCAACACCCAATGATCACGTGCACTGGATGGGCACAGTAGGCCCTAGCCCTCATGGGCTGTTGCGCCACTGAGTTTGAGTTTACTTTCTATTATATTCAAATTAAAACAATTGAAAAATAAGTAATAAGAGTCAGAACTTCATTCATCATACCAATATTAAATATTCTTAGTCCATATTATTTTCTTAATCTTTATTGTGTTTTATAATCAATTATATCAGCTCGACAAAAAAAACAATTTCCGTCCACTTCTGAAGAAAGTTTGTTCATCACTGTTTTACAAATATAAAGCATAAAAAAATAAATATGGCATAAAAATTCAAGTTGATGCAAGGTAGCATAAACACATAAACATTCAACTTTTGGCGATCGTTTTAACTGAACTGAAGATTGCAAGGAGTATAGCAACCATTCAGGCGACTGAGTCGTAGATCCTTATCGGTGTGAACAACTGTGTTTGTTAGATGTGGATCAGTTTTATTGTGTTTTGAAGTCCCCCTGTCAATACAGGAGTACCTGCTGTGCCCACTCTATACAAATGAAAGCTTTTAGATAAAGAACGCTGATGAGAGGGAGTTCGTGAAGTTGCAAGTTATTTTGACTCTTAAATTCCCAATTTGTTTGAAACTATTTATGAGGAGATAACTTATCGTTATATGTCTTCAAAACTATAGAAGTGTTTAAGGAAAAATTTCCATTAGACGTTTGAAGCGAATTTCGAAATTTTTGAAACTGAAATAAGAGCTTGACAAACTTTTCAGTTTAAGAGAGGGGAAAAAAAGCAGAATGTTTATTTTGACGAACAATTTTTGGTTAAAAAAATAGAAACTTTTAAGTTTAATCGTTTCTGTTCTTTTTAGATTTGATAATTTTTTTAAAAAATGATTGAATGGAAGGACCAAGGAAAATATTCTTTCAAAAGGAACTCAAAGTATGAAGAAGAACCGAATTTTTTTTTTTTTTTTTTTTTTTTTTTTTTTTTTTTTTAAAAACAATAATTGAGTAGCGTTAAAAATTAGTCCGAGTCGTCAATTTTGATTTTTAAAATTAATACAATTTTAAGAGATTAGATTCCTGTCATATCCTATTTTTAAGAGGAAATTACATATAAAAAAGTATAATATAAAGTACATGAAATAGCAAATGAATAAAACAAATTTTAACAACAAAAAAGGTTAAAGTTGACTTCACACACACACATTGCATTACTTCCCTCACAAAATTTCAAAACTGCGCGATCCATTTTCGTTTACTTACAACTAATCCTTTCAATGTAAATGTAAATTCGTAGTATATAATACACGAGTATTACCAATATGATTTCATTACAACACGGTATACTCAACACAATTAGCATACTTTGAATTTACTTTCAATCGTAATGGTTTCTTAGTATTACATAAATAAATATATTGATTAAGAATGCATTGCTTGTGAGATTGCGTGAAAAGTTCAATAAAGAAAATTCATTAAAGAAAATTCATTAAAAAAGGGGCAAATGATCTGAGTAAAGTAATGGAGTAGTTTTTTTTTATTTTTTAATACGCACATTGCTATTAACGTACCTTAATCCTTCCTAAATAAGTTAGTTATTCGCTTTATATAATCTTCGATTTATATTTCGTTACAATCCGTGCATTTAATGTATGCAATTTTTTCATGTACCTAAATATTCTATATATATATATCTAATGTTTTCTCTAAATAATTCATTAAAATGAACGTAGGATGAGATGCTATATCATCATTGCTTTCTGAAATACGTTTTTGACCAGAGAGAGAGAGGAAAAATTGAGATTGAAAAAAATTTAACATAATGTAAAAAATATTCAAAAATATTATCCTACGAAAGTTATATACTTTTGTAATTTTTTTAATTAATACACTTATTTTTTCAGGATTATGTTTCATTTGTTTCACCGAATATCATTTATTACTCGAAGAATAAGATTGGTCACAGAATAAATATCCCTTAACACTAAACATTTTTAGTTTTAAATTGGTAGACTCAGGTTTTCTTAATAGATTTAAATTGGAAAAATTAAGCATAAACATTTAAGATAAATGTGTAGATGAATTTCTCTATAATTAAACCCACGAGAAAGCATTATTAACAATAAAAATGAATACAAATTCTAATATTCAAGTCTTTCAATAGTTCAGTTGAAGTTCGGTCTAGAAATTTGGAAATCGGAAACAAAATAATTCAGCTTGCTTTCATGTGAGAAATATCAATATAGTCTACACAACTCTCGATCACATTAAAATTCAATTATGCACGAATGAAATAATATGATCAATAATGACTATGGATAAACGAGTCCAATTTCGTCATGAATTTTAAAAAAACTATATTCAAATTACTTTTCATAAATTCAAAAATGAAAGACGGTGTAAAATATTTTCTACTTTGAACATATTTTTTACATTCATAAACAGTCAAAGAACGCATTCTGGATTTCAAAGCGCAGCAATGCTGAGCAAAATAACAACAGCGAGTCGGTAAAGTAAAAATATGTACCGTAGCTTTACAAGATCGATGACAACAACGTTTAGAGAGAGTTCTTACGAGTACATATCAAACTATAGGTGGTCCTTGGACCACCTGAGGTCAATAGTTACTTTGGAAAGTAACCGCAAACTCCCGGGGTTATTTTAATACTCGCGTGGCTTTACGAAATGAATCGGAGCCGCTATCTTTTCAGAAAACCGCCCCTTTTGTTGGAACACCGGGATAAGTTTGAGTCCAACTTATTGTACCCCACATATGTGTGTGTTGTGCACTGCTTTAATGATGCTACAAAAGAAAATTCTGTTAAAGGTCTTCTCGTGGGAAGTCAGGGGTTACCCCAAAAGTTGGCGTTCTCATAACTTGGGGAAATATGAGAAAGCGGACTTAATAAACATTTTGGTACGGATGATATTCGTTTTATTTAAAATTGTTGTAATCAAAGTAATAGTTTATATATTTCTTTATTGAGTCTCAGCAGAAAGTTTAATATGTTAAGGTATCCGACTACGTTCGGAACCGTGATTTTAAAAAAGCACAAAAAATGGATAATTTTCATGATATTTAGTGTCACACTTAGATTAGACTACATGTATAAAATTGTTTTAAGGACATTTTGACAAAAAAAATTATTTAAATACAATATTTTGGCAAAAAAATTAACTTAGAATAAACTTTTTTCAAAATGTTCTCCTTTTGTGAAAAATGCTTCTATTATAATAATATTTTGCCTGTATATAGATCAGACCTCTTTACAGAGGCTCAACTATGATTTTTGAAAAATTCACATTATTTTCAGAGTCACAACCCATTGAAATAATTATCGGTGTTTTTTTTCTTAAAATTGCTCCCCTCTGTTGACGTAAAAATATGGATAAACCCACTTCTAAGTTATATATTTCAAAAATTCTAGTTGAGACTCTGTAGAGAGGTCTGAGCTATATGCAGGCAAAATATTATTATAATAGAAGCATTTTTCACAAGAGGAGAATATTTTGAAAAAAAATTATTCTAAGTTAATTTTTTGCCAAAATATTGTATTTAAATAATTTTTTTTTATCAAAATGTCCTTAAAACAATTGTATATATACATGTATTCTAATCTAAGTGACACCAACATGAAAATTATCCATTTATGCACTTTTGCAAAATCACGGTTCCGAACGTAGTCGGATACCTTAAAAGTATTTTAACTTAAATGTGAAACATAAATTGCTCCAATTACAATGATATTTTGATTTTCATGATGATTTGATGATCATCATTATCATTTTGATTTACAATGATATCATTTCACAAAGCAATTTTGATAATGACTTCTTTTTTACTTGTTCGAAAAACTTATATAGAATGTTACAGTATATGACCAAATGTGACATAATCCAGTATTACCTTTTTAACCCTATAGATAAAAATGAAGCTATCAATATTATTTACAATTACATGCGTATACAAGAAAAAAAATCGAGTTAATGTGTAGCACCAATTACCTTTTTCTCTTCGACGTATCTTATTTTAAAAATAAAATATGATGCATTTTGTTGATTCCAGCAAACACAACCTTTAATATTTTTTCTTTTAATCAAAATTTTACTATATGTTTCAGATTTTTTTATAATACAATATAATATATATTACCAAACTCACAAATATGGCGAAAAATTAATTATAACTTTAATTACGTTTCGATTTACTGTTTTATTTGTATTTGAACTTATCAGTTATTAATTAAATCATTTAGAGTTCGAGTATTGATAAAGGTATTGTTGGAGATGATACAAAAAACTAATACAACTTAATAAATTCTTTTAAAAATCAGTAGCCATTTTACGATATGAAAGAATATTGTTCCATACGAAAATTTTCGCAGCTCAGTGAATTTCAGACACATTATGTATATTATATACATGGCTATAATTTTTCAGTATAAATCTTACATTTAAATTTGAAAATACTTTAATGTCATCCTAAGATATTTCTCATAAAATTAAAAATACTTTTGCACTACTATTTTTGGAGAACAGGCAATATTTTCCTATCTATGCCATTTATTGTATTTTTTCCGGTATATGAATGCATTTTATGTTTAAAAGATGCGTCTTAGTATGTAAATGTTACTACAAATGCGTTGAGTCGAAAAAAACTGTGTTTATAGTTTTAAACTCAAAATTACTACTGTATTTGTTTTGATATGTCTTAACATTATGATGCTTTAAAAAGTATGTACATTTTAATTCTCTCCTCATATACGCAAATACCATTTTTGGTTTTGTTCTCATTTGAATACAAAAGAAATATTTCGAGAAGAAAGGTTTATTCAACAGTTTTTTTTTTCAAATGTATAAAATTACAGATTAATCAGAACTAAATTAAAAAGAAAATAAATATGTAAGGCGTATGAGTATCGAATTTAAATGCAGATAAATTTCAGATATGGAAGGAAAAGAGATTGAGTTGCGCAAGATATGGAACCTGAAAAGTCGGTGTTTTCTAAAGAGTGTTCACTTACATTCATATATTTAAATATTATGTAATGTATTCAAATAATTCGCCATGGTACTTTACCAATGAAAATATGTCAGACAGATTAATTGCTTGTTTACTAACTTAACTCTTCGAAACAACACGGAAGGCTGTTGTAGACAGGTGGTAAAGATCGCGGACTCGTGTGGCTGGCGTTGTTTCTATCGAGTCATGGTCTCGGGTTTGTGTCCCGGTGCCTCAGATGACACACCATGCAGAAAAGCTGAAAGAGTGACGTTGTTAAACAATCAATCAATTTAAATAAGAGGGGTTTGAACCCTGGTCAAGTAACAAAGGTGACACCACAGCTGACACCTAAATTTTCAAACTTCCACACCATACAAACTTGAAAGCTTCGAGCCTCGATAGATCGAACGAGCATGAGACGTTCGATACGATGGGTTTTCAGTAGCCCCATGCAAATGTGTCAAACAGTAAGCCTTAGATAAAAAAAAAAAGGAAATCATGTTCTTATTGATAAATGACAAAATTTTTCCAGTACTGTTTGTTTTTTACATATCTGAAAAAAATTATTTTATTATTATATGTATTATTATATCTTCTTTAAAACATCAAATGCTATAAAACGTCTACTTATCGCTAGTTTGACTTATATTTTTTGAGCATGAAATAAAAAATTGCTGCAGCAAATTTAATTATGAAAACTACTTAGGCAACTTCCAAATCTTCTACACGCAAAAAAAAAAGTTACACTCGAATTTGTAATATTAAAATTCAAATCAAAGAGAGTTTATACAGTATTTTTCAAATGCATAGTTAATAACTGAATGTATAAACGATAATTTCTCCAATTATTTATAGCTTTTCTTAGGTAAAAAGCGTTCGTAGAAATCTACAAGAGAATAATATTAATACTGTAGTGAAAAGCTTTAAACTTGCGTTTAATAAGCCAAATATATAAAAGTATCAATATTTTACATGTTATGCACAGTTCATTTTATTTGTTTGGGGCTGTAGGAAAACCCTAGAATTAATTTTGACCTTTTAATTTCTCCTCTCAGATTAAATATACGTTTATACAAATCTAAAATTTACAGTTCAGGAGTGCTATATCTTTAATAAATAAAACACTTTTCTGCTCTTTATTTAAAAAAAAAAAGCATTGCTATCAATTTTGATTTTAGGGGAAAACGTTTAAGCAATGTTTAAATAAGAGTCTACCCCTTTAAGCATTTACTTTAGAATCCAACCCTCCAACAAGATGAAAAATCCCAGTTAGTTTTCGATCCTCCATCTGTGGGGGGAAATTCTATTCGTATTCTATTTACTTTTTTTCACGCCGCTTAAAATTACGCACGATACGATTCCCCAGAGTGGTTCAAAATCAATTTTGGATCGTCTCCGTGAAAACGGCGATAAAAACGCCAAAGGCGATATTGAGCCAAACCTCCGGATCTGTGAGTCCATGAGTTTGGAAGACCACCACTAATCCCCCTAATGCAGACGACCATTGTGGAACGGCATGTCTATTGGCACGGAAAATCCCTTCAATGGCGAAATTTGAACAAAGAGTAGACCGCCCCTGAGAGTATCGCTCTCTCGTTTCCAGATGTCTCAATATTCGAGAGAGAACGCAACTTAAGGACTTGTGTATACGATTTCCCATGATACAATAGCTTTTCTAGAGCACAAATGCAGAGATCGGCCAGGAATGTTTTTGTCTCCAGCGATAACACGTGCTTTCCTGTATGGTTGGTGAAGCACAATTAGAGGTGCCTGCTAATGTGTGTGTGTAATCGGTATTCACTCCAACAATTTCCTTTGGATGGTCTAACATTTTGTAGGCTAAATATTTTTCTTGCAAGAGGCTATTATTGAAGATATTCTAGGACATTTTTTTCGGTTATAAATAAAATACCCTAACAGTTTTATTACTAACAATCCACAAATTAATCCCTTTAAGATTAGAGATGCCAGCTAATGTAATCGATGTTCACTCCAAAAATTTCCTTTGGATGGTCTAACATTCCGTTGGCTAAGTATTTTTCTTGTAAGGGGCTCTTATTGAAAACTTTCTTGGACATTTTTTTCAGTTATAAATAAAATACCCTAACAGTTTTACTACTAACAATCCGCATATTAATCTCTTCTAAGGTAAAGAAATCATTAGTACTGCACTTACAGAACATGAAAGATCATAAATATAGTAACAGAAAATTAATAATCAAAATTTTTTAAATTATCCATGCATCTTTTTGAAAAATATATTATGTTTGCGTATTTCCTCAGAATTACTAATAAACTGCGGAGAGTGCGTCTTTTAAATTACGATAGTTGTGTTTTTTATACGAATTATATAATTAGGTAACTATCTTAACTCGATTTATCCTTAAATGATTTCACAAAAGCAAGGAAAGAAAGAAAGCATGCATTTCGCTTATCAACTAGTTCATGTATATAGATATTTTAAATTATCTATATTGCTTAAAAATTCGTAGAGATAAAAATATTTTTAAAAAATGTCACACAGAGATAAATATTTTCTATTCAGAATAAAGGAGCATTTAAACACGCAGTATGATTAACTACGTCATAAATTTTATTTAAGACTAAGATTAGCTTTTTTCTAAGTTTTAGCCAATTAAATAAAAGTATGAAATCAAGATAAGGGAGCAAAAATGAAATAAGAGAGATGAAAGGAAACTTCCAAGTATTTCAACTACATTAAATACAAAGTATTTATACGGACGGTATTTGTTGTATAATTTTCGCAAGCATTTTGTATTGAGTCTACAAAATACTCTGCCAATTATAGCCCTAAACATAAATATCCTAAGACAAATACAAAAAAAAAAATAATAATGATAAAACTCAGCACATCTTTTGGAAATAAAAGGAATATCTAAAAATGATCTAAAATAATAGAAAAAAAAATTATTTATATTTTTTTATAAATGTGACAATACTATGGTTCCATTCTTTACCAGAAAATAAACACCGATAGAATGTAAAAGGAAAACAAAAATTAAAAAAAGAAATCAAAATTACACAAAATCCAATTTTAAAGTAACTAATCATTTATTTAAAAATTAAATTTGCAATAACATTTCTAGTACGTAGTTTATTTTTTTAATTTCAAATTTTTAGTGGATTTTTTGTTTAAATTACACGTGTCACGCATTCCAAAACGTATTAGGAGTACATATTTCTTAAACTTTGATATTTAAGAGTTCTTAGAAATAAATTTTTTTGTTATCTTCATGTATTTATCTCTTAGCAGTTTACTTGTGTGTAAGTAGAACACAGACAAAAGCGCACTTTTTCCAGTGCGAAAAATACATTTTCAGTTTGAGACTTTTCAATTTTCTTCTGAAATATTTCTACAATTATAATTCCATCACATTCATATTTTAAATAATGTAATTTCACTATCATAATTTAGCAATACCGTTTTCTGAGCTATATATTTATATTAATATAGAAATCCATTTACACAAATATAGTAAAATAAAAATACGTACTTCCAAATGTTACTTTTAATTAGCTTTGTCCGTAGGAAAAAATAATAAAAATCTTCGAAATATGCTATCTAAACGACGTACTTGGAAAAAAAATGGTTTTAATCACTAAGCAAGAAGTTTGTAATAATAATTTATCCATTATATTTTTTAAAAATTACGATAAAATGGTATAGATTATAGTTACTCTAAATTCGCCCACAAAACTATGTTTCATAATTTTCGCTTTTCAGGCTTGATTTGTTACAAACTCAAAATGTCATCTTGCTAAGTTTACTAAATGAGGATATGTTTCTACGAAAAATCTTAGAAGTACAAATGTAAGTTGTTAACACTAATAATTGGGCGATATTAAATCCCAGGATCAAATGCAAACAATATTTTTTAAAAAATTGCAAATATATCTTCATAATTTACTTATCCTAAAATGATTAAATTGTCATTTATCAATGTCTTTCCGAGATTATAAAACAGAAATTAGCATATCGTACAATTAACAAACTATATTTAAAGAATCTTAACAATTTCCCTTGTTGAGATACGAGTTACTATAAAGTATGAGTAAGGTGCTTTTTGCCATTCTTCTTTCTTGTTTTTGCATAAATGATTTGATATATTTTCTTATTATATTTAGAATATTATAATATTAACCTAATTTATATATATATATATATATATATATATATATATATATATATATATATATATATATATGGATGTATGAATTTTAACGAACTTACGCACTGCTTTTCAACCGTTTTGGAGCATCAGTTTCCTTTGTAAACGTTAATACACATGAAGTATTTTTAAAGCGCTTTTTCTACCTTTTATGTAGAAACTGGCAAATGTAAATGAAAGTGAGTAATTTAAAAATCTTATTACTGTTCATGAATCGATACTTACAGCATACATGTTTAAAAATGCAGTGAAATTTTACTTTTTCATTTTTAACAGCTAATTGTGCTTATTTGTAAATGTATTCAATTTGAGTTTGTATATATGCGCACACGTGAGGCAACATTTATTTTCTTCTCCTCTGGAATATATTACTTTTTTTAATTTCTAAAAAGTAATATATTCCAGAGGAAACGCATCTTGTTAACAAATACTTATAAAAAATTGGCAGATAATTTTAAACAACACATTTTATTAACCTAATTCTTCTAACATCCGTCAAAATGGCAGGTGAGGTATCGCCATCTAGTTCTAGGGCCCCTGACATTTCCCTGATGGAGGGCTCAAAAATAAGACACCGAGAAAGTCCATTTCTTATACCCAGAAAAAGTTTTATTTCCTATTTTACATATCTTATAGCCCACTCTACCAATATATATATATATATATATATATATAGTTATAATATTACTGTGGAGGTTGTTGGTTTGTTTTCAGTGAGTTTATTTTAAAATATACTATTTATACTATTTTTTTGAAGGAAAAAAAAAACCAGGCACAATTTTGCTGTTTTCCTGGAAGTTCTCGCTAAGGGGTTAAATACATATAAATGATTGAAATTCTACATTTTAACGCACTTTTACTTTTATAGAATAGATGTTATTTCTTGAGTTCCGGTTATTAAGAAATATGGTACAATTATCATTTTATTCCTGTGAAAGCACGATCTTAACAATAACGCTGTAATTATTCAAGTAAAAAGGATCTTTTAATTTAAATTTTTTTCTCTCTCCCTTGCTGCCATACAGTTAGTTGTGAATTATCGCACTTTATTTTTGAATGCTAGTAGACAAGACTGCAGTACTTTGGAGAAGGTCCAATGAGATTAAATGTTATTTTTTTTAAAGCAAAATTGACGATCCAAAATCGTTTAGTTTATGGATGTCTCTTACATTTTTCTTTATTTCACAAACATGCATGTCAACAAAAAGCACTCTGAAATTTTGGCTTTGAAAGATTAACCTGAATCCGATTGTGTGAACGGAATATTTTTACTTATACTTTTACTTAATGGAAAAACATTGTTTCCATTCTGATTTTATGTTGAATTTTTCAATCAGTTTAGATTATTTAATTCTACTCACACAACGCATTCTTGAAAAAAAAACCCCGATGCAATTGGGAAATATAGTTTAATTAAGGTCGAATAAGATATTTAATTCTTTAAACTAAAAATAAAAATAAAATTCAGTTTTCTTTTCCATTAATTGAATTGTTAAATAAAATGTGTTCATGGCGTCAAATTCCTTCTTATTTGAAAAATGTTGTGTATTATATCGTAGTTTTATAAATATTGTAGTTTTTATTTCATTCGCAAATAATGCAGCAATAATGATAATGGAAAAGTCATTTTTTGTAGAATTTTAAATATAAGTTTTAAGTAATAGGTCGCATCTTCCCAAATAATTATGTTAAGCGTCTTTGCAAACAGTATGCTCAGGGCTGTTTTCCTCACTCGGCAATGAGGAAAAATTACTTGTTCCGTCGATAATATCCGTCATGTAGCTTTGAAATGCAATGTTAATTAATATTTAAACAACAGTATGCTCATTTACTGTTAATGCTCATACTGTCAACAAATTATGGTTATTGTTACTTTTCAAAAGTTATTTTAGTAAGAACTTTGAGTTTTTACTTCCTCATCTCAGTAGCATTTGTGGGGGACCAAACATACAAACTATATTTACACATAACAGATTAAGCTCCCTTCTCCCAAAGTACACTCATTGCATCCGGCTACAAACGTTTATGTGTTTATTCTAATATTAGACTCTTTTTTGTTGTTTCAATTCTGTTCTACGAAGCTGTTTTTCTTTCTAAACAATTTAGTTAAAGAGCGGTATGTTTTTAAAACTTTTAATACTCTTCACTCGACATGATTTTTTAAAATTATCACTCTACCAATATTTACAAAGAAAATTCTAAATTATTGATTTACCTGACAATAAGCTGGGTCATTTCTTTCAAAATTGTAGGTGTAAATTAACAGAAACAAGTAATTATTGCATTCCGTGCAAAAATTAAACAATAAAGAATATTTCTATGGAAGTTGAATGCATTCAGAGAAAAGCAAGAATTTATGTAACAAAAAAAATTGTGAATGCACATTGGAATTTGTGTATAACATTAGAAAAGAGATTATAAAATCAATAAATGAATGCAATGAAATGAAAAATCAAATAATAATTTACAATATGTTAATGCTAATCTATAACTGCGCAAATCTATAACTGCACTATAATGCCGGTTAAATTTTTAAAAAAATATGACTGAATATATAATGTCAAAATAACTACTTTGGTTAAAGCGCCTATAAAAAAAGGATTATTTTTATTGAACTCAGCTTAAACTAAATGAAATGAAAAAGTTATGCTTATAAATATACATAAAATTTTATTTATGTATATGTATGTGTGTGCATAGTTATTTTTTCTAACCAAATGTTAAGCGCACGCGTTATCAGTTAATTCTTTTACATTTAATAATTTCAGAGAGCTTTATTAAAATCACATTTAATTTCCCGGCATTGTTACTTGAATAGCAAAAACCTGTTTTTATATTTTAAGAATAGAGTTGTCCAAAACACACTTAATTTTTTTCAGAGTTCGTCCATTGAGCCAAACCCACTTTTTTAATCTCTGCACACTCCTACTCCCACTTTTGAAACCCACAACCTCGTTCTATTTCATAGAGGGGTAGAAATCCGACCTTTTCCACCCTGTGATAATAGTTTTCAACTAATGTATTGTATTGACATAAACACTCATATAATACCCAAATAGGGCAAAAGCAAAACGATAGGAAAGAAGGGTGAATAGGGTTTTGGGGGTTTGATAACAGTTCAGAGGGTGACTAGGGTTGATAGACGGGGGCAACTGCAGCAAATTTTTGCCGCTTGTTCCCATACCCCAACACATCCTTTGAGGCCTGAGCCGACAGAGAAATATTTATTCCCTTTTGCAGCTGCAAGAATTACAACGGATAAGAGATGTGGAGGGAGCTGTAGAAATTAGGCCTGCGTGTTAAGCCAGCGGATGTTGTTTTTGAAGGCGGTAAAAACCCCGGCAGCAGAAAATGCAATCTCCCCCCTTCGCGCGTTTTTTCTCCCACCCTCCCTCTTAATATTTATGTATGTGTTTGAGTATCTACACACATAGGTTCATCTTGGGACTTAATCCGTTTACAAAATGGGAGGCTTAGTTTCCTTCAGAGTTTTATAGTTGTCGGCACAGCTTAGGTCAACACTGTGTGTAATCTCCGTTCATTTTGTTTCTGCTACTTTGCGCGACCCTCATGTATCTCAGTCGGCTCGTAATGTTTTGGCAGTGTCGCGCAGTTGTATTAACGCGTTAAGTTATGTCGTGTCACTTGATGTTAACATAAAAATATCCGGTCACAATAAAAATTTCGCTAAACATTGTTAAGTGATGGTTCGTTTCAAATGAATTTGGTTGTACTTCAGGAACAATTTTGTTGCTTTTCTTTCTTAATTAATATGTGTGCTATTAAAATCGACACTTTAAAAAGGTTTTGATCATTCTTCATGGTACATTGCTAAACCTGAGTGTTTTATTGGAAGTTTTTAACAACTAATTTAATATAATATACATTTAAATAATAAGTCATAATTGATATCAGGATATAAATATACTGCCATTTGAAAGAGAAAAGGTGTATTCTTCATTTACCAAAATTTCTTCTCGTTTTTAAAGACTTGAAAGGCTTTTAAAAATATATTACCTGGTGTTCCTCTTGAGTATAAAAATTGTATTATTAAAGGATTCCATCAAGTTGTAATGGAATGCGAATGTAATGCACATAAAAGTACACGAATTAAACTTTGAATTGCAAAAGCATTTATTTTTAAATTTGTGTGGCTCCTATCCATCTAACTAGTATATAGGCTCACTCTCCAAATTAAGTAAAACGTCAAAATTTAATACAAACAATTATTGTCACAGTCAATGTAATTTTAACGAAATCAAGACAAAGGACATTGCTACCATAAAGAAATTTTGATTCATTTACTATTAGAGTACTTTTTCTACTTAATATTACCCTAAATGATAAGGTGTAATTAAAATTTTAAAGGTAAAACAAAAATAAAAAAAAACAAATTTCAATAAAATTGAGAGATGATTGCAAATTCATATTTTAAGCTCTTGTAAATCATACCATGTAAGTTTTTTTTAAAAATTTTACTCATAAAATATATGAGATTTTAATTCATATTAGGGACCATTCTACCATTCTTCTTGTGTACCTTTCTCTATGTTCCTTATCAAGAAAAACAATTTGTTATGGAAATTGAGTCGAAATTCATAATTTAAACTAACCAATAAAGTTATCAGTAAAAAATAAATTAGAACACAATTCACAAGTGAAAAATAATTGGTTATTTTTCCATAATGAATCCAAATGAATTATTTAAAATGATACCAGCATATAAATAAAATTAATAAATTTCAGAGAAGATGTTTTCACATTTGTTTAACAACAAATA
Source organism: Trichonephila clavipes (assembly GCA_019973935.1). Lineage (NCBI taxonomy): Eukaryota > Metazoa > Arthropoda > Arachnida > Araneae > Nephilidae > Trichonephila > Trichonephila clavipes. The sequence goes on from BMAU01006228.1 coordinate 307,099, forward strand.
GACGTTTATGAAGAACTCGAATAATTTACAATTATTTCTTTACATGGAATAAGTCAAATTTAAAATAATTTGTGCTTAGATATTAAACAAAATAATAAATCCGTATTTTAATCAAAATTCTCACTTTCTGTGTACTAGAATGTACTTATGTCTATTTACTTCATATCTTGAAAATAAATTTTAGGAATGAGTTTCATAATTGTAATATTCATAAAGATAACACGCATTTAAATTCATCTCAATTTTTACTTTAAAGAAATTTAATATATAAAACTGAAGCAATTAAAATGTCTTGAATTCGATATTTTTATTCAAAATTACTTTATATATACTTTCATCTTACGTTGTTTCTGATTTTATTTCACAGCCTTCTGCGAATTGTCGTTACATTTAAAAATGAACCAGGAAGTTTAAAAGAAAAGCTATAAATTAACTTACTTCCTCTAAAATAAAGCAAGTATTTTAACATTGACCTTATTAAATAAAGACTTTAAGCTTCAAGCACAATCAGTTCATTTTTATTTTTTTTAAAAATTATAATCCCTTCAACAGTTTAATTTAAATGCGTGAAATGGACACAAAAGAATGAACAACTGCACAAAAAAATTAAATTAACTCGACATACTCAACCATAAAACACTTTTATTTTTCAAACGAAAAAAATCATTCAAAAATAATCGAAAAGAATTTAAACAATTTCTAGAGAAGACTTATTTGAAGAAAACTCGAGGTAGAATATCCTGGAGGAAAATCCTTTTCCGGCGAATTCACTCGAAAAATATTGTCTGAGTCAGCTGATTGCATAACCCAATCATCCAATCACGATGTACGATTGCCTATTTCGATCTTCAAAAAGTAGATACTCGCGTATCTATTGAGGCAACAATATATATTCACGAAAGTCAATTCTTTCGCCATTGGAAACTACATTAATGATGTAGATCGATTCATAAATTGCTGAAAACTTTGAACATACAGAAACATACATTTTCTTTGTCTTCTAGCCAATTTTAAAGATGAATTTTGGACTTTACATCTTTAATTTATAATAAAAGAATACCAAAATTTTTAAGTTTAAAAATCGACAAAATGAGTAGTCAAAATTTATTCCAGCAATCCTTACATAGTATTTTTTATAAAATTTTAAGCAGTAAGTAAATAGTAGATAAGCAGAATAATTTAAATAAAATAACCCTAAGAGCAAGCTTATTAAAATTTTTGATAAAGTAGAAACTATCGATAAATGAAAAAAATTTAACTGGAATTTGAGACTTCATGACACACTCATAATTTCTCTGTGAAATTTCTTAATCATTTGATATTATTAAAAATAAGATTTTTTTAAAATCTATTTTAAATTTTTATTTAACATTATGGTAATATCAAATTTATACTTTTTCTGAATTTTTTTTCAACTTAGTTTAGAAATATTAGCGCACATCAAAAAAAGTTATTTGTGGCCAGTAAAAATAAGTGTTCACTTCAGTTACCCTTCCATTATTATTAATTTTTTTTAAGAATCATGCTATAGATCAGGGGTGGGCAGACTTTTCGGGGGCGCGGACTACTTTTAATTTTTTCAAGGTGTTGCGGCAAAGCCAGTGGCGTAGACGCAGTGAACTCAAAGAGAAAGTATACAATACAGTCGGACCTCCATTTTACGAAATTCTCTATTTAGCAAACTTTTTTCTAGAACCAATAACATTTTACGAATTTCTTCGTAAAATAACCTCCAATTGGCGAAGTGCATTTCTATTTAGCGGATTTTTCTCTTATGATTGGAATTTTTCCTCCGTATTTTTTTAAAAAATACCGTATTTAATCGAATCTAAACCACACTTTTCCCCCAGTGTTAATGCTGCTAAAAATTGGGCGCGGCTTAGAATCGAAGGGAAAAAATGTGTTGGATGGGGTATTTAGAGCAATTACAGTTTCATGCATGTGCTTAAAAGTTTATAATACTGATAAAATGACTGATTATTCACTTCTTATTAGTTTTCCTTTTAAATTTATTTTAATTTCATAAAATTGGATATCGATAAACCATTTTAAACTATTTTTCAATTTTCATAAAATCTTGCTGAGAATTTGAAACACGGCTTAGATTTGAATAAATACGGTATTTTTAGACCTTCGTATGATGGAACGATTATTAGGTCTTAGTGAAGGCGGTCACCTCAAAATGTCTTGGCGGTCTACCGGTCGATCGCGATCGACTTAATGCCCATCCCGGCTATATATACTTGTTAAGAATTTTAGTTTTGTAATTCATGTAAACCCTCTATTTGTAATGTATGTAAACCCTCTATTTGTAATTTATGTAAACCCTCTATTTGTAGGATATTGTTGTTTAAAATAAATATTCATCAAAAGAGTGTGATGATAAAGCATATCATACATAAATATGAAGTATTTGTTTGGAAAGCATAAAACTTCTCAAACATTGTTTGGTTCACTCCTCTTCCCCCAAATAGAACGGGGGTTATTTGGGGAAGTGAACGTCATTGCATTAATTTGAGCTAAAAAACTATAAAATCCTTGCAGAAGGAATTCTTATTATTTATTTTAATAGAGAATGAACAGGAGAATAGAGTATTAAGTGAATAAGAAATTTTCAGTACTACAGACTGGGAGGTAATAAGCTTCAATATACGAGTTTGTTTCATAAAAAAGTTAAAATTGCTTTTATTTTTCAATACTTTTTGCAGCAAAACTAATTTTTTATGACTCATTATGGTTTGATTAAAGTATTCATAAAATGAAACTTCATTTACACTCTGTTAAATTTTATTTTTTTAAAATCAATTTTATTTTTAAAATCAAATTCTAGTTACAAAATCAATTTTATTTTTAAAATCAAATTCTAATTACAAAAAATCAATTTTATTTTTAAAATCAAATTTTAATAACAAAGTCAATTTTAATTTTAAAATCAAATTTTAATAACAAAGTCAATTTTAATTTTAAAATCAAATTTTAATAACAAAGTCAATTTTAATTTTAAAATCAGATTCTAATAACAAAGTCCATTTTATTGTTACAATAAAATTTTTTTTTAAAAAAAAAGCTTCAACATTTTCTTTAAATAAGGGAGCCCCATTTAGGAAAGCAATATGGTATTTAAATATTTTCAAACAAAATTTATATAATCTCATCTTTTCTTTAAAAAATTAGTTTTGACTTTGACTTGAACGAAGATTCATAAATTTTAAGTCAAAAAGTACATCACAAAGAAAAGAGAGAGAAAAAAAATCCCAGTTTTTTTCAAACACACTATGTTACATTAATATAGTATCACATATTGGAGAATTCTAGCTTTTAATCTATGGAGTAATCATTTGTCAAGGACTTTTATGAATTACTTTTGACAGGGCTTTTCATTAAGACATTTTGCAGTTAATTTTTTTAAATCAAGTCAATTACTGAAAGGAACAGATTTTTTACGTACATTGAATAAATTGGCGCAGTTAAAAATAGATACCGAATCAAATGTCACAAATGTCAGTCTTCATTTTAATATCTAGAAAGCAGAAAGGAAGTCACTTTTTGATATCAAACTACTGTCATCTTAGTGCCGAAGTCAAATAGAAAAACAACTTGTAAAAAAATTTATCAAGTGATGTACTGAGTTTCAAATATAATTATATCTTTCTAAGAGAGTCCGCCTTTTGAAACATTAATACTAATTTTCTTTATATTCAAGAATTTTATTTGCATTAAAAATCTTATACAATACCAGAAAAATTTTGATATATATTTCTTCAAAATATATTTTTTTGATGTGTATTTCATTTCAAAATTATTTTTATTTTTAAGATCAATGAAGAATACAAACATACCTTTCATAAAGTAAAAGATAACTAATAATTATAAAATGCTAAAATAATATAAACTACTAATTAATCCACATTATTTGATGTACCATTAATTTTATATTATGAGGATCAGTATCGAAATTTTAATATGAGTTATCACCTTAGTAGATTCTATATAAAATAGTGGATAATTATAGGTTTGAAAACTATAAGATGAAAACAAGACTATTTTGCTTTGAAGGAGAGAAATTTAAAAAAAAATCTCAAGAGATTTTGCTTTAAAATAATTCCTGTAAGGCTTCAGCATTTACATCAGTGATTTCCAAAGTGGTCTATATAGACCCCTATGGGTCTATGACGACCTGCAAGGGGTCCATGACAGCAAAAAAGTAATTTGGGGGTCCATGAGGTGTAAACGCACGACAGTGGTTCTCATTAAACCAGATCGTGGCTATAATCTTTTAAAAAAAATTTACTAAGCGGAAATCAGATTTTGCTTATTTAACAGATTTATTTCCTAAATTTAATGAGGTTAATTTACAGTTTTAAGGTGACAGCATAAATTTTATTAAAAGAAGGACCATCATTTAAGCGTTTCTTTCCACAATTAAGTTAAAGGAGTATAATATTGGACGTTGCGAATTTTCCTAGTTTCTCAATTGGCCACAGACAATCTGCCAGGAAAAGACGTTTTAATCTACGTTCAACATTTAAATTCCCTCTGTTCAGATTTGGATTCCAAGTTTGAGAATACATTTACTTGGTAATTAACACAAGGCAATGAATTCATATGGTCACATTGAAAAAAAAAAGGCATATTACTATACAAACTGATCGGAATAGGCAGTAACAGAGACCTTAAAGTAATTTTGACTTTAAAAAGACATACCTGTTATTTATCTCGAATTATGGAGTATTGAGAGAAAGTTTTTAATTGCTTTTTCCAGCGAGAAGGAGTTTCAGGGCGGTTGTCGGCTGGACACTACTAACAGAGAAAATTTTGAGTTTAACCTGACAAAGATTGATTATAAATGTTAAAAATTTGTTATTGAAGCCAGATTCATCCCTTTAATTATAAACATTTGTTTGTTAATCTGTTATTTTATGTATCCCTTATATTTTATTCTTAAGTTTTAAACTCTATACTTCACTACATTTAGAAATTTAAATCATTTAAAGTAAGTAGCTCTGTTCCAACTGTCATAAGCACATTTAAGTTGATAAATTTGTAAAGATTTAATATTACGTAAGCAGGGTCTCCCTTAAACCAAAAAACAAGGCAAGGGGTCTATGAGACAAAAAGTCTGAGAACCTCTGATTTACATTATCCATTTATTAATTATTTTTTGATATTAAAGGAATAAATTTTCTTGCATGTTTCTTTCCATGAAAACGATAGATGATATAATTTTAAACGCGAAACAGTTTCACCACATTTTTGTTTCATTATTGCACGTTTTCGGAAAAGCGCTGAAAGATCCTTCCAACAGCTGAGCGAAACCGGTCGATACTAGACGCGCTGATTGCTGAGCACGGAAAAGCGCATTCTGTTTCTACAATTGTAATTCATTACTCTTTCATATGTAATATAAGATTTAATGGTTCCCTGAGGACTTGAAAAACGCAACTTTGTTTTGTTTTTAATTTTGCTTTTTGAGATAAATTTCGTGGCCGCGGTAGCCGAGTGGTATAGGTATCGGACTGTGGCTTGCTTTGTCACGGGTTCGAGCCCAGTACCACTAAAGACCCGCCGTGTAGGGCAGCGATGCACGTTAAATCTGTCGAAAGCTGAAACGTCCTCCCGTTGGTGTGGTGTGGTAGTTAGGAGAGGGGGTGCCAGCTCAGGTGTCGTCCACGTCACTTGACCATGGTTCAAAATTACGTGGTCCGTCGCCAAAAGCCCTCGTGTAGCTGAACAGTGCGACGTTAATAATCAATCAATCAATCATTGAGATAAATTTCAAATTATAATCGCCAATTCAATAAAATGTATTAAAAAGCATTTCATTAATAAAAAGCTTTTAAGCATAAATGTAATGAGGGAAAAAGTACTCTATCGAACACTGAAATCCTTTTTTTTTTTGTTGCAATTAAATTGAATATTCACATATCTTCAAGGTAGAAATCTATTTAGAAAAGGGTATTTGTTTGTAAAAGAATGTTTCTTAAACTTTTTTTTTTGTTTGGAAACTCTCAGAAAGATTTGAATCTCTTGATATATAAACGACAAGAAATTAAAGTTTCATTTTGATATGTTACTTCGAATAGGTAATTTAAAGGTAATGTATTATAATCACGCGTAGTTATTGAGTTTACCATGTTTAAATATACAAACCTATTTTTTTAATAGATTACAATAACTCAAATTTAGAATAAATGAGATTTTATACATTTGATGAGATATTTCTGAAAGAAAACTATTTTTTTAATAAAAAAATACTTAAAGTTTACAAACATTAAATAAAAACTACAATAATTAAGATTTCTGAATTAATATATCTTCAAATGATTTCAATTACAATAGTTAAATGCATTTTAAAAGTACCAAATAATTTTACTTGCACATCATACAGCAACTTGATTTTCAAACACTTATCTTAGTCGGCGAAATAAATACAACTTATTAAAAATAAATTTGAACATACTGTATATAATTGGAAAAAAAAAAATTAAATTGTGAATTTTTGACTTTTTAATTTAATTTTTTTATCAAGGCTTTTTTACTCTAGTTCTATAAATGTTTTCTAATTAACCTATGTTAATATTGAAATAGTAAGCTTTAACAGCAATTATGGTTTAGCTATAATAATTTCACCATAAAAAATAAAATGAAGTACAAGTGTAACAAAACCACGATGGATTATTTTGCCTGTTCTTTTCTGATGAAGAGTTTGTATGACTGCTGATTTCCTTTCATGTATGTGCTTTTTGCTCCTTTCTTTTAAGCATCATATTTATCTCTTAAGTTGTTGTTGAATTATATATTATTTTTCAAGAGGTACATTTTTCCATAATTTATTATGAGATTGAACTTGTATCACGACTTGAATCATTTATCTATAATCCGAATTTATTTCATTCACACATTTTCTTAAATTGAATTTCTCCTAGGTTTTTTATACGAATAAAAATTGGAATGTTTTTGTTAGCAGAGAGAGAATCAGAAAGCGGAAAAGTTTCTGTTCTGTTTTAGGTGTTCTCTTACGAACAAAGTTTTATGAATTCATTAACGATTCCTCTAAATCGCTATTAAAACCCATTTTCTAATTGACCATATATCAGTAGAAGATACAAAGAGAAACCCTTGAAGAGATTGATCAAATATATGAACTAAATTTACATCAAAATTCCTTTTGAAGTAATATGTTCAGTGAACTAAAAGTTTTAGTTTATAAAATAAATATTAATCAATGTTTGAAAGTTATATTAAAGAAGTTCATTCAAAATTAAATGTATTTTTCTCCTGCAATATAAATTTTGTAGTTAATATTTTTTACGTCTACTTTGAGCACCATTCTAACATTAATGAATAATCGTAGATTGTTTTAAATAATCGATTCATTTTTTTTTAAATCCTGAATAATGTTATTCTAAAATAAGTTATTCATTGAGTTTGGCATCGCGAAAATATCAAAGCACATTTTTTAAGAAACTGTAGAAATGAATGGGAAAAATAGAATGAAATGTGAAAAATAATTTTAGTTCACCACTAAACAGAGAGAGAAGGCGAATTTTCGTGTGTCTAACAACATTTTTAAACATAGTGGAGAGAGAAGGAAGGTATACCATTTTTACTTACATCTTGTTTAACTTTACCTAGTTTATTTGAAGTTTTCATGAACTAACTGTTCTTCTTAAGATTCTTAAAACCAATGTTCATGCAGCAACATTTGTTCCAGAATATTTACATTTTGTTCAACAAGAAAAATATTTTAATATTAAACAAATATTCTAAAAAAAGCTGACAATTTTATAAGCAGACATCTTTAAATAAGAAGTTTTTTAATAGGGGGGGAGGCAAAAAACACACAGTTTTAAAATTTAACTGAAAAGCGAATAATTCAAAAAGTATTTTTAAATCAATTTGTTAAATAAGAAAAATGCTTAGAATTAAATTTTCTTTTTTTTTTTTTTTACAAAGAGTGTTATTTCCAAAAATATAATTGCAAAGAAAAATAGGCGAATTCTTAAACAATGGAAAAAATTATACGTAATAACCTTCCGAAGTAAAAAGGGAAAAAAATTTTAATCGATAATTTTTAAAAGCAATTTTTTAATGTGCTTTCATTTCTAAAAGGAAAATTAAAACATTTTAAATGTTATTCATGCCAGTAGCTGAAAATTTCAAGCAAATATTTCAGAAAAAAAAATTCATAAAAGTAAATATTTGAAGATTAATGATCCATATAGTAATGATGAAGAATTATTATAGATTGATAATTTAATCATTAACAAAGTTTTTTTTTGCAATAGCTTTCAAATTTAGAACTATCATAAAATTAATAAAAAGCAGAGAGGGAGGGGGGGGGTATTAAAAACTATAGGTCATACATTCGAAATTAGATATCATCACAATTCAAAATGAAAAAGAAATATTTTACATTATTTTTGAACACCTTATTGTGAACTAAATTTTGTTTTCTCACAAGAAACAATGTTACAATTAATCTGATAAAAATGTTTAATTTAATATCAATTGAATTTTGTCTATAATTCAAAAACTGCCGAAACAACAACTTATTTCTTAGCTTTGTTTCGCCTAATTCTCAAAGGGAAAGCATGCTGAAAACGTGCGTAAAGTTTCTTTTAAAACGTGATGTAATATGACTACCGTTGTTTTTTGTTTACTATAATTCCGTTCAAAGTCCCACGGTAACTAATCAATTTAAAACTCAACCTACCTCTGTCTGTGATTCGCTAAGTCATACTGTTGTAGGCGACGGCCGGAACAGGTTTCACTTTCCCAGGATCCGAAAGCCTCGAAACCGAAATTCATTGAAGGAGCATCTTCCCGCCGATCCTCCTGTTCCGAATGGTTATTTTCACTCATGAATATGTAATGCGGGAGAGGAGGAGCCACGAACTTAAGATCCGCCTTGTGACTTTCTCCCCTCTCGATTGGTTGTCGTACTCTCGAATGAAGTAGCGGACAGCAGTCCGTAGAGTTGGGAAACACACTTCAGGCGTCGTAGTTTTTCTCTAGAGGGTATCCCATCCGTGTCGTGCTATTTCCTTGTGGTTCCTTCTCAGCGCGGGTGGACTCGGGAGTTGAAACTGTGTGTTCCCACGTTGGTGTCAGTGGGCCAATGCGCTTTCACATGGCCTCGGAGCCGGGCCCTCGTAGCCAGGCAATTTCGTTGACCAACGGGAACTTAATTATGGACTCTGTCCAACACGGGGCGTTGGTCCCTCGACCGGCATATATCCCCTCCCAGGATCTCATGTGTTCTCCGATGATGACATTACCCCCACATGATTCCAAACTGGATGCTTTGGTTTCAGTAGACTCCGATAGTGACCTACAGGACAGTGATTTTGACGGGGGTGGTGTTGCCGAAGCAGACACAACAGACCCTTCTATCGAACCATCATCGAAACGTCAGGACAATAACACAGAAGATGCCGGTTCTACGAAAGGAAAAGGACATTTGGTTAAGCCCCCTTACTCATACATTGCTTTGATAACCATGGCAATTCTGCACTCCTCAGAAAAAAAACTGACTTTGAGCGGAATATGTGAATTCATAAAAAACAGATTTCCGTTCTATCGAGAAAAATTTCCGGCATGGACAAATTCAATCCGCCATAACTTAAGTCTGAACGATTGTTTTGTAAAAATAGCCAGAGAAGCTGGAAATCCAGGAAAGGGTAACTACTGGACCCTTGACCCAATGAGTGAAGACATGTTTGACAATGGCAGTTTTCTTCGTCGTCGAAAGCGATACAAGCGACAACAAACTTATCCTCTCAAAGATCCTTCTGCATTCATGGCTGCGACTTTGGATCCTTATCGACATGGCCTCTTTGCAGGACATCCCAACTTGGCTTTGGGATACCCTTACATGCCTCACATGCCGCCACCTGTTCCATTGCTAACGCCTCAAGACTTGGCAAGGGTCACATTGCATCCAATAAATTTAGGTGCAATGCACAATCCTATGGTTGCCCCTGTGTGTGCTGGGCCCCCGGCTATTTTCGATAACGCCAGTGACGTCACCTCTACTTCTACACAGTGCCCGAAGGCGATGACTTCCAAACCGAGCTTTTCCATCGACAGGATTATTGGAGATTCGAAATCTCCAGACGTGAAGCCGGAGATGCTGACTTTGCGCCCCAATGTCCCGCTTTTGTCCCGGTCGCCCTTGGATACGGCTTTTGCCACCTGTCCTGGATCAGCCCTGAACGCTTTTGAAAAGTACCGCCAATATTTGCAGACTATCAGTTCCAGTGCGATGGATGTCAATGGAACGTGGTCGCGATGACCACAATTCCGTTTTCTTCCCCACCCTAGTAGTGATACCACTTGTAGAGAAAGCACAATTGTGTTCTAGGCATTGGAAAACTGTTCATTTTCTCCATAGATTTCATTCAATTTCCAATCCCCATTTTACCACCTCTTCTGTCATTTTAACTGTCAATTGAATTTAAAGATTCATCTCCCTGCAACTAACCAAATCTCAACTCATTTTTTCCATGCATAAAAACTAACAACGAATATGTAAAATTTTAGAAAGTTTTTTTTAAAAAAAAATCTTGAATGCGCTTTAGCATGCAACTAATTTTTTTTTACTGAGAATAACATCAGTTTAAATATAAAATTTTCAATATAATTAGAATTTTTACTTTAACATCTAATAATGTTAGAACTAATTAACTTGTTTTGACGGGGGTAAAAACACTTGATTTTTAATGCTTCTCTTTCTCTAGTTAAAAAGTAGAAAGAATTTCGTTTCCTTTTTCACCCAATTAATGTTTGGCTTATAAAAAAATGAATAATTTTGCATGAAATTTTTTACTGACTTATCATTTTTATTTCCCTATGCTAAATTTTCAAAATATTTCTCGAAAATTACTTCTATTGTATACATAAAAATATGCTACCTTGGAACATGTGCTTTTATAAATAATAGTTTGAAAGGAAAATTGAAAACGAATTGATGTTCTCTGAATTTCTTCTTTGTATAGAAGGTAAGAATGTTCTAGTAATTTTAGTTAATCATAAAAACATTTTTTTATTATTAGTATTGTAATTAGAAATGTTTTCAAAAGCAAAATGATAATCTGGGGTATCAAATTTTTATAAATTTCTGCAATAGTTAATATTCATTTTATGAATGTGTAAATTATGAAATTTACCCATTCTGCTCTTATTTAAGTTAAAATTTTAACTATTCAAAATGAGTATATGATGATTTTTTTTCTTTTGTGTAAATGAAATCTGTGATCTCTTGGTTGACTTAATGCATCTATAAAAAATGAAGTATAACCTCATTAAAGGGCCCTAAATGAACAATTATTGTTTAAGGTGTACTAATTAATCACTGCTATGAAATTATTTATTATTTGAGGGAAATGTCTAATTTTAGAATATTTCATATGCATTTTTTTAAGCTTTTATTTATGTGGAATATTGCAATCAATATTTTTAACTAACTTAAAACTATATTTACTTGTCTAAATCATTCGAGGACTTTATGTAAACTGCGTTTCCAAATTTCAGAATTTCTGTCTGTTTTAAAAGTCTCGTATTTAATATTAGATTAAAACTTTAAATAAATACAAAAACAAACCAATTAACATTATGAGCTATAAGAATTGAACACTTCCTAGAATATTGAATACCTAAATTTTATAGCAAAAAAGATTCTTGTTAATTTCTTGTAGTGTCAAATAATTTTTAATAACTGTGTTTTTCTTTTACTGCCATACAGCTACCTAATAGTGTGCATGGATTTGAATAGAGTGAAAAAATTGTATGTAAGCTGTTTTCTTTAATATAATTGATTATTTAACTTATTAGCTTTAAATTCTATATGAATAGCTTCTTAGTTATTAATGCAATAGTTTTTTTTTTCTAAAAAAAAAAGAATTGCTTAAATATAAAGTGAAAATTTGGCATCCTAATGTAAAAATTTCTAATTTTGCCCTTGTACAATTTTTTCACTCATCCTTGATTAATTCATAACAATATTTCATGATTAGCATTACATTCTAATGCAATGACTTGATAGTTGTGTGTGATATAGTTATATATAATGCTATTATATTAATTCATCTAATTATATTAATTCTGACATTTATAATCATTCATTATATATCATCAGATAAAATGAATGTAAGGTTAAAACGAAAGTGAAAAATTATATTTGATCAGATTTTGGAAAAGAGGCGTAAGTGTGTAAAGTTAAGTTGAATTTGAAAAAGAAATGTGCTATGTGTGATCAAAATTTGGAAGAGAGTAATTCTCGGTAAGATATACGCAGTTTACTTCTTGGAGTAGGACATTTTTAACTGAAAATGCAATTCTGTTGAATCAAGTTTTTTAAAGAAAAAAAAGCCTTTTATAGAATATTTTCATTACAAATAAAATGTACTCATTATTTTAAAAAAAAGAAAAGAAAACTATATACATGTTGTGCTACATCCTCAAAGTATACTTTATAATTTTTCAAATCTATGGAGATTTTAAAATTTATCAGTGTACACGATGTAATTCAAATATTGCATGAAAACGGATGCAAAATTAAATTAATTATTGTAAAATACTAATTTTCAATACATTTTATAGAGGAAACATCAATTGAAAATACATTGTTCTGGTATTTAATTATCATTTAATTTTAAGAAAATTCCCAGGGTGATTCTTAAGCAGGTTCCTTTTTCTTAATATTATCAAGGCTCAAAATTATCATCAACTCTGAAATTTTATCGAATATACAATACAACAGCATGTTCGAAAGATAAATCTAATATTATACGATGAAATTATATTATGTAATCCAATAATTTATTTAAAACATTGAAAAAGAAGACAAGTAAAACAATCTATTTTGGTACCCAAACACGAATGAATTCATATGTAAACAATGTTATTTTTAATGCTTGAGAAATCAAACTCAAATTAGAGATTGCATATTGAAAACCAGATTTCTTTCTTTTTTAAAAGAGCTTTTCTTACTTTCATCGGATTTCTCGAAAGAAAAAGTAATCGACCCAGAAAAGAATTTATATAAATAAATATTTTTACATGCGAATCCATCGATTGGAATATTTAAATAACCATTTAATAAAGTTACTAGAAATGTCATGTACATATTTATCCAAGAGCAGCAAGAAAACACGTGCGGGGAGTGAACTAGTTCCGCGCCTGGCTCTGCAGCCCCCTCATTGAGGCGCTCTGTCATCGGCGAGAATCCGCTTAACTGCGGTCTCTTCGTTAGTTGATAGGATACCATTTCAGGGCTTTCATGTTTCGTCTGCCCTAGGGCGCAGTTAGATTTTTGAGCAATATGAAGTGCTCCCTTATGAAAAGAAAGTCTGAAGTATATTTATTTTGTTTCGGAGAAAGATTTCTATCGCATTATACGGCTGAGTGAAATATATTTTATGAATACCTCCAAATTAAGAATGATGCTTTTTGTTGAAGTAGACTTTTAATCTTTAAGTATGTTTCCAAATTGAATAATGAATCATAATTATGTGTAATAAGTTAACTATTCCTAGAAATTTACTCTAGAACACTCGAATGAAATATCGGTAATTTCAATGAATACATTAAGCCCCCTCATCAATCCGGATTCTGTTCAACAAAACTTCACCTAACTTAATTAATTAACGCGAATATATATAAAAAGCCGAGTTCATGTTTTAAATAGTTTTTTTTCGGTCTAATACGTAACACATAAGTACTTTAGTTTTATTGTTTAAAAAATTATATCTTTTTGCTGTAAAAGTGTTTAGTTATTGACCCTTGGCTACTATTATAGGTTATTTTATTTAATACAGACTTATCATTCGTCCGGGTGACTTAGAGCCCCAACTACTGTATTCAGAAAGTTAAGCAATTGTATTCTCCTTAAAAGATATTTCATTTAAGTCTTTAATCCGAATTTAGATATATTAATCAAAAGCTCATATTTCAGCTAAAGCTCTGATGAATTTAAAGAACATTAACTAATTTAACATTAAATAGTAGCATTTTTTTTTTGTGTGTGCGCGTAACTAAAGCACTTAAATTTGGTCTGTGGATAAACCTACCATTTTTTCAATGTGTTACGTTATTGAAAATTAAGAGCTTTTTTTCTGCTCAGAATTCAGTATTTAAGTTTAAGGTACGAAAATTCAGCAAATTAGCAATAAATTTCTTTGATTACATTGATTTAACTGAAAAATGAGAAATATCCATAAAGATATTTGGACATTGCGATATTAATAACGAATTTTATTTTGACTGGGCGATTGTGCCACATTCATAGGATAAAAAGTACTTTTATTATGTTTCTACTAAACATGTTTTTCTCAAGTGATGCGTAATAACACCTGAATTTCCTTAAATATGATACAAATCAATACAAATATAAGAATTTTCTTATGTTCATTATAAATTTTTATGAAAACTGACCTTGTACTGTTTCTAATATGAGTTGTATGCAAAATAAATAAATGCATTTATTTAACATTGAATGTATATTTGACAATTTTGATTCTCATGGTAAGGATACATTTTTATAACATTATTTAAGAACAAGTTTAAACTTCAGTAATAAAATGTGCCTTAAAATGTTTTAAATAATTTGATTCAGCAAGAAAGAATTGCATTTTGTTTAAAATATCAGATAAAGATATACTGAGCGAAGTTCAGCGGAATAGTATAAAGGTACGTAAAAACTGAAATCAGTTTCGGAAATAGTGCGTCGACAAAATTATTGATGTGTTTTCATACTTTATATTTCGTTTAATGTTGTTCTCCTGTGATTATAAAATAAAATTAACGCAAAGAATTATTTTTTTGAAGAATGTTAATTTTAATAGGAATTGTAAGTCAATCATTGTTTTAGAACTGAAGAAATAAGTACTTTTTTCTCCAAGGGAGACTGAACTCAACTTCAAGGATTTCGAGCACTGAAACCAGCTTTACGGTAAAAATAAATTACTGGATTGATTGATTTATAACTGAGATTTATTATAGAAATATATATCATTAATAATTATCTTTTTAATTTGTGCAATCAACACAATTATATAAACTTAAGTAAATTTATCTAAGTGTAAGATTCTGTTTGACGCAATAAAGGGCGGCTTATGAAATTTTATATAAAAAAATTGATATCAGAATTCTATTTCTAAAAAAAATCTACCTATGATATTTTTTGAATTGCGTTGATTTTAGTGAAATTATTTTTATTTTATACCATTTCAAGATGTGATTTTTAATTTGTTTCAAAATGAGATCATTCATTTAACTCAGTTTTAAGTGTATTTGTTACATGCATATATATTTATTTCTTTGTATATATTGACTTAACATTAAGATATACTTTCTGACTGACCAACTTACAAAAGACTTTGTATCTCCTGCAATCATTATTAATATTATAGATAACAGCTATGTTTGAATGTGTAAATAAGGTATTTTATTTTTTAAATGACATCAAATAGTATTTATAATGATGTATATAAAGTGTTTACAAAATTATATAAGCTATAAGACCTCTGTAGACAATGGACATGGTGAAAATAAGAATAATTATGAAGTTTTAGTAAGTCATTTGCTATATCTATCTAGTATTGATATGATTTTCTTTAGTGTATTTGGACTTAAGTCTATAGGATCAAAGGTTTGTGTAAAAATATGTTGTACACATTTATTTAAAAAATGACTGCATGTTTTATTTACTGACCATCCTCTACTTTTAAGTAGTGTGAAATTCTTAAGTCATTTTATTGTATATGTCTAGACGATTCAATTTAAATAAATGTTGTTTAAAATGATTCCCAAGTCTGTTTTTCTTCATTCCCAGTGTTGTTTCAATTTAATTTTTTTTTCTGTTCGCACATAAATAATTTTTACTGAGAATATTTCTTACAATATAATCTTTATTTTAAAATGAGTAACATTTTTGAGTTCAAGCAGTAAATTCAGAATTATAGATCTTTTACTACTAATGGTAAGTTGCAACACTTATAATTTCTTATTTTAGTAAATTTCCTTTACGGATCGGTGGTATGTGTGTGTGTGTGTGTGTCAGGTTTCACACTCAAAACAGAGAAACTTTGCCTCTGTTTCTCCTTCAGACTTAAATATTACTACATATATATTATATGTATCCACTTTTTACTTATGATTACATTAGTACTTGCAAATTTCATAACTTAATCTTAAATCCATTATTATTTCAATTAACTAGAAACTAAACGTTATTTAAATCTATATAACTATCTGTAAAAGGGTTTTATATAAAAAGTTCGAATCAAATAAAAAATTAAGCTATTGACATAGAAAATATATGAGTAGCAATGATTATGTGGTATTCGTATGAAATAGAGGGTCAAAGTTTTTTGAAACTGAATGCCATTCTCTGAAAACTGAAAGTAATCAATTGATTCATGCAAAAAAACCAAAAATACGTGATTGATATATAAGCAATTGATACATATAAATATACAAAAACTGTTTTTAATGACAATTCGTGCATTAAATTAAATTAAGTTGATAGTTGCTTGTAAAACATTAGTAATATAACTAACATTTCTAAAGGATATTTTTTCTGGATCCAAACTATTCAAGAAATAATTTTTTAAATATAACATGCATTTAAATAACTTTTATTTTTATGGTATTCACACCTTTTTTTTTGCTTTGAGCTTTTAGTTCAAAGGAAATTGTTTAGTTGAAGTTGTAATATTTGAAAGATAAACATATGAACTATTTCTAGGTTATATTTGATATACCAATATTTGCTTCTTGAAGGAAAAGTTTCGAACTTTTTTAAATGCAATTGTGTATGCAATGTTTTTGTCAAAGCCTATTCTACCATAATTAGATGATGTTTTACTTCAATGAAATAATATTTAGATCATGGTAATTATTTTATCAATTTTAACTAATTTTTATTGCTACGAAGTCGTGGAAATAGAATTAAACAAATACAAAGATAACAACATTTCTTATCTTTTTAATAATATAAATTTGTAAGAATAATTGTTTAAAATGAATTTTTTTATCATTAATGAAAGAAACTCTTAACAATGCAACTTATTAAACAAAGTTTATTTTGTTTCATACTACTAGTGGCCTTAACTTTTATGAACAGAAGAATATATACGGATGATGTGAAATAAGTTTGATCAGTAAAAATAAATTTTAGGAATAAGAATAAACTTTAGAAAAATAAATTTATTTCATTGTGGGAATAAAAATCATTAACATCCTCCTGCATATATTTGATTATTTTTTATAAAAACATACAAGGCAGAACCTTTAAATTGTTTTAATGAGGTATATTTGAAATAAAAGAATATTTTTGATGTAATAAATCATCCAGAATGTCTGCTTGAATGCAAGAAAATTGTTTGAATGAAAATACATTGAAGAAAATCTTCATTTTGATATAAAACAAAGTGTCCTTGTGAGAAAGGTAGAATATAGATTTCTTCTGTATAATTTATGACATTGTCTCGTAAATTCATGCTATGAAATAGGACATTCTTGTTATTTAGACACTTATGATCGTAATTCATTCAAGATAGGTATAGTATCGACGTAAAAAATACTTTTAAAGTTGAAATTCATATTTTTATGTTCAAGTGATAATATATTTTTTTAATTTCTACATCCTCTTTGATTATTTTGTAATTTCCGGGATTAGAAATCTACATATCTTGCAACGTTTGTAAAAAAGAGGGGTAAAAGATTCCGATAGAAAAAAAAAAAGAGAACTTCACATTGTTCTTCATTTCAAAAATTATTTTGTACTACAGTAAGGTTTTTGAATTCTTAATGGTGTCGGTTTTTAAGAATTATTAGTTGTGAATTACAGCAATGAATACAAAATTAATATTTTACCGAAAAAAAAAATTCTTTTTCAACAAACTTCAAATTAAAGGAAAGTGAGAATAAAGAAAATCTAATTCTTATTTATGAATTTTTACCGTATTTTATTGAAACTCCAGTGAAGAACCGTAATAAAACTGAATTTAGTTACAGATCTTAAGACATTTTAACCGTCCTGGTGAAATTTGTAAATGGGAGAAAAAAAAACACGCGTTAAGGCCGAGAAAACAATATTCAAACTTTCCGAAATTTAAATAATCCGATTTGAGCTGAACAAACCTCGCACTGTTATTTACTCTTTAAATAAAATCCTCCTCCTCTCCTCTTAGAAAACAATCAAGTAACTCAAAATATGCCTCAAATACAACAGAGGTAAATGAAACGATCCTTTCTTTGTTCCTCTCACCGAGTCTTTTATGCAGCTGAGATAATTGTTGTCAAATTTGACTTAAACCGGGTCCGGATTACTGTGAGAAAGTTTCCCCTGAATATTGTCTACTGATAGGATCATTCCCTCCTGAGCATTTCAATTATCTCCCGTCAGACAGTTGCCCCGTTTCATGGTCCATTATATGCACATTTACTTATTGAAAGGATACGAAGGGAGAAGGCTTCAAATTACGCTGGCATGCCCCTCAATATGCCCCTTCCCCTTCAAATCTATAAAATCGAGTGGGTTACGAAAGTGAAGTCTATTTCGATCTCTTATTGTATGAGGAGATTATGAAACATTATTAACTGTCAGAACTGCGGTAATTTTATTACCATACTATATAATAGGGCTATAATGTACCCCGTACGGGAATATAGAATTGCCCTTAAAAATAATGCAAATATTTAGTGAAATTTGATTATGCTTTTGAATATGGGTACTTGAGATTCTGATTGTCACTTCTAAGGTAAGTAATTAATTTTCTTTTTCCGATTTCTAAAAATTTGAATCCGAAAATTTCAACAGAAGTATCTCGAATTATAGGGTCTGTATCTCCTGTTGATTGAGGAATTCGTTATTTTTGGATGATTTTTGTTTTAAAAAACGAAGAGTTACTACGTACCTCATGTAGACTTCGCAGAAATAAGATCAAAAGAGTTTCTCTCGGGAACAAAAATCTACACCAAACTTTAAATTATATTTTGGGAAATTATGCAAATAATTCATTTAAAATTTTTACTTAAGAATATAAGCAGATATTTTGTTTGTTTTTTTAAAAAAAATTCTTTTCTTTTTCCTTTTAATCTTTTCCAATTTTTGATGCATCCAGAAATCAGATTTCGCTATTTATTTATTTTAAAAAAATTATTGTTACTACACCGAACTTTAAATTATATTTGGGAAAATTATGCATATTATCAGTGTATTTTCCCAATAGTAAAATTTCCCAGTTTTTTTGTTCAAATTTTCCTAAAAGGGACCTTTTTTTTTTAAAAAAAAAAGTTTAAATGTGTGAATGCAATTTTCTATATTATTTCATAATATGTGTACAAATTAATTGTTTCCGAAGCTTAAAATTATTAATTTACACAGCTATTGAATATGTTTATATACACTATTTATTATGCATTTAAAATTATATGATAAAAATTCAGAGATTACTTTTCATGGGTTAAATATAGATTAGTTTAAGATTTAAGGATAATGTGCTCACATTTTTTAAAGTCAAATACTGCAATTTAAGCAATTGTAAAATAGAGTTTTGAACTATTTTTAAATTATAGATAAACACCATCGCCTTTAAATAGATTTCAGACAAATAGTCCGAAGTTTATGCATATTTGTAGAATCACTATTTAAAAAAATACTTTATTTACAATCAAGAGCTTATCTCATAATGTCTTATACAACATTAATACATTATACATATATTATTGTCTGAGTAATACATCTTCTTTGATGTATTTAAGACATCATATGTACATAAACCCTACAAAACAGACGGAATTAAACTAAAATGTTAATTAAAGGATTAGTTATTTAATATAAAAAATAGTTATCTTTAAATTTTCCTCTACTTTTGAAAAACACAAATTATATCAGATAATTCTTTTTAAGTTTTAACTCTCAAAAAATTTTAAGGAGAAAAATAATTTCGTAAATTAACATTGTTTTTTAAGCAAAAAGTTTTAGACAGAAAAATATAATCATTAATTTGAAAAAGGATTCATAATGATAAAAAAAAAGCATTCAAATTATATTTGTACAATGCTTTTTGAAAATCTGCTAACTCAATTTAATTCAAATTATTATTTCTTTTTACAAAATAAATTTATGTTAAAAAAGATGTTACGTCTTAAAATGCAACAATTAGAGAAAACACAGTTTGTTTAAAATAATGTAACACAGCAATTAACACATAAGATAAAATATGACTAAATGCATAACGATAAAAAAAAAAAAACTTGTAGCAATTGAAAGTTTCATTTGCGCATAACGAAAAAAAAAAACTTCCTTTTTCTTTTTTTTAAGTCGAAAATAAAATAGCGCAATTTAAAATATACACTAATTGAATGGAAAAATAAAAATGTATAGTTGATAAGAATTCGACCAGTTTCCAATAGCTTCTTAAAACAAATTTCTCTACGAAACACACATTTCAACGAGAAAAAAATCTTTCCAGACCAGATTTTCTTTTTTACTCCTTTTTATTAGGTATGCTGGGTGTCTAGCGCAATTTATAACTATATCATCTTTTAAAATCTGTTACATAAAGTAATTATCAAGAATCGTACTTTAAAGGAAACAGGAATAAAAAAAATAATAAAGCAAACTCATGGACTTAATGAATAGGCAGAAAATTTAAATAAAAAAAAAGCGACGTATTTTTTGTAGAACACAATTGTTACCACACTAACTTAAGAATAACTATCAAATAAAATTTAATTTTTTCCCTATAAACTCCTGTGTTCTCGGATTTTTTTAAAAAAATGCAATATGCACTGAATTATAAAATATTTTTTAGAAAAAAATTCGTAATCACAAAAACATTAGTAAATTGGCTATAATGTCATAAAAATGAGTTGATTTTTATTCATGCGTTAATGTATTCTGCCCAGGGCATTAAACTTTACAGCTCCTAATTTTTAATTGGCTTGGGAAGTATGAATGTATTACATCTTCCACTCTAACTGAACAGTAAATAATTAACATATTTTTACAATAAAATAAAGTTTAAAGACAAAATACCTTTAGGATGTCATTTATTTTATTTAAAAGCCTTTATGGTATTTGTCTTCTATTATAAAATAATATTTTGGTAATCCGACATAAAGGTTTCTGAGGGAAAAAAACAGCTGAAACTAAGACATCTAATTTAAGATAAACATGATTGAAATTTTGACTTTTGGAACGCAAGTATTTTTTTTTATAATGGCTATAAGAGAGAGAGAAAGATCATACATTTAATTTCAGCTACTCATTTTCCGATACATAGTAAATTGCTAAGGGTTTGAAAAAACAGTAAAATATTTTTAAATCCTTATATTTAATAACTAGTCTAAAATAAATGTAGTTTAATTCAGTTTTATTTATTGCTAATTTTCTACACACAATGCAACTACTTAAATTAGCTTTGTACAATAAATAATTCAGTACTTAGCTGAGAAATTTTATTTCATAATAGTGTCTTTATATAAAAACACATGTAGTAATGAAAAGAGGAAAATTATAAATTATATCAGTTTGAGTAATTTAAAAAAACTTCTGGTACTTGAAGGCTATGTAGTAGTTGCAATTATTCTTTTCATTGTTATTTCTTGTTTTCATTATTAATGCTTCAAATATTTTTGCGTTCTTTTATACTTTATTTGAAATAATTTTGTAATGCGTTCTTAAAATATTGTTTCTAAGAATGAAATGTTATGTGAATTGTGTTTTTATTGTACAGTTGTATAAAACTCTTCCAGTTCGAAAATAAATGTGTAATATAAAATTTTGTAAAGTGTAAAGTACGAATGTGTTAAAAGAGAGTATTTGAATGTAGTCTTTATAATGATAGATTTATTGTATTTAGTATTGTAAATGAAATATCTTTTTAAATTTACCTGTTGTGTAAGATTCATTTTTTTCTGTGTTACACGTAATTATTTTCAAACCTTGCATAGCAACAAAAATGCTTGAAATTATTTTACTCGTTACTAACGTAACTTCTATATAAATATGAGCGTTTTATTAAGGCACTGATGAAATTTTTTTCGCCAATTTAGGAAATTCAATTCATGTAAATTTAACAACTTGTTTCATTTTTAACGGCTTACGAAAGAAGAAAACTAAAAGTTTTCATTCTCTTTTATTCAAATATATTTATTATTAGAAATGAATTTTTTTTTGGTTCCGTAAAAGCGGGAAAAACGTAAGCTCGGAAGTATGAGAAAATTATTGAGTGCTTATTGTAAAATATTTCATTGCCACTTATACTGCTTAATTTATGACTACTTCGAAATTTTTAATATTTATTATTTAATGAAAAAATAGCGTTCTTGAAATTTTCAGTTAAGTTAAAAAATTTTTTTTTTTTGAAATATCAGTTTAAGATATAATGGATATTCAGAGTTGATATTGAATTTAAATGGTGATTAAATGTAATATTAGGATTCGTATTTCACGATTATTTTTCGTATATATTGGAGTTATTATTCCTAAATTCTCTCTGTGCATATTGATGTGATATATATATATATATATATATATCTATATATATATATCTATATATATATGGAAAAAATATTTAATTTACACTACTAAGAAAGCAATCAGATTTTCTACTCTAAAATGACATTATTTACTTTTCAAAATCCTTGGAGTGAACTAAATTGGAGAAATTAAAATTTCAAACAAAAGACCTTCAAACAGTATTCAAATTGTAACACTTCGCACTTTATCCATTTGATTGTTCCAGGAAAAAAACAAAGCAAAAGAAACAAACGTTGTCTAAAGTATTCATGCTAGGAAGAGAGCAACATTTTTTTCCTCTTGATTTTCATGAAATAGAAAAGCTTATATGATTAATATTTTTTTTCTATGTATGGTTTTTCGTTTAAAAGTGTCAGCCGGAATTGGTTTTCATTAATTATAAATACTCGTTTCATTTTCTTCTTTTAGTTCAACGTACTTGTTGATTTGAAAGCCCATTTATGTCATTATTTGTTTCAAGTTAATCACTTTTTAATGGAAAAATAAGTTCTCTTGCATCTTAGAAAATCAATTACTTTTTAATTTCCACTTTTATTTTTTATTTTTTTTGGAAAAAGTTTTTTTTCCGATAAAAACACATTTCATTTACACACAATCAATTCAAAGTACTCTCATTTCTTTTCGATTAACATTCCACAGAATACATTAAAAAAATAACAATATGGCTCGACGTAACATCTTTTTTAACATTTAGAAATATTTTGAATATTTCTATATTTGTTAAAGGTTTAGAGTGATAATTTTAAACATGAGATCATTGGCTCGTGCACTCAAATTTGAATTGAAATACTTTTTTGGGGGCTTTCAGATAATAGGCACAATATGTGCTGCTTATCAAATGTTTAGAAAAAGAACACTGCATTTAATTAAGATTTTAAAAATATCTTCTAACTTCATTATTGCCTTGATAAAAAGTTCAGCCTATTCTTTGTGATGTTTAACTTGAATTTAATAAGAATTCGCTCCTTTTTAGGAAGTCTGCCACAAAATGAAATGGACAATTAATTACAATATTGGGATTGAGAGAGAGAGACATAATTATCCATTAATATTTTTTCTGTAGAAATGAGAAATTGTTATCACACACTTCAAATAAATGTTACTAGTATTTGACAATTGCCACATATTTTGCAACATGCATTCTAGATAGTGTTAATCCTTCAGGAATACGGAAAATTTTACATATTTCAAGACCCTTCAGCCTTTGTATATCTCAGTTACGCAAAATAATATTTTTTAAAGTGAGGAGAGCTTTGCCTTTTGTCAGTTTAGTTTCCTTCAGGCGTGTAAAATTCAAAAGTTAACATTGTCTAAATACTTAAAATGTTAAGTTTATGTGGCATGCAATATATATGAGGTTTTTTACTATAATCCATCGTATCTCAAACTGTAAGGGGCGCGAGAACATCAGAGAGAAGAAAATAAAAGGTTAAGAATGATTATCAATTTACTGAAAGGAGCAAAAGAGAAAATACATTCTGACATAATAAAAACTAAAATACATATTGACATTGATATGAGATACTTATAAATGCATCCGTACGGCTAAAAATATTTGATAATTAGTTGATCAATACTATATTAAAAACAAGTTTAGCAATTACTAGGGACTTTGGGCTTATCACATACAAAACATAATACATATAATGACAATTATGCAGATTATAATTTAAGTCGCATTGTAGCTTTAGCGTCGAAATAAATTATTATTGCATTCAATACATTGTTGTAACTATATTAAAAACAAGTTTAGCAATTACTAGGGACTTTGGGCTTATCACATACAAAACATAATACATATAATGACAATTTATGCAGATTATAATTTAAGTCGCATTGTAGCTTTAGCGTCGAAATAAATTATTATTGCATTCAATACATTGTTGTAACTATATTAAAAACAAGTTTAGCAATTACTAGGGACTTTGGGCTTATCACATACAAAACATATAATACATATAATGACAATTTATGCAGATTATTATTTAAGTCGCATTGTAGCTTTAGCGTCGAAATAAATTATTATTGCATTCAATACATTGTTGTAACTATATTAAAAACAAGTTTAGCAATTACTAGGGACTTTGGGCTTATCACATACAAAACATAATACATATAATGACAATTTATGCAGATTATAATTTAAGTCGCATTGTAGCTTTAGCGTCGAAATAAATTATTATTGCATTCAATACATTGTTGTATGAGGGAGGCGCGTTGAAAATTGGGTCGTAAATATTGAAAATTTGAGAAGCTCTGCTATAAACACTCCAAAAAAAACAAGAGTAACGATAAGATTGGCCTTCTGCACCTGATATCTTTACTTGGCAAAAATATCATATTCATAGTGATTATTTCATAAAAGGCATTTGGGAATACCGACCAAATTTTAAGCATTATGTAATCATTTAAGGATCATAATTTCTTGTGTGTTCTTTTTGTGATTCGTTACAATAATCCGAGGTCAGTTCAAAAGGAACATCAGGGGACTGCCATGTGAAGGAAGAATGTTCAAGCTTTCGTAGGGAAATGACGCTCAACTGCGTAACTCGAGAAGTAAAACGAAAGAACTCCAAAGCAACCACTCCAAAGAAGGTGGTGATTGCTGCCATTTTCGCCACTTAATCATTTTAAATTAAGTGCGTTGATAAAATACTTCGATAGCATAGAGCGTGAATCACGCAATTTATTTTTAGTGAAGCAGTATATCACTGATAGGCAGTAGTGCACACAGGAATTTTTCAAGGGGGTGGGGTCTGGGGTCGAAAGTTCACCATTCTTGTATCATGTTCCTGTTGATCTTGTCGATATTCGGGAACAAAACACGGTAAAAAACTAATTATTGAATAAATAATTAGCATTAATTAATAAAATTAATCATTAATAATAAATACTTAATTAAATGTTGCGTACTATAAACAGAACTATAATCAATCGGAAAAAAATCAAGGGCTTGGGGGGTCCGGACCCCCCTTGTGTGTGTGCCACAGCTGATAGGTGATCGCTGTATGCATATGTAGTCAAATATAAAGAATTATGATGCCTGTTGGAAAAATGCTTATGCAGTAAAAATAAATTTTGACGAATGTGTCCAGAATTACTTTAGTACAGGATTTAACAAAGTACTTTAATAATGGGTCAAGAGATGATTCATCACATTCATTCAAACATCCAAGGAAGAGAGGTTCAAGCTTGGAAGGACTAGGTACACTGCATCATCTCCAATGATATTTAGAACAGGGATCGGAAACCTTGTAGTTGTGATGTGCCAAGCACTGGCATAACTAGTTCTGAGTAGACCCTGTTTCAAAAATCCTTCGTTGCCCTTTTTAGGTATAAAAACCCTGTTAGGGAGATGCAGTTACACATATTGGGGCCCCTGTAGCTCGGGGGCCCCGTATCATTGTTACGGCGGCAGCTACGCCTCTGGTGCCACGCCAATCTACCAATACGATTCAAGGTGCCACACAGTGAGAAGTATTTGAAACAATTTGATTCCCATGGCAAAGCATGCAGAGTGAGAGAATAGAGGTCAAGAATTCAGATTTAGAGTTTTAATATACATTAATTACGCATCATTTAAATATATTTATATAAACATAAATGTCTTAAGTATAACTATTTATTAATATAAATATTCCTTTAACGTAAATATAAGATTAAATTTTGTATTTATTATGTATCTTTTAAACATTTAATTAAAATAAGAAATAAACAACATAAAAAAATTAATTATTCCTTCAACACAGCTAAAAAATAATTTTTTTTGAGAGAACCTTTTCCCTGAACCACTGCTTCATATTTCACTATCAGGGGTATAATTTGTGACTTTCAATTTGACACGATTTTGAACGTTCAGTTGTTATACAACTTTGCGGACTCAGAATAATTTTCATATGTGAAAAGATTTGTTCTCATAGATATGTAGAACCAAAAGCAAAAAACATAGTACATGCTATTTTCTTCAAACACTTAAATCTCTCTTCAGCAATGACATCCAATAATTTAAAACAACTATAGATTTATCGTTGGTTATCTGCCAGATTCTTCGCAATCTCGTAAAGTTTGCATTCCACAATTCTGAAGATGTTTGTTAAAAAACTCTATTTCAAAATTACCCACTTCCATCCCCTAAGAAATTGACAAACATGTAGAGTGCCACTGAGAATTGTACCACATGCTATAAGGTTGCCGAGGCCTGATTTAGGACGTATACACCAGCCCCTCATGAAAAAAAAAATTGCCGAAAATTTTAATGATAGTGTATTTTGCATATAAAACAATTATAGTTTATAAAAGCTATGTTAAGAAACAAAATTGTGTATTTATTTTCCGACTATAACTCGGTAAGATCAGCTTATCGAGTCAAGTATACATTACTCGATCTTTCATAAACCTATTAAAAATCAATGTTGACTTAGATTAATACATTATTAAGTGCCCCTATTCACACACCCAGGAACAAAGTGATATACGATATTAATACGCTTGTTTCTTTTGTTCCATACAATAAAAATGCAAAAATGGAGCGAGGCGGTAGTTTGCTTTCGTAACTTGATTCGTAATCCCTCGAGACGATTCCTGCGATAACAGCACTTGAGGCGGCGCGGTCGCAAAAAACTGGATACGAATCCATTTTCTTTCTTGCGCAGTGCTGAGTGAACAAATTCTGGTCATTAAAGTGTGACTGAGGAAGTCTGCCGAAACATGTCACTTGAGAAGCGCGCTGACGGACGCTTCTTAATAATACTAATAACAAAACAAAAACATGAGGAGAAAAAAAAATCGGTAGTACTTGGCCCTCTTCCAGAGTTGTTTATTGCAATTACTACAGGACTCTTTTTCTTTTCTATAATCCGTGTTCGCTACGGTTCTTCATTTTTACTCCGTGGTGATTAATCGGGGACTTATGAGAAAAGTTCTCGTATAAATGAGTCAACGTATTATTTTAGGAGCTAAATATTTGGGTAGGGAATTATCTCCGTGAATGAGGTCGATTGATAGCATTTTTGTATAAACAGTTTTGCTGTTAGTGTTAAAAGCGTCGTAATTTTGTCAGAATAGCATATTTTGGAGTTCCGCGAATAAGGAAATGCTTATGTCTTTTACACTAACTTCCAATTTTTTTCTCTCATAATATTTAGAAGATTCAAGATAAACCATGTACATTTTTGAACTCACAGGCAATAAATAACTATGAAAAGTAAAACTTAGTTGAATCAAATCGCATTTAATCATAATTTTATAGTGTAAAAAAAAACGTCTATTTGTATTAAAATATTATTTAACACAGGGTTGGCAAACTTATAGCTTTGGAGTACTAAACCAATCTACCAATTTGATTCAGAGTGCAACACATGAGGAAATATTTGAAACAATTCGATTCTGGAGGTAATGCAAGTATAGTTAGGGAAGAGAGGTCAAGAATATACATAGATTCGGCGTTTCATTATTCATTAATTTCACACATTATTTAAAAATATTTATTAACATAAAAATAAACAAAAAAATTGTACATGTATTACGTATTATGTATGATTTTAAATATTTTTATTACACTGAGAAATAAACAACATTAAATAAAAGCATTCCTTCAATATAGTGAAATAAAAATAGGATTCATTTCAAAATTATCAACTTCCATCCACTCAAAAATTGACAAATGTATAGAATAGTGTAGAGTGCCATTGAAAATTGTTCCGTGTGCCAAATGTGGCACGCATGCCATACATTGCTGCAACCTGGTTTAGCGTAAGCCATTCGAAAAGAAAAAAGTACGCATTTGTAACACTAACTGTAATTAGTTATTGAAATATTTCTGTTAATTTTCATTCAACAGAGTTTAATATCGCCAAAAAAATTCTTTGTTTTTATTTGATGGGAATTAAAAGGAAGTTTAAAATAAGTCTTTTCTTAAGCAAGAACACTTTTTTTTACTACTGATCACTTTTAAAGGCTTATGAAGCTTTCGTCTTTTTGAGACAGAATTATTATCGTAATACTTACAATAAATACGATTTCAGAATACTGAGCCAGTTTTTTAAAACACATTTTAGAATGCTGGCTAGAGAAATTCAAAGAAACATAACTTTTTAAAATATGTTGAAACAAACTGTCATTCACACATAAGCCATAACTGTAACAAAAATATAATATTAATGGTAAATAAAAATTTAAGGAATCAGTAATCCAAGTAAAAATATGTTTGTAAAAAGGAAGCCCAAAATATGACTATTCTGTTTTATTCTAAAAGAAAGGCTGATGCACAATCAAATGAAAAAGAAAAGAGAAAACTAAGTTCATGCTTTATTCTTTTAAGTACAGTATTATTTTCAGAAATTATATAAAGCATAGTCTGCATGCTTTCCACTATAGCAAGCTATCATGCGAAACTGAAAGTTCAGTCTGTCTTTTAATTCAGTTCAGAAATCGTTAAGAAAACACATTTAACGTAATAAGAAGCATGAACTATAGCGGAGAAAAACCCCTTTCAAATTGCATGCTATCGACGAATTCTTCACTTTCCCCTTCCAAAACAACAAACTCTTATTTTATAGCTCAGATCTTATATAAAACATGAATTTCATCGCATTTAGATTCTGAATTCAATATAAAAGCTGGTATATCTGAGTAAAAATACTGATATTTTTCAAAAGAATATCCAAAATTGTTATCTTTCGAGACCAATATCAATATTCTAAGATAATATTCAAGTCGGAAATTGGAGGGAAAAAGAGAAGAGAGCAGAAAAACGGAACGATCCGTTTTCAAAACATATTTCCTTTGCGAAAGACCTACCGTAAAAGTTCCCGCAATTTGTGAATTCTGAGCATTTCACAAACATACTTATTTTATTTATTCATTTTTTTTCTCGAAGATCAAACATGAAATTTTCGGTACGAAAGTTTCGAATAACTGTAAGATTTGGAAATTTGAAGGTAAGGAAAAGTATCGTGTGGAATATGTTCTTTGTAGAATTTTTTCAGACTGGCAGAGATATTTTAAAAGTAAACATATATAGTTTTTCTATTTAGAAAACACGTTGCTCTCTTTACAAAAAAAGAGAGTCTAAAATAGATTTAGAAGGAAAATATTGAAAGTGGAAAGTTTCTAGGGAAATCTAATACTGAAATAAGAACTCACTTTAAAAGTACAGCGCAGTTAGAACTTGTTTTCATATAGGAATTTTAGAATTGAGCCAAAAATACGGATTTTGAAAATTGTGTTAAAATATATCTCAGTTAAAGAGCGATTTAAAGAAAAACATTCATTACATAAACTTAGCTTCTAAATACTTTTGTAAAATATTTTTAAGTATTAACTTTTACTTTCTCTGTATTCTTATTTATAATGAATGTATTGTTATTTATTTCAAAAATAATTTTAATAACACAACACAAAAAGTTCTTAAAATACATTAAACTCGCATTCATAATTTGGATCATTTTGCAATTTTGTACTTTTTATTAAATGGACGATAATCAGAATGTGGGAAAAGAAAGGATTCGAGTCACTTCATTTCCCTTTCATGACCATACTAGGATCGTTTTCGGAGTTTTTGTTATAGCGTTGTTTATATTATTTTTTGAAAAATCAAAGCATGTGTTTAAATAGGTGAGTGTTTTATTAACGTCGCTCTATAAAGCAATACGAGGACTATTGGCAACGGGCCTCGTAATTTTGAACCATGGTCAAGTGACTAGGATGACACTTGAGCTATCTCTCCGCTCTACGAACTAACACACAACGCCAACATGTTTAAATAGGAACTTCTAAAAATATTCAGACAACCGAATTTCTTTTGAAATGTTACTGAAAATAAGAAAATATAGAATAAATCATTTTATAACCTGACAAATTTTAACCTTTTCCATGGATATTATTTTGGTCGAAATTCAAGTAATTGAGAAAAATGAATAGATTTGAATGAGTGAACGTTGAAACTGGGTTCATATGCATGATTTAAAAAACTATTTAAAAGCGATGCTTTGCATATGTTAATAGTTCCGCTTGAAAGCTATGTAACAAAATATCCATTTGAATCCCCCTCTCGACTACTTTTTGTTACTCTAACAACACTCAGGTTCTCAAATTCATGTCAAGTTTTTCAATATTTCATGCCTTCATAACTGCAATTCGTCTTTCAAAGTTTTTGTAAATTCAATATAGAAGTTTTCAGTCAGGTTCTTTTAACAGGAAAACGTAAAAAGAGTAAAATTGTACACTGCTGGACAATTGCTAAGGACGGATCACAAATTGCTATGTAGCATAACATTAAGCGAGACATGAGGCCTAGTAGGATAAAATATAGTTGCCACACTGTTCAGACATTAGAATAAAGAATATTTATTGTTCTGGAAAGTACAAAAGCTGTGAAACATCTGAAAGAAAAAAAAATGTTCATTTGATCTGCGTACGGAGAAATGGAACAATGCATCTAAAAGTCAGCAGGCACCTTAAAGAAAGGTATCAGTACGGGATATGTCCACCGTGGAGTGGGATGCAACATTCCACACGTCGTACCATACTTTGCACAACATTATCCAGCAGCTGATGAGGCAATTTATCCCATTCCTCTGTGAGTGCACGGATGAGGGTGTTCTTGTTTGTCGGAGGATTGTTTCGACCAGCAACTTGCCTCCCCAAAGCATCCCACACATTTTCAATGGGGTTTATATCTGGAGAACGCGCTGGCCATACGAGACGTTGAATACCCTCGCTGTCTAGACAATCCTGAACAGCGAGTGTTTGATGACATGTTGCGTTGTCGTCCATAAAAACAAATTTATCACCGACAGCACCACGGAAAAAGACGAACATGAGGAAGTAGAACTTCATCAATGTATCGTTGGCCCGTCATAGTCCCATTCGCAACCACATGTAGGCGCGTGCGGCCATTGATCATGATGCCGGCCCACACCATGATACTGCATGACGGATATCGGTCCTTTTCCTGGATATTTTCTGGGCGATAAGCAGTACCACTCTCGCGCCAGATCAGTTGGCGTCTACAATCCGATGACAGACTGAACCTACTCTCATCTGAGAATAGTGCGCTTGCCCAGTCCTGTTCAGTCCAATTGTGATGCTCACGACACCATTGCAAACGGGCAGTACGGTGCTGTCTGGTCAATGGGACACACACGACAGGTCTGCGTGCGTATAGTCCTCCTCCCCTCAAACGTCTGGCAACAGTTTTTCGGGAGATCTGCTTTCCTGAGGCAGCAAGAAACTGATTTGCCACCTGCTGAGCTGTGGTGCGCCTGTTCCTTTTTGCTGATATATAGGACGATATATCTGTCTTCTGCAGGCGTCGTACTTCTAACACGACCTCCCCCGTGCCGTCTACTACACATTCCAGTAGTTTTAAATGACTTCCACAGCCTTGAAACAACGCTGTGAGCGATGTCGAACTCCCTGGCAACATCTGTTATTTTTCGCCCTTCTTCGATCTTTCCAATAATTCGGCCATGCATAAAATCATCTATGTGATGTCGGGAAGACATGCCACAAATTTTAAGTTCGTCTATTAAATCTTTCCTGTGAAACTTTGACTTGAAACAACAACTGTCCACACGCGTCAAAACCTTTAAAGCTCTTATGAACGTTATCACGTGATGAACTGACGTGGAAAAAAAATTTGCATACTCATACTTCTTCTTACTAATATCCCGCACTTATTCTAATTTTCCACATTTTGCTTCCTTTCATTTTGTGTTTGCTATGGATGATAGTGTTATCCGTCCTTAGCAATTGTCCAGAAGTGTATAAGGGAGGAGATAACTATGCTACATCCATAGCCAATCTACTACGCGAAAGAGGGAGTGAGAATGAAATTAACGTCTCACTATAAATCTGCACAGGCTATTGGCGACGGACCTCGTAGTTTTGAACCATAGTCAAGTGACCTGACAAGCTGAGTTGGAAGCCCCGTCGTCTCTTAACTTCTACACTAACGGGAAAACGTCGGTGCCTTGATAGATTTACCGTGCATCGGCCCCGTCTAATCGGCGGTTCTTCAGCGGTACTAGGCTCGAACTCAAGACACACCAGCCACGAGCTCGTTACCGTGGCTACGTCTATTATGCGGAGGAAGATATA
This sequence comes from Trichonephila clavipes, assembly GCA_019973935.1. Lineage (NCBI taxonomy): Eukaryota > Metazoa > Arthropoda > Arachnida > Araneae > Nephilidae > Trichonephila > Trichonephila clavipes. Next base: position 339,755 of record BMAU01006228.1, read on the forward strand.
ACTCAGCATTCATATTTTGTTATCAATATATGTCTCACGATCAAAATGTACCAACCAAATAGAATAAAATATTGTTATATAACCTTTATTAGTAAGAAATTATCCGTTATTTTTATTTATATCCTCTAGATATGACATTTAAATGGTTTAAATAACTTATATAAACCACCTGAATATTCGTTTTAAATGAAGGCATCCATAAGAAATGGACAAGTTTTTTTTTTTTGGTAAATAACATAACATACAACATAAAAAGAGTGACATTTTCCTGGATCCTTCGAAATCCTCATCGACATGTGAAATGTAACTAGAAAGATTTATGTCTTAACATTTGGAAATACTTACGTAACTAGAATGCTTATCCTGTAGCTTATCCTTATCCTTAAATACATGTTCTATGGAGATAATTAAGAATAGAAGTTATATAGGAAAAATATAAAAATAATTTGCGTCTCCTTTGGAAGGAATAATTTTTTTTGCAGGGTTGAAATAAAGAATATATAAGCTGTATTTATTTCTCAATACTATAAAATTCATTATATTATTTGAATTTTAACTCTAGAACAGAAAAAAGTCCTTTTTTTAAAAAAAAGAAAAGATAAATAGTTTTTTTTCCTGACAGATTTATGAGGGGAAAAAAGTCGATGTGGTGCTAAATTATTTTTCCCTCTCATTAGAATAATTTTAAAAATTACTTTTTGTGTAGGGAACAAATTATATTGCCCTTAGAATAAAAAAAAATTTAACCAGAACACAAAGTAACTCAAATTGAAATTTATCAGGTAACTATTCAATTTTAAAATGTTTTTCCCCCTGATGCTGATCTCTCTTCACTCTTTAGCAAAAGATACAACTTAACATGAATATTCTTGGGCTTATACTTAAACTTACTATTCTAATGTAACAAGCTGATTCTAAGTGTACAGTAATGTGAAAGTATGTTTCATGAAATTTAATTTTCATAGAAATAAGAATTCCTGTGATCACAATGCAATTTAAAAGAAAAAAATCTTATAATCTTATCTATCTTAAATATTTTTTATATGTACAGTTGAACCTGTTTTTGTGCGGTAGATAGGGACCGCATAAAAATAAACGCACAAAAAATATTCAAAAATTTCATAGATTCTTACATAAAACAAACTAATTCGTGGAAATACTACAAAATTTTTTCTTATGCGGTGGATAGGGAACGCCTAAAAAAATCGCATTTATAAAACATGCCAATTATTTACGAAATTTAGGTAAGAGTGTTCTTCCATACCCAAATAAATAATTAAATATTACACATGGAAAATTTTTAAAAACATATAGTTTCTCATTGTATACACGGATAAGTTTGCAAAATACACATACATAATTCATTGCTACTCATTGTAATCCAAAGCCCTGTAATGAAAAAGTTGAAAATCGCTTTCGTCACTTGAATGTACAATTTCAATTAATTATTTTTTTTTGGAACATAAAGTAAGAGATCAGTTTTTGTGACGAAGGTTGGGTGGTCAGATGCTTGTAAATGTCACGATAACCAGATATACATGATTGAAGCCCCTTTTTGGAATTTTATACTCCTTTCTTAATTGGTATCTATTTGGAAAAACTGCTTTTCCATTTTTTGCCAAGCTGGATACCTGCATATTTTTATCCGCTCTCAAAGAATCCGGTTCATCTTGTCCGTCTTCATAATCTATCAAATTATTCATAATATTTCTGTCATTGAAAGTTTCGTCTTCAATCAAGCGTGGGCTGTTGGAGCGTTGAGAGAAAGCAACTGAATGCGCATTGTCGGGAGACTGTAACAAATGAACAGAGCGTCTTGAAGTGTCTACATTTCAGTGGCGTAACGTAAGGATTCCAGGGGCCCAAGGCCTAACTTACGCTAAATCCGTATTTATCCAATTTATAAAATATTAAAGGCAAAGCCTGACTTTTTCAGAGGGGTCCCAACATTCTCCGTTACGCCACTAGTAAATAGATATAAAACATTACAGTGGCGCCAAACCGTTGAAATTCATACACCGCATAAAAAAAAGATCGCACAAAACAAATTGCACAAAAAGGAAATCGCGTAAAAAAGACTGCACAAAAACAGGTTCTACTCTATTATAATTTAATTCTTATTTTTTTTTAGTGATAATCACTCTGTTCATTGCTTCTAGACATAAGTCAAACATCTACTTTTCAGTAGTTTTTTTTTCATCCTGAATCAATGGTCTACTCTGATACCGGCTAGTTGCTTCAACACCACTTTAAAAGACATCTTATTTTCATAACCACTGATAACTTGTGCTAAATCCAGAGTCAACATGCGATAAAATAAATGAAAACAAATTTTGAACATGCTGTAAAATGTTGTGGATAAAATTTGTTTACAAGTAAAAAAGTAAACAAGATAATTGAAGCTAAGCTGTATTTAAAAATGTTTCTTTGATGTTGAGGAATAAAATAAAAAAAAAAATTGTACACTGATAAAAAAAAACAACAGTGAATTTTTTTACGTTCTTGAAAGTAACGATTTATCTTATCAAGAACCAAAATTTGTCAACATTAATTGATTTCATAATTAATAAATAAGGCGTATCAGATGAAGAATATATGCTTATTTTAATATACCTATGATTAATTGAAAGGATTAACTATATTAAAATTAATCAAGGATTGATTGTTTAGTGAGATAATCAACATTATAAGCTAGGGGTATCCAACCCAAATCACCTTGCGGGCCACTTCGGAAAAACATTATAATCTCTCGGGCCGCACATGGAAATATGTACATTTATATCAGATTTAGAAACCAAAAATAAATTATTCAGTGAAAATTTAAACAGAATGAATTATTATTATTGTTTCCATTATTTTTCATGTATAAAGACATAGACAATATAAAAATGTTTGTATAATAAAATAATGAAATGATCAAATAATGTTTAAAATATTACAGTATGTTCCCAACTTCTTGAAAATTACGGTGTTCCTTTTGAATTGATCTTTCGTTACTCATTGTTGAAATTTGATAGTGATGTCATTCGCAAACGATTAAGTATACATTGCCCTTTATCTTAACCGTCTTGAATATTTTTTTTAAACTTTACAAAACATCTCTGACTGCCTGTTGCTTTTTGGGCACTCCAAACAGAAAAGGAGGAGGAGAAACGAAAGTCGCGCAGACAGAGAATCATGTACCATCCAAAGTAAAGGATATGCATAATGAAATTCAGAATTTATTGAAAAAGTAATTTATTATAGAAAAAACAATTGTAACTGTTTGATAAAATGTAACTTATTTTATTCTAAAGGTCATTTCTATTATCAAAAAGGATTTACTTTAAAACAAGAACAGGTAACAGGCAAATACATTGTATATATATCACTCAGGAACATTGAAAATAGCGACCCAAGAAGGAAGCTAAGTACAATCGTGAAACTTTGCAAATAAGTACAGCTTAATGTGATATGCAAATGATCCAAGTTTTGTGCCAATACGCATGCTCATACACGCCAAGGTGGCGCTACAATCAGGAAGATGATGCTATATAAGCCAGCGCGAATTCGAAGATACTTAAACGTGACAATTACCCTCCGATTGTAGGAAGACTTTGGTAAGCAAAACATGCCAGGTAAACGTGCTAGAAGACATTTCTCACAGTTAAGCGAGTCTGAGAGAGGCCTGATCATCGGGATGAAAACTGCAGGCTGGTCGACGCGCCGTGTTGCTAGCCAGGTGGATCGTTCGGAGTGTGCCGTTAGAAATTGTTGGGAGCAGTGGACACGAGAAGGTACCCACGTGCGGAAAACCGGGTCTGAGTGACCAGGAAGACCACGAGGAGAGAGGATTGAAGGATCATGCGGCAAGCACTTGTGGACCCCACAGTGATTCGTCCAACGATACGAGTGGACGTAGGCGTAGCAAATGTTCCACAAACAATTTCCAGACACCTTGCAGAAGCAAATCTTAAATCCAAGCGCCCTTTCCATGCACTCCCTTTAACACCGGAACATCGGCAACTGCGTCTACAGTGGTACCAAGCCAGATCAATGTGGAATGTCACAGATTGGCAAAAGGTTGTGTTTAGTGATGAATCCCGGTTTGTTTTGGGGACAGATGATAACCGTGTACGGGTGTGGAGGCGCCCTGGTGAGCGCTACAATTCCCCCACACTGATCTACGTCACACTGCCCGCACAGCTGGTGTGATGGTCTGGGGGGTCATAGCCTATGATAGCCGGTCCACTTTAATTGTGATGCGTGGTACCTTAACGGGCCAACGTTACATTGATATTCTTCGGCCCCATGTAGGACCTTTCCTAAATGGTCTTCCAGGGGCAATTTTCCAGCAAGATAATGCTCTTCCGTATAAAGCAAGAGCTGCTCTAGACTTCCTATGTCATTTTCAGACTCTTCCATGGCCGGCCCGCTCCCCTGATTTGTCCTCATTAGAGTACGTGTGGGATCAGCTAAAACGGCAGATGCCATCTTGTCACTCTGTACATGATTTAGAGTTGGCTGTTCAAGATTTGTGGGCTCATCTGCCTCAGGACAACATAAGGTGTCTAATCAACACAATGCCGGACCGTGTGGCGGCATGCATTGCAGCTGGAGGTGGTCCAACGCGCTATTGAAGTTGCCCAGTATTTGTGTCGTTGCACAAATACTGGGGCACAAATTCGTTTAATTGTCTTGTTTTTGAGATCAAGTGAATCTCTCATCTGTGTATTAAATTTCATTTCAATCCGATGCTTTCTTCTTGGGTCGCTATTTTCAATGTTCCTGAGTGTATATATTTCCCCTCAAATAAACTTCAAAATGAAAAAAAACTTTAAAAACCTGATATTTAAACATTTTAAAAAAGAGTCGGTGGTCCGCAACTTACCTACCGGTGGGCCAAATGTGGGACACCCCTGTTATACGCCAACACGGTTCAAAAATACTGTCGAAAATTTTCTAGTTAATACAGTAATATCCCGAACTTGCGCGATAGGTGGGGGATTAAGTGACAACCGCGTAAGTCGGAGTATAATTTCGTATAAATACATATCAATTATTCTCAGTTGGGTCCGGAGACCAAAGAAAATAATAATTTGAAAAAAAAATGAGTATAAAATCTTAGATAACACACTTACAAAATCACAAACCGCAGTTATTTTGATGCAGAAGGTTTCATAAAATCTAACAACCGGTTCAAGAAATCTAACATGCCGGTTCAATGTTTTTTTTTCTCCCGCAAAATATCCTCGTAGCATGTTAATATATATGTGGGAGACAACAAGGGGTCCAATACGTTTCTCTTATGGTTTATTTAACATTAAACAAAAATTAATTAAAAAGGTAGATAAGTTTTTACAGATAAGTTTGACGATGATATTCAGAAGGTAACGCCTGCTCGCGCACCTCTCGCGTTCTTCTTTTTCTCTCTCTAAGTTTTTTTTCTCAAGAGTCTCTGTTTTTACAGTTTCAGTTCTGCTTTTACTTAGATGCGCCTGCGCGCGAAGACTGTTTTGCTTTTGGCTGCATGCCACAACGGCCATTCTGACTGTACGCTGTCCGCAGCGGTATTTCCATGGAGACCAGAGGAGAATCTGAAACATAAAAAAAAAAAAAAAAACGGAACAGACAAGGACTATACGACAAATATATAGAGATTAAACATATCATAATTTTTCTGAACTAGACAGTTTCTCCATCATGTGAAGGCACCTCTTCGACATCCGGAAGGTTCCACAGGAAAACATTGTGTTTCACAGGCATAAGAACGTCTTTTTTAACAAGTTGATCTTTGGTTGAACGCATCGATATTTTCCTCTGTAGAGTTCTGGACGTCTGTTCAAAACGATTTCTCTTTTTCCTTCGTTTCCACTGCCAAGGCTCAAAGATCCTTCGGAGCAACACAAACCGTCTATAATTACTATTCATAGGTGAAGGGGTAGGTGATCGGGAGATAAATTCCACGGAACTCGTTTTCATGGCACCATTGGCTTTCTTACACAATACTATATCAGAACATTTTTCTCTTACAATACTCAATTTTAACTTAGTAATCTTAATTTTATTACATTTATAATCCTTAATTAGAGAACTCGAATCATTTCTAGTATTAAAGTTTTTAACATATGGCAAATCATAACTAGAGTTTTCTATCACATTTGAAACAGAAACATTTGGAAAAGAAACACCATAATCTACACTCAAAGAGGATCCACTTTCACTCAATAAAACATCGCTCTTTGCGTGGCCTAGTTTCTCTATTTCAGAATATATACTGGGATGTATAATAAATTCTTCGGTCAAGGTCGGTGATATTGCCGTTCTCACACTTAAGCTAGAGAGTGTTGATTAAGAGAAATATTTATGGGTTTAACTTCTACCATACGCTGTTCGCCAAAACATGAACTTAATGTTATGATCTCTTCGGAAGGTGTTTGTACTCTAATTAGTGAGGAATTTAAAACTGGGATCTGGCAACCTGAATCAATCAAAGCTGTTACGGGCTGATTTTCTACAAAAATGTTTACGTATTGAAGATTTGCGCATTCATCGCTATTTTGTTTTTCGCTCTCTCTTTTCAAAGTATTCACGATTATTCTATTATGGATGTGGTCATTAGATTCTTTAGGTTTAAAACGCTTCTCACAGTCTCTTGCGCAATGAGATGAATCACCGCATATATAGCAATTTTTTTTTTTCTCTTTCATGATATTGGGGATAGTTCTCTTTAATCTTTGTTTTAAAGTTTTGTGATTTATTTTTAAAGGGGTCTTGGGTATATCCATAAGTAATAGGAATTTCTTTATGTGATCCGCTTCTAGATGAAATATAAATATCACACTCTTTAGCTAAATCAATAGGCCTAAACCAATCTTCTGCTTCTCGAATGCCAATATGAGTTGCAGTTTCCTTATTTAAAGTTTCAAATAATTTATCAGAAATTATAAGATCACATAGAGATTCAAAGGAATTAACTTTTCTTAACGAACAATAATATTGGAAGTTTGCCGTCAATCTTGCAGCAAATTGGATGTATGTCTCGCCTGATGATTTTACAGCATTTTTAAATGAGTTTAAACACTCGCGAGGGTTAATTGGAATTCTCTGAGTACTATAGATTTTAGTTTTTCATAGTCATTTAATTCCTCTTCTTTAATATACAGTAAGACGTTATGAGCTCTTTCGCCCAGAAGATTTATTAAAATTTCAGATTTATATTCGTCATTTATTTTCTTGGTTAAAAATGCGCGTTCTAATGATTGGAAGAACAGATTAAAATTTTCAGATCTGGTGGGAACAGGAAGAGATAAAGTTTTTATACTTTTTATCATATTTTCTATGTTAGTTTCGAACTGTTTTTTTCTTCGACTTTAGCTGCAGGATTTAAACTTAATGCTTTATTTTTAGCCAATTGAAGTTCGATTTCTTTTTCTAATTTTGCTAACTGAAGTTTCGCGAGCTCAATTTTTGTTCTGAAGTTACCTCTCTTTCGTTTTGCGATACTCTCTCATCTATACAGTTTTGAATTAAAGTTTTAACGAAATCTGGATCACTTTCAAATGTACTACTGTTCTCAATTTTAGTCTTTAGTTTAACTATAGTGTCAGTACTTTCCACAGTACCGTCTAGCTCCTCAAAAAACTCTTATGAGATCCTCTTTAAGAGCGTTTTTATACATTTTAGAAAAATTTAGAAAGATCCTACCTTTTTTTTTTTTTTTTCTCTGGCTCCCCTTGTTGCTCGCACGTACGATGTATCCAATGAAGAAAAAACGTTGTGAATCCACTGATTTCACCTCTTCGCAGGTTATATCGTTAGATGAAAAATAGTTCTTGAAATTGTTCGAATTTCAGGTGTTTGTGAGTGGTTCCAACCTCTACACAGGCGGAATTTTCGTCGATGGGTTTTCCAACCTCTACACAGGCGGAATATTTGTCGATGGTTCGTTGAAAAATACACCTCTACACAGGTTATTTTGTTATTTGTTCCGACCTCTACACAGGTGGAATATTTGTCGATGGTTCGTTGAAAAATACACCTCTACACAGGTTATTTTGTTATTTGTTCCGACCTCTACACAGGTGGAATATTTGTCGATGGTTCGTTGAAAAATACCTCTACACAGGTTATTTTGTTATTTGTTCCGACCTCTACACAGGCGGAATGAAGTTGAAAAATTCAACCTCTACACAGGTTGAACGAAGTTTCCGAAAAATGGCGGAGCGTCTCCTTCACGGACGCTGTTGTTCATTGTCCAGACTTTGGTTCAAAATCGAAATTTTATCGATCCCGGCCGAGCCCCCATAATTTGTGGGAGACAACAAGGGGTCCAATACGTTTCTCTTATGGTTTATTTAACATTAAACAAAAATTAATTAAAAAGGTAGATAAGTTTTTACAGATAAGTTTGACGATGATATTCAGAAGGTAACGCCTGTTCGCGCACCTCTCGCGTTCTTCTTTTTCTCTCTCTAAGTTATTTTTCTCAAGAGTCTCTGTTTTTACAGTTTCAGTTCTGCTTTTACTTAGATGCGCCTGCGCGCGAAGACTGTTTTGCTTTTGGCTGCATGCCATATATATATATATATATATATATATATATATATATATATATATATTATTCCTTGTTTTGTTGAAAAATACGTTCTTGGTTTGAGTACGTATTTTCTAAAATTTGTTACGCTTTTTCAATTAAACTGAGGTCTTCTGTGAAATTACCAATTGAACTGAAGAGTTCTTCAATGTCTTGCTCATGCATTTATATGAGCTCATCAATTGTTAGCTCCTGATTGTGGGAATCCAGCAGTTCTTGATCGTCATAACTGTTCACTTCTAAATTTATTTGCTTGGCAAAATCAACAACTTCTTTAGTCTCATTACCAATTTCATCAGCAATTTTGCACTGATTCCGTCTGAGTTTCAGAGATGGGGGGAAGAAGAATCGAAGAAATTTGAAAATTGCGTAACTCCGGATTCACGGAAGTCGAGGTATTACTGTAATCTCTAATAAAAATAAGAAATATATGATCATTCAAAGGTTAGTTTTAAAACAACTCGACTGATCAGCTGTTTTTGCACCGGCAACAAAAAAATATAGGAATTCCTCAGATCTTATTAATTAATTAATAAAACGAGTAAGACTCCTCGCATTTTGTAAATGTAAGGAAGATGCGAAGTATGTTAAAAATATCCGACCATAATTTGTCACGTGTAAGCAAATAAAGCTTAGAAGAGAGATATAGTTTCGTGCATGTACAGAGGTGGCCAAAATTGTGGACACTTTTTTTTTAAATTGTTAGGTTTTTAAGTTTGTATGCTTATAGAAACTTTTACGTTCAACAAAATGTTAAGTATTTTATATCATTTTAAAGGGAATTTAATACTGAATTCAATACAAAAATCAAATATTTGCAAAGCAAAAAAAAAGTTATGCTTTAATAACTGTCGAGATATACATTAGATACTGATGATAGCAGTGAGTTATCCAAACTTAGTGAGGTTGCCTTTAATCTTTAGCACAGCTTCACATCTATGTTTCATTAAGCTGAAAATATTTAAAAGCTCTTCCTTAGTTATTACATGATGACAGGAAACAATTATATCCTTAATTAGTTCCTTTTTATTTCATGGGTACCTCATTCGTACAAGAGTTTAAAAACGGTGCAGCAAGTTTTCGATAGGATTGAGATCAGTACTGTTTCCTGGCCAAGACAATAATCTTAGAGCCGAACCAGTCTTTCAATTACTTTACTGTGTGACAAAGAGCAGAATCTTGTTGAAAAATAAATGAAGCATTGTTGGTAAATAGATCCCTGATGGAAGGCAGAAGTTTGGGTTCTAGAATGGTGCCAATGTATTTTATGACATTCAGTGCCCCATCGATGCTATGAAGGCGACCGATAGCATCTTCTGATATGCATGATTGAGTGATAAAACTATGTAGGTAATTCCCAGTTATCTGGAGACAGTTAGGATGTAGCAATTCTGCTATTTTACGTCTTACATATTTTAGGCTATCACTACCGAATAACGATAGTTCAATTTTGTCCCTCTAAATAACTTGTGACCAATAATCATTTGTCCAATTAATGTATTCCATTGCCCACTGTAGTAACTTCTAGCGCTGCTGTAAGTTGAAATACGGCTTTTTTCGTGGAATTCTACCTTTTAGTCTTACATCTGCTAATCTACTCGTGATTGTTTTTGAACTGACAGAAAAACCAGCATCACTCAGATTCCTTCTAATGGATGTCCATGAAATTCTTTTATCTCTGAAACATAGTATTTTTGTTCTGTCATTAACAGATGTGGTGCACCTTTTTCGGACATTTCCTGTTTTTTAAAAATTAAATTTGACTCCTGACATCTTAAACAAAACTCTCAAGTCTCCAGATGTAGAGAGAGAATCACTAAACTACCCACCTATTATCTAATTTTAACAAAGGAAATACCACTTTCTCGTCCCACATGTGTTAAATCTACTCTTTCATTTGATGTCATTTCTTTTTGATTAAATATCATTGTTATCCTTGTCAGAAAACAGTCCTGACCTCAATCCTATCGAAAACTTGCGGCACCGTTTGAAAACTCTTGTCCGAATGAGGTACCCATGAAATAAAAAGGAACAAATTGAGGATATAATTGTTTCTTGTCATCATGTAATAACGAAGGAAGAGCTTCAAACTATTTTCAGCTCAATGAAACATCATCGATGTAAAGCTGTACTAAAGATTAAAAGCAACCTCACTAAGTTTTGATTACTCACTGCTATCATCAGTATCTAATGTATATCGACAGTTATTACAGCATAACTTTTTTTGCTTTGCAAATATTTTAATTTTAATTTTTGTATTAAATACCTTTTAAAATGATATAAAATACTTAGCATTTTGTGCAACATAAAATTTTCTATAAGCATACAAAATCGAAAAACCTAACAATTCAAACAAGTGTCCACAACTTTGGTCACCACTGTATGTAGGGGAACATATAATGTACATACGTGAATCTTTTTCTGTCACGTAGAAGCAGTTAATCCCAGGAAAACCTTCAATAAATGAGGAAGAGTAAGTGAAAGCGTTCAGCGTTTAACATAGTGACAGAAAAACTCAAACAACTTCACTGAATTAAATTCTGCATAGCTTGGCGTTTCCAAGGCACTAGAAAACAGAATTAAAGACAAAATGAAAAAAAAAACTATATGTTTTCATTCCGAAAAACAACAACATTTATACAAAATGTAATAGACCCTTTCTTGGAGACTTTCATTCGCTGCATCCGACGGACTGTGACAGAATCGTTGAGAGAGGTAGATGTATGGCACTAAGAGGAGAACCCGAGATAGTGAATAGTTTTGATGAATAAAAATCACATACCTGAAATAATTGCGATCAATTTTACTGAAAATTTGCTTTTGAAAGGGATGGTATTTTATCGAAAGTAACTCTAAATGCAATTACTTATTATTGATGGAATGCACATAAAGAATAGAAAATTATTTTTCTCGTATAAGTGTAAATAAAAAAGCTTTATAAGCGAGTAATATGATTTTATTTGAGTCAAATTCTAACTCGCGATTATAAGCAAATACACAGTTGATTGAAGAGAAATATAAATACCTATTCTATAATAACCATTTTTTTAAAAATAATTCTTCCAATTATTTTCCCAACTCAGTTTTTTACATACAAGCTTATAATTTCGTTATTTCATTCGGCAAAAATATGGTTAAGAAATTCAAGAAACAAGTTTGGTTAGTTTTTTGGGGTTTCAGAGGAGATAAATTAAGAATTAAGTATGAATTGGAATGGAAAATTTTAATCTGTTAAAATGTATCAGTATGAATATTGATCAATCGTGTAAAATTGAACTTATGGTCTTCGTTTATACTAGATATTTTAAATATTATAATCTAGTATTAATCCTACGAAACTTCTACTGCTCTTTGTTAGACTTTTTGTATTTATTTGAATGTAATAAAGTACATCATAGAAAGCCAAAAAATTGTGTCCGTGAAATTACATTTTTTTCTTCGAGCTTTGAAAATACTTTTAAAAATATAAATATTATAACTAATGTATATTTATAATTAAGATAGATACAAGTATTTTTTTTAATTGAAGTAGAAATAGGATTTGACAGAAACCTTCATTGTTTTTGGATCTTTCGGATACATTTTGTTACAATTCAAGTCAATACAGTAATCTAAGCGTGAGAAAAACAAAAATCTCATATGATATTAACATAACTTTCATGAATTTTCAAAATTGTTGCTAGATGCTAGTGGGAACTTTCAGCATCGTTCACATAAGCTTTGCTGCATTTGTTTTTGGAAATCGTATGAATCCATATGTTACGTATATATTTTCTTCCAATAAAACATTAATTCAGAATAAAAAGTCTTATACATTTAAGTATGAAGTTAAATCTCGCAATACTAATTTAGAAAAATATTCTACTAATTTGATTCTTAAGACTCAAGTTTTAAGTAAAATTTATCGGATATATATTCATGCTTTTTTCTTTCGTCTAATCTACTTAATTTAATAAGAGCAAAAGCTTATTTCTTTTCAGTAAATAATGACATAAAAAATCGTACTTTTATTATCTAATATATATTATAAATGTGAAAGTTTGTGAAAATCTTTGTGGGTCTTTCACGCAAAAACAACTTAATGGATTTTAATGAAACTTTACAGTAATATAGCTTATACATCAGAATGACACATAGGCTATAATTTATACCATAGGCTATAATTTATAAAAATTTGTAAAAAGTGTCCAAAATATAACCCTATTTGTCAAGTAAGAAGGAAAAAATTCTGCCATCTGCAAGCAAAAAAGCCCACGTCAGCATATATCTATCTTTTGTTTGTAAAAAACTCTTTTTGTTTTGGCTACGCAAGGGAATCGCTTCTAATTAATTCCTGTGATCAGAATAATGCCTATTTTTTTTATTTCAGAATAAAACTAAGTTTTGAAAGAAGTTGTTATAAATCTCTCTTTATTTTAATGTTTTTTTTATGATTTTATTATGCACATTTGGTAGTAAGAAGTTGATCTATTTTCAAAATAACTGCTTTTATCGCTTCTGGTACTCAAAGTAAATAAACTTTCTCTTTCACACTACATCATTTGGACAAACTTTCATAATTTTTTTGTGGTTAGTAGTTAATTATAACGCTGTAATTTTAATTGAATATGTGCAGATATTGCATTTTTAAGTATAAAACTAATTATAACTACTGCACTGTATTTTTTGCAGTGAGTGAATATTAACGTCGCACTGTTCAGCTACACGAGGGATTTTGGAGACGGACCATGTAATTTTGAACAATGGTCAAGTGACGGGAACGACACTTGAGCTGGCACCCCCTTCTCCTAACTACCACACACCAACTTAGCAGGAATATTCTACCAATACTTAGCTTTAATATTCTTTGAAATCCACTCTTCCAAGATATATGGCAGCACGGGTTCTATGATGAGTATTTTAGTGGGGAAGGCGAATAGTTTTGTAGCAGATATTGCGTTTTCAGCGGATTGCAAAGATTATTATTTTTGTCGCAAAAAAATAGATAATGTCAAAATTTAAGTGTCTTATGGTTTTGTCTGTTAATGAAGACCTTGGAAAATGATTTGACTACTTATTTTAAGTGAACGGTGTACATAATTAATTTTACAGTGGAATATCTTTAATTAATTTATTAGCTCTAACGGATTAAATTTTCCAAAGTGGAGTATTTTGTTTATGTATATCCCTTAATTTGTACATGTAGTGATCTAAAAAAAAATTGTATGAAAAAAACTGCACTAAAACATAATGCGGTTGGATAAAGTATTAACGTGCATCGCATCCCTAAACGGCGGGTCTTACAAAGCTCTAATAAAGCTCGAGCAACGAAAGTAGCTAGGCATTTGCCAACTTGACTCTATCGTTAACATTTCGCTATGTTTTTCATTGAATCGCCATTATAATTTAAGAAACGGCGTTGCTTGCGAATATTACAATTTTAAAATAAAATAAATTCAACAGAAAGTAATAATAATGTATTACACTTTCAGATATAAATTATTTACACTACTTTAAGCGTTCATTACGCAAAACTTTTAAGAATGGGTTACTTTTGCTGAGCAGAGATCAGCTTAGGGAGGTATTTTGAAAAATCGACCCTCAAGAATGTTACGAGGAATTATAAATTTAAAAAATCCTTTTTATCGGCTATTAAATCTACATAGTTAAAATTTAACAAAGGTGGTTTTTTTTCTTTCTTTTTTTGTTTAGCTGAGATATGCAAAAATCTTTTTATGTTTAATTTTCAATTCACATAAAATTAACTCATTAAAAACTTCTTTTTCCTTCAATCTGTGTTGTTTAATTTTTCAGTTCACCCGTGCGAAGAACGGGTATACCAGCTAGTTTTATATATTTTGGTTTAAAGGATAATTGTGTGTGATTTTTTTTAAGCACTTGAAGTGCAATTTCAAGAAACACTAAATAAAAGGATCACAAAAATAATGAGAAACAACAGGTTAGTTAAATAATCTCTTTTAATATGGACGGAAAATTAAAATCTTTGAATTGGTGCCTCCGAGAAAAAGCAAGCCGATTATCTCTCCAGAATTTCAATCCTCACGGATCGAAAATCCTTGTCGTAGTTGTTTGGTTTTTGAAAGGGGATAATAGGGTTGTGTGTGTGTGTGTATCATATGTGCTTAAATGTAAAAATAGGAGTCTTTCACAGACTTTACATCATGATGGAAAAAGCTTCTCAAAGAAAATAAAGGAGGAAAAAAAAAGATAATTTTGTTCTATAATCAAATTAAAGGTGGAGTAGACACGGGAGGATAAATTAGCTATCTCTTATACATACAAAAGAGGAACAAGAATATTGCCAGTGTGTTTATTTTATAATATGTTATCTAACTGCAATTAATGCTTTTGCTGCTTTTATGTATGTCAATCCATCGTACAAGAAACACGAACTTCTCAAAATGCATCTTTTTCCAAAGGAACCTGGCAAGCAACTTGTGGAGAATAATAAAAGAAAAAAAACTTTTTTTTATCATAGTACCAACAAACCAGAAGTTATTAGCTGCAAAAGGTGAAACTTCAGATGTCAGATCATCTAAACGAGGTGCAAAGAATGGGAGCCTAAGAAAGATAGAAACACTTAGACCAGATGTGCATTACATCAGGCATTTCTCTGTCAATAACATGAAAACATTTACTGTAAATCTTGTTTATCATTGAAAACATTGTCAATAATAATGTAATTACAATGTGTAAATAAAAGTTGTGGCTAAAATTTATGAATTACTTCATCTGTTTTAATACTTTGAAAATTTGATATGGAATCAAGAGATTGGTCTAGGGGTTTCCTTAAAATGAGGAAAAAAGGGAAGGGAATATAAACCAACTAAAATATGTGTTATAATAATAATTACTGACATTATATATGAAATGAACTATATATGTTGAAAATATTTATCAAGGTCTTGAAGGAATCTTTACGAACTGGGTCTATTAGACCCACACAGGTAATACACGGCATTTTTTTCAGCAGGATTGGAAGGTTAAAACTGAATTCATTTTTAGACTATGATTTGTATAAAATAAAATGTAAGTATTCAACGTTAGGCGATACACCATTTAGGCAAATGCTACATTTTAAAAAAAGATTTTTCTTTTGATAAACTGGCTTTTTATTAAAATTTCAATTTTTGAAAATCATAACTAAAAACTTAACAGCTAAAATTTTTTTTATACCGTATTTATACTTGAATCTAAGCCACCATCAATTCTAAGTCGCACCCCCAATTCTCTAAAGGTTTTTGAGAAAAAATAAGAAATTGTGTAAATGGTTCGTCGATGGTTTCCGATACTTAGAAAATGTAAAAAAAAAAAAAAAAAAAAAAAATTAATGAGAAGTAATAAGAAGTTAAAGGCCCAGTGTGGTCGAGAGGTAGCGTACTTCCACACTACAGTTCTGGGTCCTATACCCGGGCAGGGCAAGGTCGACTCAATCTTTCATCCTTGTGGGTCGATAAATGAGTACCAAGCTTGCTTGGGAACTTAAACACTGGGGGTCTCGCTTCAATCTGACCACCCGATCGCTCATGCACCTCAGCGCCCAATGGTCACATATACTGGAATGGGCACAGTAGGCCCTGGCCCTCATGGGCTGTTGCGACATGAGTTTGAGTTTGCAATAAGAAGTTAATAATTAATTTATTTTGCCGGTATTTAAAACTTTCAAATACATCCATGAAATTATAATTACTCTAACTATTAGTTTCATGTTTTGAAAATGATTGGTCATTCCCACTGCCACACCTGACCGGGGTGGGTGCGGGCATAGCCATTTTCCTATTCAGTGTCGTCTTTTGTGCCACAAATGGATTTGTTATGCAACATTTTTTTAAAGAATGAATTAAAGAATAGTTTTAACCCTTTATGTACCGCATTATGATTTACAGCAGTTTTTTTCATACAATATTTTTTTTAGATCCCTACATTGAAAATTAAGGGATATACATAAACAAAATACTCAACTTTGGGAAATTTAATCCATTAGAGCTAATTAATTAAGGATATTCAACTGTAACATTATTTATATACCCTGTTCACTTAAAATAGTCAAATCATTTTCTAAGGTCTTCATTAACACACACAAAAAAAAGGGACACATACCTTTTGACATTAACTATTTTTTCGGAACAAAAATGACAATCTTCGCAATCCACTGAAAACGCCGTCAGCTAAAAACGCAATTTCTGCTATAAAACTATTTGCCTTCTCCGCTAAAATACTTATCATAGAACCCATGCTGCCATATATCATGGAAGAGTGGATTTCAAAGAATTTTCCTTCTAAGTATCTCAGAGTATTCGTAAAAATGGTTATTCTATGTAATTTTAAAGTGAGTGGTACTTATAAGTACCGTCGGTACATAAAGGGGTAAAGAATTATTAAAGACTGTTGAGAACATTTGCAAGCACATATTGTATCACGCCATCGACGTATATTTGTTTCATCCGTGTCAAATTTTCAGTGGCCACTGCTCTGTTTTCTTTTTTTTCTGCATGTAAAATTACCTTTCTTTTAATACTTTCGTCATAGTGAACTCGCCTTGATGCTATTACCAATATCTTTGATGTTTAGATGATTAAAAGAAAGCGCATACACACACAAAAATTTCCTGAATACGAGCAGACAACGATGTTTAGGATAGACTGAATGCTGAAAATAAACTGCGGAATGGAATAAGTCATCGATGCAAAGTGGCCAGAACGGACGGTTACCTTTTTCCTTTTGAAAGAGGGGGGGAACTCAATTTCCCCCGTCAAACAAATGTTTTGTCTTCGATTCTAAGCCGCTCCCGATTTTCAATACCAGTAACACTTGAAAAATATTGCGACTTAGATTTGAGTAAATACGGTAATTCTTTCTTTCTTTTTTTTATTTGGTCATGAGATCTTAAATTAGAATGTAAAAAAATTGATCTGTGTAATAGAGTTTATATTATTTAAAATTAACATAGGCATGATATTTTATTGAAACCCCTAAATATTATTATTTAGATTTGGTATGCTTTTGTAAATAAACTGAATGTATATTGAACATTTGAGTTCAAACTCTTACCAGAAATTAGCGCTATAGATAGATAAAAAAATGTTTCGTGATAATGGATTTTGTAAGTAATTTTTAAAAATATATATTTAATTTGTTTCAAAATTTTAATTCTAAAAATTGTTTTAGCGCAAACTTTTTTGAGGGGGATTTTGTTAGAAAACAACTCTTTATAGAGTGTTTTACCAAGATATTAACAAATATTTATAAAAAAGGAATTTTTTTAAAATTAATTCTCAACCTAGCCTGTGATGCCTTAAAAATGTCTTTTTGGAATGAACAATAAACATCAAGATATTGAAAAATGTTTGCAGCGCTCTTGCTTGATTATGTTTATTGTAGCGTTGCAAAAAGTATGTATATACATATTCAAAGGAAATAATGATATGCATGATTGAAAGGACTGTTGAGTAACTGATTTGCCCAGAATTCTTTAAAGCTTTTGCTTCGGTGATTTCAGATCACATATATCTCAAAAGAATCACTTCGTGTGTACTTTTGATAATAATATAAAAAGAAATATTAGAAAATATATAATCATTAAGATTATTCTACCATTTGCAGATAAAAAAATTTATATGTCAATTTTATACTTAGATTTAAATCAAATTAATTCGCTGAATAGTTTAAGGGGTCTCAGGGGTGTTAAATTTTTCTAGAGGACTGAAAATATAAACAATTTTCAAACAGGTATAATTCTTTTTAATTTAAATTAAATGTGATTCGAATCTTTTACACATTATTTATAAAAGAATGGGGTTTCAGAAAAGTAAAAAATGTTTAAAACATATTAATTTTAAAAATCATAAACATATGTATATTCTATAATAAATATTAAGTATTTTTTGCGTTGCGCACGCTATTTTCTAAAATAGTAGCCTCTGATGTATATAAGACTTTATAGAATTGTAAAATGCATCATACTCTTTAAGCCTACCTAATTTTAGTATTATATATCTTTTGTATTTCAAAATATTTGTAAAATATTGCAATTTTTTAAATATTTTTTAAAAATGTATTTTTTAATTTATTAAAATATGTAAGTTATTATTCTATTTATATAAAAATAGCTACAGTGTAATAAGAATACATTTAACTGTATAAATCAACTTATAGATAGTAATTGAAGCTACTATTTTATAAAAAAAGCATGCGCGACGTAAAACTTAATAAATATTTCTTATAGAAAAGTTTCTTATTTCCATTTGCTTATAATTTTTAAAATTATGATTATATTTTAAACATTTTATACTTTTCTGAAGCCCCATTCATGTGTAAAATTTGACTTATTTAATTTAAATTTAAAAGAATTATGTCTGTTTGAAAATTGTTTATATTTTCAGACCTCTAGAGAAATTTAACACCTCTGAGACCTCTTAAGATATCCAAAAAAATTTTGAAAACAATAATTGAAAATAGAAGAAATTAAACATATATACATAAGTATATAATTATTTTAAAATATAGAGTACTTTAACTCATTGCATAAATATTTATCTTTACTAAAAAGTTAAGAAATAGTTGAAGAGCAAATTGTAAAAACGTTTCAAATATTAAAAAAATTGTTCTTAATCCTGGTTAAATGGTAAGAACTAGCATCTCTGCACGTGGGCTGATGGCAACAGAGAGTACAATGGGAAAACATGGTAAAGGAACGAGGACGACACATGAACTGTGTGTGTGTGTGGTACGTCACTCTCTCTTCTCCAATCTTCCACTTTGGGATTAGGTTCCATTTAACGCCTAAAAACTGCCAACAATCTGTACGATGACTCTTTTGGGACAAATCTGCGATTTGAGTTGAACATTACAAACATTGATAGCATGAGTTCTGTGTTCTCAAATTGTATAGAAAATCATATTTAATTAGCAACAACTAGATATATTTCGACACGATGTGAAGTTTTTAATGTTATATAAGTCTATACATCCTTAATAATCATTAAAGACGACCTTAGTAATCTTAAAGACGAAAAATATAACTCTTTTATACCCTTCTATTGAAGTTTGAAGCAAAGTTTTGCATACTGTTCTCATATAAAGAACCTATCATAGTGAAATATATGTATTTCAAACTACTTCTTTGAGTATGTGTTCAAGAATTACGAGAATTCTGTTTAGGAAAATAATTTACCTTTTTCAATTAAAATTAGTTTCTTAGTTATAACTACATAAATTTTGGATTTATTAAATAGAGAGAATTCTGGTCCTTCTTCGCTCTGATCATATTAAAACCAAGAAAAGAAGTTTACCAATTTTTACATTAAAAAAGAACAAATTACCGCAAAATCTGGCGTATAACGCTTACCGCCGCATGACGCACACCTATACTTTGAAGCTACAATTTTTAATTTTTAGGTATATTCTCTGTATAACCCACACCTCATTTTTTACTGAAAAATCTGAAATTTACGTGCATAAGGCTATTTTATTTTGAAGTCTTTTATTCGAGGTATTATTCCAAGCTTCAGAAAAAAGTAGTATTCTTCTAGAATTACAACCCTTTAAGGCTGTTTTCGCCATGTGTACGAGAGCGTGAACTTGACGCAGGAGCACATTTTTTGGACAGAAAAAAATGCCTCAATTTTTATAAAAAATTTGTGACATCGTAACTCATGCATTTGTTTATAATACAGTGTTTTTAAAATTTCAAAATATTTCATAAATAATTAGTTTTCCCTTTTAGCATGTGAAGGGATAGCTCATTTAACATTACGGTATAGGAAAAAAAAATGCAAAACACATTTTATAAAAGAAAAAAGTGTGTCAACTGGGATAAAAATGAGTAGTATGATAAAATAAGTGATTCCCTACAGGATAGTGTAGCTAGAATATAATATTAATGTTTGAGTTCTTTTATATCAGAAAAAATATTCCGAATTTGGCTCCTATTCTTTAACATTAGCCGAAGATAGCATTAAGTTCATAACGAATGTCATTTCTTTAAAATAAACAGTATTTCGACCTATGTAAAAGTCTAATTTTTGACTAAGCTAATTTTTTTTAACTTTAAGGGGTGTTGGAAACCTCTCTCTCTCTCTCTATACTGACAATGTTAAAGTGGCTGTTTTCGATGTACCTTTTCTCAAAATCTGTTTTATGTACATGCTTGAAATTTTTCATACTATTATAAAGTACACCTCTCTCATTATACTAAAATGAGCTTTTAGCTAATTTTGAATTTTTTAATAAATTATGAAATATTTTATCAAACATTGCGAAATTTGACCCATTTTTTACTTAAAAAATTTGTAAAAATTAAATTTTTGAGTTTTTTGCAAAAAGCTCATTTTAGTATATATTAGACATCATTATAAATAATTCATAAAAAATTTACATACCTGTGAACAGTAGTTTCTCAGAAAAGGTACATCGCACATTAAAATTTACATTTTGAGATAAATTGATTTTAATGTATACAGTGAGAGGGACTTCTAATTGGCTAGGATATAAAAAAAATAAAAGGCTCAGTTTAAAATAAAAGATACATGTTTTGGTTTATATCAATCGTTACACTTTTAAGCAAAAACAAAGTAATTTGTTTACAATTTTCGCCATTAAAATAGGCGTGGCCCAAATTCAACGATTATTTAAAAATACGTTTTAAGGGCTTCTAAATACCCTAGAGGTTAAAGTAAGGTACTTTTTAAAAAGGTTAAAATCTATACAATTTGAAAATGTAAAAATCTCAAATTGTCAAAAAATAAGATTTTAGCTTTCCAACACTCTTTAAAGCTCTCATTTTTATACCCGGCGTATAACGCGCACCCTTTAATTTCGATTTTATTTTTTGTGTTAAAAGTACGCGTTCTATGCCATATTTTACGGTATGCCTTTTATTCATTTCCAAGTCATGCTTAAATTATGTTTATTAATCAAAACTAATTTTACATTTTTTTTTGTGAATTTTATTCTAATTTAGAGAACGCATCGTTTAAAATATTTTATGTCTTGTATTTTTTTAAAAAATTTTATCACTCTGAAAACGACACCCAACATGTTCCACAATTTACTAAAGGAGTTCCGCTGATTAAAATTTCCTATCCTTATTCAAGAGCATCATGATAATCAGAGTCAAATTGCGTCCATGAGAAACCGGTGATGGAATATCAAATCAAAATGTCAAGATAAAAAAACTGCAATCAAAGTGTCAAGCCAATTTTTCTCAATCAACTCCATAACAGTTTCCCGGAAGCTACAATTCTTATCTATAGCACTCTTTTTTGATAATAGCTTGCCTAACATTTCGACACCTAGCTTTCTACTCTTGGCTGAAGCAACCGAACATAAACCGTGGTCCCATCGTAAAACTGAGAGCGTAAACCGATAGCTAAGCAGTAACGATGTGAACACTTTGATTCCATTCAACCAGTAGACTAAGTTTTGTTTACGTATCGCTATCTAAATGCTTTTTATGATGATCGTATACAAGATAGAGTCAAAAACTTGCGGGTTCAGTTTCATTGAATTTTAGTTGCATTGCTGACATGTTCAGGAATGTTTTGAATACTTTAAGCATATATGAATGTATGCTATTTTTTATTTACATAATACACACTTATAAGATTACATAATTTACATTTTATGAGATGTTACGCGTGTGTATTATATGAGGATGTAGGGATTTTTTTTATGCTTCTGTTATTTTTGGGACATCTTTCCTAAAGGCTGTTTTTGGTTTGGAAGTTTCTTACAGGTCTAACAAATAGGTTTAATTCTGTATTCCTTAAGTAATCTTACTTTGACTATGAGTATCTTGTATCCGAAAAAGGATTAGTAATTTGATGGTATTTGTGTTTTTCTGAAATATTTCGAAAAAAAGGGAAGATTTAAATTTTATTTGAATAATTACTTAAGGTAGTCAGTGATGTTTGATTTGCTACAGATAAAGTACTAAAATAAATCTAACAATGTCTTATTTCCAGGAAAACTTTCAAACAATGACTGGTTCAACGAAAGTAGATATTGATGGGAGACGAATTTATTTTTTTTAAAATGATCCCCCCCCTCCTAATACTTTTTGCGTATTAAGTATATTTGTGAAGCTTTTATAAATTATGAAAACTATTAACTATAATCAGGATTCAGCCTTCAAAGATTTAAATATTCATTCACCTTAATTTTTTAGTTACCATATTTTAGGAATGGATTTTATAAATTGGAGAGCAAAGATATATGTGATATTCAAAGATTTTTCCAATCGTCCTAGATTTCTTAAGTCCTGAATATCACTCTGCTTAATCAATACTAAATGAATTACTGGAATTCACACATTTAAGTTAGATACAAATTAATATTTACAACTGAAAATCTTAATCTTTCAGTCTGCTTATAATTATCTGATCTTTTTCTGAGCTGCTAACTCAAAATGTAAGAGATATTTTTAGAAACAAAATAAATGATAATATTTAAATTTTAATAACTTTTTTGTATTTGTCTAATGATTGTCACAACCTCTGACAATAAGGCTCGGTGAATGAAGTCAGAATAGCGATTTGGCAACACTAGCTAAACAAAACGCTGCACATGCGTAGCGGCAGATGTTGGCCATCTTCCCCCACCGTTGCTCAGTTGAGACTCACACATTTGTGTTCCGTGTAGGACTTGTTTTACAAAGTGCTTGTTTAGTACATTGGTTCTTAACTGAGAACAGGAAAATGAACGAACAAAAGATCAATTTAAAGTTTTGTTTTAAGCTCAGCAAGTCACCAACAGAAACTTATGCGATGCTGGAACATGTTTATTAAGATCAAGCACTATTCATGAAGTGTGTGTACGATTGGTTTGAAAGCAAGAAAAGTGTTTCTGACAACCCCCGTAGCGGAAGACTGGTGACCTTCGTGGGTGACGAAAATATTGCAAAAGGGAGAAAATTAATCACTAAAGATCGTCAGTTAACTGTGCAGACGATAGCTGATGAACTGCAGATTAACCGGGAATCCATGTGACAAATCGTAACTCAGAATTTAGGGATGAGGAAAGCATGTTATCGATATTGACGATATTTCTGACATCCAACAAAACGTGACAAGGCTTTTGAACTCCATTTCAAAAGAAGACTTCTAGCAAAGTTTAAAGGACATGTATTGCAGATCTCAGTGGTGCATGATTATGGGAGGTGACTATATTTCCAAGGACAGTAAGGTAACTTTAGTTAATATTTCATCTACGTTAATGTTACAGGACTATTCACTGAACTTTATTGTTAGAGGTTGTATAATCCACGTACATTATAATTATCGTCTCGTCTGAAATGTTTTTTAACGTAGCTCTATTTTGCAACACGAGGGCTATTGGTGGAATGCCCAAGGGAACGAGCTCACCTGAAAGAGGTTTAGAGCTACAAAACGATCCCCCGGGAAACTCCCACACTCCCACGTTCAATCTTTATTGAGCAAAATCATAATATATATTTATACGGTAGCACACATTAAATTTACATATTACAAATTAAAGGTAAATGAAACGAAATTTATATGTTATTGCAAGGTAAACACAGACAAAGCTGAGAATAATAATAAAGAACATAAAGGGTAAGAGAGGAAAAATAACACACATTATTCCAGCATTCTTACAAATGCATCAAAAGTAATATAAATATAAAATATAAATGCACCGTACAAAGAAAAAAAAGCAGGAAACATTTGGGAAAGAAGGGGAAAAAAAGACGCCTGTGACCACATAAGAGCACTGATCCAATCCCAACTAAGGAATTTGATCCCGAATTGTAGAGGCAATTTTAATACAAGGTTTTAGTTTAGAGTGAATGGAAGGATTTCTATCGATAAATTGAAACCAGGCGTTTTAGCATTTTGACCAAAGACCAAATGGAAATCCTTAGTCAGGGGACATGCGAATACATAATGGTTAGCATCCCCAACAGATCCACAAAGACAACTGGGAATAGCTTTTAATTTGAAGTGATGCAAGTAAGAAACAAATGGGCCATGGTTTGTTAAGTATTGTGTAACGTAACTGGAATGGGAATTCATATCTAAACTGGGTTTGGGGTAGAAGGATTTTTGACTCGTAAGCCAGTATTAGAGTTTGACCACCAACTCTCCCAGTTCTGAATTAATTTATTTTGAAGGAATTTGATGACATTAGAGCGAGGGGCGGGGACACTCACTTCTACACCATTAGTAGTAGCGACTTTAGCAAAATGATCTGCAATATCATTAAAAAATTATTATTATAAGTCTTAACCCCCGACGGACTTGAAAATTTTGAGCCATGGTCAAGTGACTTGGGCGACACCTGACCTGACACCCCACTGTCTTAACTTCCGAACTACACCAACGTGAGCATTTTGTAGATTTAACGTGCATCAGCCTTCACACGGCGAATCTTCAGTGGTACCAGGGCCTGAATCATAACAAGTCGGTCATGGGTCAATATCCATGTCCATCAGGCTACCGTGGTTACACCTTTTTCGTCTCAGGGACATAAAAGACTGCTATCTTTTCTGATTTTTTTTATCAGGGTAATAATATTTAACTATTTTCCCAAAAGAAAAATAATCTTTTTTGGAAACATCCACAATTATTAATCGTAAGCTATATAAAATTGGAGAAATTAATGAGAATAAGACCAAATACATGTCTTGCGTTAAATCATGTTTTAACTATTCCCACTCTAAAATTGAAGAATATAATTTCGAAGTTGTTGACAATTTCACTCATTTAGGTTCTGAAATTAACAATAGAAACTATTGTACTACTGAAATCCAAAAATCATTATGGCTAATAGATGTCTTAATGGAATACGAAAATATTTGAAACATATATCGAATTTAATCAAAAGAAAAACAAAAAAAAGTTCTATTGTATAAAAGTCTTTTAAGATCAGTATTAACATATGCACGTGAAACTTGGTTCATGCTTCGAACAGATGAGAACATGATAAGTATCTACGAAAGGAAGGTTTTTTAAGATTTATTTTTTGAGGAATTCAAGAAACTGGTTTTGGGGTGAAGAAGATCAAATTTAGAACACTGTCACTCATATAAAGAATGTGATATCATTAAATTCATCAAAGCACAACGAATTAAATGGGTAGGCCAATTTGTCAGAATGGACGAAGACCTCACCTCTAAAAAAGTCTTCAATGCTCAAACAATTGGCACACGGAGAAAAGGCAGACCAAAACTAAGATGGATTGATGACCTAGAAAAAGATCACCTAGTCTTGAAAACTAAAAATTGGAGAACACTAGGTTGGCCTGGAAAAGGCTTATTGAGAAGGCCAAGGCCCACACTGGGCTCTCGAGCCACTGAGGAAGGAAGAATAAGATTGAAGAATATCACACCCATTTTAGTGAATATCTCGTATACGTTGTGGAAATATAACTTTTTTCAATTGATTCTTTTATTATGAGGATCATAGGCATATTAGAAAGTTAGTATTAATAAATTCAACAATTCCCTATCCACTTTAAATAGTTTGCGATATTCCAAAGCCGTTGGTAGTTTTATCATCGTTACGTTCGTGGACATGAATTCGCGTAAAAGAAAATGCTAACAACTTGAAATATTAGGCCCACTATATATCTCAACCAACACTTTGAAGCATGTTCTTTTTTTTCCCTCTTGAGAATAGATTCCATTCTAAATTCCTAAGTGCTGTCAGAAATGAAATCTGTTCAAGTGAAGAGACTGTTTAAAACATTCTGCAATTTCCTCACTACTCGCTATTCTTATTGCTACACGAAGTCAATATATTTCACAATAGAGAATTTCATTCTAATATTTCCTTCAATCAATATGACGGAGCAAAGACATTTAATACATTTTTCACGGGACTGTAGTAGCTTATGCGATGAATATTCAGTTTCTGTAAACGAGTGACGAGAATTCTCAACCTGACGAAATCGACTAAAATCGAAAAGAAAGATTTAAAAAAAATATTCTAAAAAATAACCAACCTTAAAATAAGAATTCAATACCATGCGAGTTTAATTTATTCAATATTCCAATATCTAATTAGACCATAAAATAAACCATTCTAGATCAGGGGTTTCGAAATTTACTCTACTCATGAACCTCTTTTTATACCGAAAATTTGGCCATTAACCCCCAAGTGAATTAACTATATTTATATTAGCATTTCTCGAACTTTGGGGCACCCCTCTAGGGGGTGTGATAACCCTACGTGGAGGACGCAAGCATGTCGAAAAGCAGAAAACAAAGGAATATTTAAAAAAAATTATTACTTTGCTGAAAGGAAGCAAAAAAAAAATTCTGACATGTTTACACTTGCATATGTATTGCAATCTGTTCCAATTTTAAAATTAGAAAAGAAAAGTAACATTGTACTTATTTTATTACTTAAAAGTAACACATACAAAATTTAATAATTATCTTGATAATTTGCACGGTTTATAATTAAGGTCGTATTGTAGCTTTAGTGTCAAAGTACACTGCTGGACAATTGCTAAGGACGGATAACACTATCATTCATAGCAACCACAAAATGAAAGGAAGCAAAATGTGAAAAATAAGAATAAGTGCGGGATATTAGTAAGAAGAAGTATGAGTATGCAAATTTTTTTTCCACGTCTGTCTATCACGTGATAGCGTTCATAAGAGCTTTAAAGGTTTTGACGCGTGTGGACAGTTGTTGTTTCAAGTCAAAGTTTTACAGGAAAGATTTAAGGGGTCATATACCTTTTAAAATTTCCTGAAAATCGATTTTTTTATTATTATTTTATTTTATAGAGTAAACCTTTCTGAGTGTTCTAAAAGAAACCGCATGCAGATATTCCCAATAGAACGGACGTTATTAAGAAAATAAAAAGAGTAGAAAAGGCGATTTACATATTGTTTACATTTTGGCTCCAGGGTGACAGCTGTCATGTCGCTGGTGACAGCTGCGTTTCTCTGTTTCTAATATTTTCATTCTAATTATTATCAAATGCTTGAATCTAAGCCTCAAATATTAATATTGTTGTTCTGAATATATTAACTACAACTTCTACTAACTTTATAAACTTCTACTTCTACTTTGTTTTGATAAAGTGAATCTCTTGAATTTATACTCGCTCGTTTTTGATTTTCATACCGTATCTTATTCTAAGATAAGTTTTAGGAAAAGTATTATTTTTGTTATAAACTTGTGAAGGATGAATTCGACTGAATCTGCTAAAAGACCATCTGGTAAACGTCCAAAAAAAAAGGAAGTTTACTGGTAATATGCATACGAGATGCAAAGTGTACACAGTGTGGATGAATCACTAAACAACAGTGCATCTGGAAAAAAGATTCGGCTGCAAGATGTTCATTCATCTTTTATTGAACATGATGACTGTTTTGATGGCTATAGAGTGTTTGATAAAACTATCATGTTTACAAACATTCAAAACTTTGCATCTTGCAAAAATGTGGTGGTGATATTAAACTTTCAGAAAATTGTGTTAGAGGTTTGTCTAGTGTTTTTTCGATTGAATGCAAGAACTGTAAAGACTTGTGTTCGTTTAGAAATTCAAAAATGCTGGGTAAAAGAAAAATATTCCAGAAATAAACAGACGTTTTGTATACGCAATGAGGACAATTGGACAGGGTCATGCAGCAATGACAACTTTCTGTGGTGTCATGGACTTTCCTCCTCCAGTTGCTGAAAAATCCTATAATAACATTATAAACAAACTACAATTGTGTAGTAAAGAAGTCGCAGAAGCTTCAATGCAAAGTGCAGCTTTGGAAGAGGTAACTTTGACAAATTCTTCCGATATAATAATTAGTGGAGATGGAACATGGAAAACCCGTGGCTATTCTTCTCGTGTTGGTGTGTGTGCTGTTATAGGAGACAAAACAGGAAAGTGTATTGATGCGGAAGTGATGTCTTCTTTCTGTAAAGGATGTGATTCTTGGAAACGAAGAAAGGGGTCACCTGCTTACAAAAAGTGGAAAATTCTTCACGTTAAAGAATGTTTGAAGAACCACAATGGTTCAGCTGGCATGATGGAGACTGTGGGAATGGTTCGTATATTTCAGCGTTCATTAAGTCATCGTTCTGTGAGATATACATCTTACATCGGGGATGGCGATTCCAAAACATTCTCATCTATTACTGCATCCAATCCGTATGGAGAAGATATCACAGTTTCAAAAATTGAATGTGTTGGACATGTTCAAAAAAGAATGGGAACTCGTTTACGAAAATTAAAACAAATGAGCTCCAAACTCAGTGATGGGAAGTCGATTGGGGGAAAGGGAAGGTTGACCGACAGAATGATCGACTTAATTACAACGTACTATGGAAATGCAATCCGACAAAATAAAACATGCCTGTCAGATATGCGAAAAGCTGTTTGGGCTGTATATTTCCATATACGTTCAAGCGACGAAGAACCATTGCACAGTTTTTGTCCCGTAGGTCCTAATTCTTGGTGTAAATATCAAAATCAAGTAGTAGAGGACAGTGTGGAAACTTTTTAGACACAGTAACAAATTGCCAGTGGCAGTAATGGATGCCATAAAACCTGTGTTTAATGATCTATCACAACCTAAACTTCTACAAAAATGTCTAGGGGTAAAACCCAAAATAATAATGAATCCATTAACTCATTAATATGGAAATTATGCCCAAAAACTTTAGGTTGTGGTAGAAAGATTGTTGATATATCTACAAATGAGGCAATTGTCATTTTTAATGATGGCAATCAAGGCAGACTAAAAATTATGCAATCGCTTGGTCTGACTGTTGGTCAATTTGCACATAAATTTGTTACACTTGTAGATATAAAAAGAATTCAGACTGCAGAAGTACATTTTAATCTCCGCACAAAAGAAGTACGACAGGCTAAAAGAATGCAATTTAAAACTACTTGTAAGAAATTAACTGAAAAAGAGGAACATCATATGCATGTGGCGAATTTTAGCATTTTAGAATCATAGTAATACACTGCATTCATATCACAAATTGTTTAATATTTATAATAAGTAGTTGTTAATTAAGGTATTGATTGTTTTTAAGTAATATTTATAAATTTTTAACTTTATTTTGGAGAAATGAATCACTTTGTTGCATTTTGATTATTTTGTAGCTTTTGATATTGTTTCGATGCTTGTACTGCATTGGTATAATATATGTTTTTAGTTATAATAATTTTAATAAATTGAAGTTTATTGACTAAAAAACTTCACATTAGTTTTAATTTAAATTTAGTTGTTGTTTGAGTAACCAGAATAATATATATATAAAACTGTGGTAAATTTTACGTTTGATGTCAATTTTCTCAGAACGTCATTTTTACTCATTACGCGCATGATATTTTCAAAACCGTGCCATGGAAAATGATAAAATTTTTACTGTAGATTCTGATCATATCTGTACTTAAAATAATGAACCAGTTTGAATTTTTAATGAAAAAATTTAAAATTACAAATATAAAATAGCAACAACTTTTTAAAAATTTTATAGTTAAATTTTAAATTGTTATAGTTTACTAAAAATTTTAAATCAGTGTTTCATGCTTCGTCATTTTAAAGATAACACAATTTCCAACACTGAGCAAAAATTTCATCAAAAAATATTGGTAACTTTTTTTATAAAGCTGCGCGTAATGCATATCACTTGCGAAAAGAAAACAAAAATTTCTTTTTGTAATTATCTAATTAAAAATTTATCCTAATTAGCAGTGTGTTTGTTGGTTATGTTTTAAGTAAAGTAATATCTATTTGTTTATTCCTCCAAAATTTACATTCCAGGAAACAATAATAAAAAAATTATAGAGCTTTAAAGAGCTCACTATTTTTAACCATTTTCAACTTTTTAAAAGGTATGTGACCCCTTAATAGACGAACTTAAAATTTTTGGCATGTCTTCCCGATATCACATAGATGATTTTATGCGTTGCCGAATTATTGGAAAGATCGAAGAAGGGCGAAAAATAACAGATGTTGCCAGGGTGTTCGACATCGCTCACAGCGTTGTTTCACGGCTGTGGAAGTCATTTAAAACTACTGGAATGTGTAGTAGACGACACGGGGGAGGTCGTGTTAGAAGTACGACGCCTGCAGAAGACAGATATATCGTCCTATCAGCAAAAAGGAACAGGCGCACCACAGCTCAGCAGGTTTCTTGCTGCCTCAGGAAAGCAGATCTCCCGAAAACTGTTGCCAGACGTTTGAGGGGAGGAGGACTATACGCACGCAGACCTGTCGTGTGTGTCCCATTGACCAGACAGCACCGTACTGCCCGTTTGCAATGGTGTCGTGAGCATCACAATTGGACTGAACAGGACTGGGCAAGCGCACTATTCTCAGATGAGAGTAGGTTCAGTCTGTCATCGGATTGTAGACGCCAACTGATCTGGCGCGAGAGTGGTACTGCTTATCGCCCAGAAAATATCCAGGAAAAGGACCGATATCCGTCATGCAGTATCATGGTGTGGGCCGGCATCATGATCAATGGCCGCACGCGCCTACATGTGGTTGCGAATGGGACTATGACGGGCCAACGATACATTGATGAAGTTCTACTTCCTCATGTTCGTCTTTTCCGTGGTGCTGTCGGTGATAAATTTGTTTTTATGGACGACAACGCAACATGTCATCAAACACTCGCTGTTCAGGATTGTCTAGACAGCGAGGGTATTCAACGTCTCGTATGGCCAGCGCGTTCTCCAGATATAAACCCCATTGAAAATGTGTGGGATGCTTTGGGGAGGCAAGTTGCTGGTCGAAACAATCCTCCGACAAACAAGAACACCCTCATCCGTGCACTCACAGAGGAATGGGATAAATTGCCTCATCAGCTGCTGGATAATGTTGTGCAAAGTATGGTACGACGTGTGGAATGTTGCATCCCACTCCACGGTGGACATATCCCGTACTGATACCTTTCTTTAAGGTGCCTGCTGACTTTTAGATGCATTGTTCCATTTCTCCGTACGCAGATCAAATGAACATTTTTTTTTCTTTCAGATGTTTCACAGCTTTTGTACTTTCCAGAACAATAAATATTCTTTATTCTAATGTCTGAACAGTGTGGCAACTATATTTTATCCTACTAGGCCTCATGTCTCGCTTAATGTTATGCTACATAGCAATTTGTGATCCGTCCTTAGCAATTGTTCAGCAGTGTATATTATTAGTAAATGAAAATTATAATTGAAAATTGGATCACAAACATTGTCAGTTTGAGAAGCACTGATTTACATGTATTGCAAAAAATTACAAACTGATGTCCTGAAAATGGTAAATAAAATTGAAAATGACATTAATAAGCATTCTATAGTGAGTTTATTTTACATATATGAGCCTTTACAAAAGAATAACTTTTGTTGGTAAATTTATGTACAAGGTATCAATTCTATTCAAAAATATTTACGTAACACGTGCTTTATCTTAACAATACAAGGAATAACACTGCTCAAAATTTGTCGCATTCACTTCACATCTTGCGACTCTCATACAGCCAATGGCATAGCTGGCTCTGAGGGGCCCTGTATCAAAATTCCTTCGGGGTCCTTTTTTAAATGTGGTAGCCCTGTTAGTGAGACTTTAAAACCCATGTTAAGGCCCCTGTAGCTTGGAGGCCCCGTACCATTGATACGGCGGTTGCTACGCCCCTGCATACAGCCATATTTTAGACAATTTATTGCATGTAGCACCGATATTCCATTCCTATTAACACCTCATAGACGACCTCACCCACGATCGGAACGATTTCCTTCGTGTGACGCTTGTCATTACATATATTTTATATAATATATATATATACTAGCTGGTATACCCGTTCTTCGCACGGGTGAACTAAAAAATTAAACAACAAAGATTGAAGTAAAAAGAAGTTTTTAATAAGTTAATTTTATGTGAATTGCAAATTAAACAAAAAAAGCTTTTTGCATATCTCAGCTAAACAAAAAAAAGAAAGAAAAAAACCACCTTTGTTAAATTTTAAGTATGTAGATCTAATAGCTGATAAAAAGGATTTTTTTTTATTTATAATTCCTCGTAACACTCTTGAGGGTCGATTTTTCAAAATACATCCCTAAGCTGATCTCTGCTCAACAAAAGTAACACATTGTTAAAAATTTTGCGTATTGAACGCTTAAAGTAGTGTAAATAATTTATATCTGAAAGTGTAATACATTAATATTACTTTCTGTTGTATTTATTTTATTTTAAAATTGTAATATTCGCAAGCAACGCCGTTTATTAAATTATAATGGCAATTCAATGAAAAACATAGCGAAATGTTAACGATAGAGTCAAGTTGGCAAATGCCTAGCTACTTTAATAACTCGAGCTTTATAAGACCCGCCGTGTAGGGGAGAAATGCACTTTAATACTTTATCCAACCGCATTATGATTTACTGCAGTTTTTTTCATACAATATTTTTTTTTGGATCACTACATTTACAAATTAAAGGATATACATAAACAAAATACTCCACTTTGGTAAATTTAATCCGTTAGAGCTAATAAATTAATTAAAGATATTCCACTGTAAAATTAATTATATACACCGTTCACTTAAAATAAGTAGTCAAATCATTTTCCAAAGTCTTCACTAACATACAAAAACATAAGACACTTAAATTTTGACAAACTATTTTTTCGGGACAAAAATAATAATCTTTGCAATCCGCTGAAAACGCAATATCTGCTACAAAACTATTGGCTTCCCCGCTAAAATACTCATCATAGAACCTGTACTGCCATATATCTTGCAAGAGTGGATTTCAAAGAATATTAAAGCTAAGTATTGGTAGAATATTCCTTCTAAATTGGTGTGGTGTGGTAGTTAGGGGAAGGGAGTGCCAGTTCATTGACCATAGTTCAAAATTACGTGATGCGTTGCCAAAAGCACTCGTGTAGCTGAACAGGGCGATGTTAATATTCACACACTCCAAAAAATACAGTACAGTAGTTATAATTATTTTTATACTTAAAAACGCAATATCTGCCAATTCAATTAAAATTATAGCGTTATAATTAACTACTAACCACAAACAAATTTTGAAAATTTGTCCAAATGATGCAGCGTGAAAGAGAAAGTTTAATTACTTTAAGTACCAGAACCGATAAAAGCATTTATTTTGAAAAAAGATCAATTTCTTACTACCAAATGTGCATAATAAAATCATAAAAAAAGACATTAAAATAAAGAGAGATTTATAACAACCTCTCCCTTCAAAACTTAGTTTTAATTTGAAATAAAAAATAGGCATTATTCTGATCACAGGAATAAATTAGAAGCGAGCCCCTTGCGTAGCCAAAACAAAAAGTTTTTCACAAACAAATATATGCTGTGGTGGGCTTTTTTGCAGCGCAAGCCAGATTTGCTTGCAGATGCCAGAATTTTTTCCGTCTTACTTGACAAATATCGTTATATTTTTTGGACACTTTTTACAAATTTTTATAAATTATAGCCTATGCTATAAATTATAGCCTATGTGTTATTCTGATGTATAAGTTATATTACTGTAAAGTTTCATTAAAATCCATTCAGTTGTTTTTGCGTGAAAGACCCACAAACATCCTCACAAACTTTCATATTTATAATATATATTAGATATTCCTATCTGTAATATTTTTTTACTTTAAAATTTTTTTAACATGTAAATATCATGAAAACTTAATTTAACTTTCATAATAACAGAAATGTGTTACAAATGTATTTTACTTTACATCAAATTTTTCACGAACTTCTTAAAGTTGTCAATGCCCCCCAAATTAATTTTTAATTTTCCACGAACCACCTCAACAATCACAAGGACTACAGGGCTCAGTAGAAACTACTTCGAGAACCTATGCTCTAGATCAGGAGTCGGCAACGTTTTAGCTTTGGCGTGCCAAACTGATTTACTAATATGATTTAGCGTGTGAAGAAAAAAACCCTAGCAACAAGCTAATTAACTATATCTAAAGGTTCAAAGAACGGACACTGCTGCTAATTGAATCACTACGCGGTTAAGTTTAAAAATATTTAATAAATATAAATCAATAATATGGCCGATTAATCGACCCGATACGAATTACATGTTGCTAGCACAAGGAAAAACAAAAAAGTGTTCGTTATAAAAATTAAAATGATTTCGTCATGATGGAGAGCAGCTCCCTCTTGTGTTCAGGCAAGGTTACATATTGAGACATTTTCTACAGCTCCCCACCATGAACTGTTCCAAGAGTTCATCAATAGAATCTATAAAATTGCTACAGTAGAAAAATACACAAGGAAATTCTAAATTGAAATGGACAATAATAGATGAATTATTGAATGCTTAATATGCTAAAGTTACAAATTACATAAACAATCATGATATACAAACAGTATTGCAACTTTTAAAAATTGAGTTATCTTTGAGATAAACAAAATTACTATAACTAGAAATGGAAAAAATAACAATTTTCAAACACAAACATACAAAATAAGCAAGATTTGAGAATTAATGTTCAAATTCAAGTAATACAGAGAATAAAAACTTGAAATACGAAATTAGGATTATAAGTCAAATTATTTTTAATAAATTTTTCACTATTTATCATCAAAGGATACGAAAAACCAGTTCATTCACTGAATTCAAAGGGGTATATTAATTGCACTGGTTTCCTGAAAAGTCCCTTCTTGGTTTTGACGATACAGGCTCTGATGTGTCCATCTCTACCCATAAGAGTTTCTGGAATTGTTCCCAAGTCCCACAGAAGTTTGGACTTTGAAGACCCTTCGACGATTCCTTTTTAGTAGTCCTTTTGGCTTTTTGTATATCAGTTATTAACTTCTTGTACGTGGTTTCAATTAAAAAAAAACCCTTTTTTTGCAGCCTTAGTTCGAGTCTTGGGAAGTTTGTCGTTGAATAGTTGTTTAATGGCTATAGACAGGAGTCGTCAATCTTTTAGCTGTGGCGTGTCAAAAATCAATCTGTGAATTATGATTCAGCGTGCCACACAGTAGGATATTTTTGAAACAATTCTATTCCCGCTATAATGTATGCAGAGTTAGAGAATAGAGTTCATTTACATAGAGATTTACAGCTCTATAACACATTCAATTTGCATCAATTAAAAATATTTCCTAACATAAAAATATAAACAGCATAAAATATAACTATTTCTTCAACAAAAAATAAATAAAAAACCTCAAAATTTTGTACATATATTATGTTTTTCAAACATATTTATTAAAATAAGAAAAAGACAAAGTAAAATATAAGTATTTCCCCTGATTACAGTTAAATAAAATTTATAATGTGAAGCCAGTGCAGCGCTTCACTTTACTTTAATATCGCAAAAAATGTGATGTAATTTGTGACTTTTACTTTGACAGGATTCTGAGCATTCAGTTGTTAAACAATTTCTTTGTGGACTCGAAATATTTTTCGTATGAGGAAATATATTTTACTTAGATATGTAGAACTAAAAGCGAAAAAGCACAGAATACATATGCAATTTTCTCTCTTCAAACAAATAAATCTCTTCATCTATGGCATTCAATAATTTACAAAAAATCTGTAAACTTACCTTTAGTCATCTTTCAAATTTTTTCATAATTTCTTAATTGTCCAAATTCTGGAGATGTTTATCAAATAAAATCTATTTCAAATTTGTGAAGTTCTTTCAAAAATTGACAAATTTGTTGAGTAGTGCAGAGTGCCACTGAGAATAGTACCGAGGGCCATAGGTTACCGACCCCTGCTATAGACCATGATTTCTTCTCCACCACTACAACTTGCTTCTCTATTTTCATGCAGCACAGGACAAAACCAATTTTTCGCTGAACAGGTTTAAGTAAAATTGCGTATTTTGACACTCCGGAACACTGTGCAACTGACAAATCCTGAGCCTGCGGTACGCATTAAAAGGTCTCGTGCCTTGTCATACAATATTCGAAACGAATCGGAGATGTATTTCATACTTTGCCGGCTTCTTTTTAGGCATTCTATAGAATGCCTAGGCAATGTGTGAAATAAGAATCTTTTCATACATAGCCGGCTAGTTTTAAGCATTCTATACAATGCCTAGGCATACTATAGAAACGCTCATACATAAATAAACGCTCATACATAATTCATTGCTACTCATCGTAATCCAAAGCCCTGTAATGAATAAGTTCAAAACCGCTTTCGTCATTTAAAGGTACAATTTCATTTGATTTATTTTTTGGCAACATAAAGTAAAAGTTGCTTGTAAATGTCACGATAACCAGATATACATGATTGAAGCCCTTTTTGGAATTTTATGCTCCTTTCTTAATTGGTATCTATTTTAAGAAAATGCTTTTAAAATTTGTTGGAAAGCTGAATCCCACGGCATATTTTTATCCACTCTCAAGGAATCCGGTTCTTCTTGTTCGTCTTCATAATCTATCAAATTGTTGACAATGTGACTCTCATTGAAAGTTTCGTATTCAATCAAGCGCGGGCTGCTGGAGCGTTGAGAGAAAGCAACTGAATGCGCATTGTCGGGAGACTGTTTGTAACAAACGAACAGAGCGTCTTGAAGTGTCTACATTTCAGTGGCGTAACGTACATCCCCGCATCATAGAGGGGAACAGGACTCTAGGGGTCCAAGGCCTGACTTTACGCTAAATACGTATTTACCAAATTTATAAAATATTAAAGGCAAAACCAGACTTTCGGGGAGGGGGAATCCTAACATTCTCCATTACACCACTGGTAAATAGATAGAAAACATTACAGTGGAGCCAAATCCATTGAGTCCTGCTACGGGAGGGGGCAGGACTCTAGGGGCCCAAGGCTTGACAAACGCTGAATACATATTTACCCAATTTATAAAATATTAAAGGCGAAACCTGACTTTCAGGAGGGGAAGGGGGATCCTAACATTCTACTTTACTCTTCTGGTAATTATATAGAAAACATTACAGTGGCGCCAAAGCCACTGAAATTCATACACCGCATAAAAAAAAATCGCACAAAACAAATCGCATAAAAAAAAGACCGCACAAAGATAGGTTCTACTATATATACTTTTTTCACTGAAAAATATTAAGCAAAAAAAATAAAATAATAAAAATAATAATAATTTGAAAAACCGAAATACTTAAATTTTTTATCTCGCATAAAAAAAAGACCGCACAAAGATAGGTTCTACTATATATACTTTTTTCACTGAAAAATATTAAGCAAAAAAAATAAAATAATAAAAATAATAATAATTTGAAAAACCGAAATACTTAAATTTTTTATCTCTTTGAAAAATTCTAAAAAATTTAAAACCTTATCATTTTAATTAAAACGAACTGGGAAACGGAAACAATACGTTTTTGTTCAAAAATAAGTAAAATGCTTTTTCTTCTTATTATTAAACAAATTTTACAACTAATTGTTTCATTAACTTGTAATTATGTTTCTTACCTGTCTTTTAATTACACGCATTTCTTTTAATCAGATAATACATTTGATAAAAAAAAATTTGTAATTTTTGACTTTTCATTAATTTTTTTTTCATATGTTCATATTACTGGGATTTCACATTTCATTTATACTGTTTGGGTTAGGTAAATTTTTCAATTTGAATTAAATTTAAGTTCAATTTTACTTTTCTTTAAGTAATGAAACGTAAGAAGTACACTAAACATTTTAATATGTTTTACATAATTTTTCATTTCTCTTGCTTCATCGCTTATAATTCTCTTTAAAAACAAGTGTAGCATCAATAATATTTAAAAAAAATCATAACGAAACACTTTTAGAGGGGCAAAAGGTGTCATTACCAGTGGCGCACACAAGGGGGGAGGGTGTCCTGGGGATCCGGAACCCCCCAAACCATTGATTTTTTTCCGATTGACTTTAATTCTAAGTATATAGTACGTAAAATTTATTTAAGTATTTGTTATTAATGATTAATTTTATTAATTAATGCTAATTATTTATTCAATAATTAGATTTTTACTGTGTTTTGTTCCCGAAAATCGACAAAATCAAAAGGAGCATGATACAAGAATGGTGAAGTTTCGACCTCGGCCCCCCCTTGAAAAATTCCTATGTGCGCTACTGGTCATTACTATATTTTCTCATGTGCATATTTATTTAGACTGTGTGAAACAGTATAGTTTTTTTAGTGTTTAAGATTCTAATTTTAATTTTAATAATGAGCGTAAGAAATTAAAATGCATATATCGTTTAGTCAACTTTAACAAGGTGTTTGATTTAGAAATATATGACTACATTGCAATAAGCCTTGGCTGTGTGGTGCATTATTTTAAATTTTGTTTTAGGAAATTATACGTATTATATTTAAAGAATGATGTAACGGTATGATATATTTATTTAAAACGTACTTAAAAATTGGGAAAATATTTCTATACTTATTCTCATATTGCTATATAGAACAAAAATAATTTGTAAATTGTTAATAAATTATTTGAATCCTCTTGCAGGGTACCATGAATCAAAATATTGGTGTCACTTATAAATAATTATTTCATGTATCATTTCTGTACTTTGCTGAAGATATAGTATCATTGGTTAATATTGACACAGAGTAAAAGAATACGGATTTCTTTTTGTGCATTTTAACAAACGATTGTTTTGACAAAATATTTGAAGTTGTTGCATGTGTTCTAAAAGTTTCCCCTTAGTTCTAAATCACCATTTTTGTTCTAGGGGATTAATTAAGAAATTCATAACAGTTGAAAAATTTGTAAACATATACTTCCAACACATCTGGAAGTTTTAATTAAAAAAGCATTTATATATATATATATATATACATTCATAAATATTAAGAAAAGTGGTTTTTAATTGAGTGTGATAAATATTTAACAATATAAAAAAGGGCATACGGATTACGTTAGATTTTCGAAACTAGTGCCGAGAAAAATTTATTGAAAAAAATAATGTTATGTTTTTTTCGCTTGAGAATTTTTTTCTCCAGCTTTAAAATATAAATTAAATGAACAATATAAATGTAAATTAAAGATAATAAAAGTTAAATATAAAATAATAAAATATAAATTAAAGAAAAACCCATCCAAAAATTTCTTTTCTTATTAACATGCTGTCTCTGCTAATACTATACACAGTATATAAAATATATTTTGTGACAAGAGAACCCAGAAACAAGTTTTCATTTTAAACAGTTTATACACAAAATATATGTTTTTTTCTCTTTCTCTCTCAAAAACTTCGCTTTCTTATCCGCTTAAATCCGCCGCCGTTTAACGCTCAACTGGAAATTTAAAAAATCCTAGGCAAAATATGCTTTATTATAAAAGCAAAAAAAAAAAAAAAAAAAAAAAATCCAGTGAAGAGAAACAAACACTTGGTAAGCTTGATAGCTTCTTTCGCATCTGTTACAATGTATTTACTTTTAACAGCTACAATTTTAAGCCCGTGAAATGGCTACAGGGCATTTACCTACTTTCACCGCAGTAGAATTTAATTACTTCTTTTCTTATGATAAAGCTCTTTATGTAGAAATCCGCGTTGTGTGTACTTGTACTGTCTGGTGGCGGTACGGCTTAAAAATGGCAAAAACTGTCCCATCTGTTACCGCAGCGTTGATGAAATCCCATTTTCTTTGGAAAACTGTTTACTCTACGGCTTTAGGGAAGGAGGGTAATCTGCATTCAATTACAGTTGCTGCCTTGTGTAAACTCGGGATGGTGAATCTATTCTTTCGCTGTTTAAGTCCAGATCACGTGCTAGTCGGAGAGGATGATGGAAAAAGTTAAGAGGAGTAATTATTTTTTCGCGTAGAGTACCGTATTACATTAATCACAAGTTCATCAGTCTAATATCTGTTGTTTTAGTGTTACTCTTGCTTTTTTAGAATTAACGCAATTAGGGGGAAGAGTGCTTAAAAATTACTACGCTCTGTAAACTTGTATGGGTCTGACAAGATTGAAAAGGCTTAAAGTGTAGCATTTTTAATAGCGGTAATTTTTTTGTGAGTTGTAAGTATATTAAATGATTTTGATTGCAACATCTGCATTTTATTGATTGATTTGATTTTTATGCTAGCTGGGGGATAAATGATTTTTCTTTTCAGTAAAAAAAAAACGAAGAGGAATAATCTTTATTCAAAAAGTTTAACATAATTAGGAATTTGAAGTACAGTAAATTTTTTATTCCTATTTGTTTACTTCGTGAAACAGAAAGTTTGATCAAGATACTGTAATTAATGTCTATTAAATGCAGTCTTATATAAAATTATCACTGAGGTCAAATTTAACTAATTTTAAAATAAATAAAATTCATTTTTTTAAATTATAAAAAAGAGTATTTCTTTACGTTTACAGGAGAAAGTTTTGGATATACTTCTATTACGCACAAAACACAATGTGTGTGTCATGTAAACCTAATTTAACAAGATACTCTCTATATAGGATAAGGGTATATATATGATACTGTTTTGATGAAAAGGTAAGAGAGACACACACACACACAAATGTAATACTCTATGTCTTGTGAAAAATGGACATCTTTCAATTGTTCTGGAAGCAGTAATTCAGTAAGTAAATAATTATTAAATTAATAAGTAGTAATTAAATAAATAAATAATTATTAAATTAATAAGCAGTAATTAAATAAGTACATAATTATTAAATTAATAAGCAGTAATTATATTAGTAAATAAGTATTAATTTAATAATTATTAAATTAATAAGCATGAAATTAATTAAATAATTATTAAACTAATAAGCATGAAATTAATTAAATAATTATTAAACTAATAAGCATGAAATTAATTAAATAATTATTAATTTAATAAGCATGCAATTAATTAAACAATAATTAAATTAATAAGCATGCAATTAATTAAAGTATTAAATTAATAAACATGCAATTAATTAAATAATTATTAGATTAATAAACATGCAATTAATTAAATAATTATTAAATTAATAAGCATGCAATTAATTAAATAATTATTAAATTAATAAGCATGCAATTAATTAAATAATTATTAAATTAATAAGCATGCAATTAATTAAATAATTATTAAATTAATACGAATGTAATTAAGTAAATAATTATTAAACTAATACTTATTGATTTAATAAGCAGTAATTTAATAAATAAATAATTATTAAACTAATTCTTATTGATTTAATAAACAGTAATTTAATAAGTAAATAATTATGAAATTATTGTAACAAAAGGTCCATGGAAAAAATAATACATATTTTAAGGGCTCATATGAAAAATTAATGCATGTTGAATACGATTAGGCTCAAATGAGAGAGTGTGTGCATGAGATTATGAATGTCGCACTATAAAGCAACACAAGGGTATTGGCGACGAACCTCGTTATTTTGAATCATGGTCAAGTGTCGAGGACGACACCTGAGCACCCCTCCTCCGAATTTACCCACCACGCGAAAGGGAGGGCTTCGAGCCACGACGGATTTAACGTGCGTCAGCCCCTCTACATGGTGAGTCTCCAGCAGGGCTGAATTCTTGACACACCGTCCACGAGTCCGTGACCATAATCACTAGGCTTCCGCTACCACGCGTCTAGGCTCAAAGTTCTCATATTGGCGTGGTGTGAAAGTTTGGAAAGTGGTGTGACAGACCAGGTTCAGTCTCTGTGATCTGACCCTGGTTCAAAATTACAAGCCTTGTCACCGATAATCTTAGTTTTTTTTTCAAAGTGCAGCGTTAATAAGCAATCACAATCAGTTCTACAATATGAATAATTTTATAGCGGTTATCTATGTAGTCTCTAGAGCTGGGGTGGGCACTAAGTAGATCGCGATCAACCGGTGGATTACCAATACATTTTGGAGTGACCGCTTTCACTAAGACCTAATAATCATTCCATCATACGAAGGGGGCTCTAGAAAAACCGTATTTATTCGAATCTAAGCCACCACCGATTCTAAGTAGTGCCCCAAATTCTCAACAAGTATTCGTGAATATTGAAAAATAGTCTAAAATGGTTTATCGATATCCAATTTTACGAAATAAAATAAATTTAAGAGGGAAACTAATAAGAAGTGAATAATTAGTTATTTTATCAGTATTATAAACTTTTTTAAATACATGCATGAAGCTGTAATTTCTATAAATACCCCATCCAACAAATTTTTTTCCCTTCGTGCTCGATTTTCAATTGCATTCTTTGGGGGGGAAATGCGGTTTAGATTCGAGTAAATACGGTATTTTAAAAAATATGGAGGAAAAGAATCGAATTTATTTATATATATACATATTATATATATATATATATATGTTCCCGGATCAATGAAAAAGTTTGCTAACAAGAGAAATTCGTAAAACAGAGGTTCGTAAAATGTAGGTCCGACTGCCTTGCATACTTTCTTTTAGCACACTACACCTACGCCATAGGGTGGACTGCAACACCTTGAAAAATTAGAAGTAGCCCGTACCCTGGAAAAGTCTGCCCACTCCTGCTCTAGAGCCTAATGGTCATGGTCGCGGACTCATGTCCGGGGTGTCATGGATATGAACCCTAGGACCACTGAAGATCCACTGTGTAAAGAAGGGGATGCACTTTAAATATGTCGTGGCTCGAAGTCCTCACAAAGATGTGGTGTGGAAGTTGAGAGTGGAGTACTAGCTCAAGTGTCATTTTCGCCACTTGACCATGGTTCAAAAATTACGAGATCAGTCACCAATAGCCCTTGTATTGCCTTGTATGACATTAATAAACACTCAGTAAATTTCTTCATTTTGAACAAATGATGCAATATCATTATTTTATTCGTTTCTCTGTTTTTTTGAATATTGAATTGTATTACTTATGCTTAATTCGAGTTTTCAGAAAATTTCATAATTCGATAAAATAAAAAAAACATAGAATGTCTTATTTGTAGCATATCCCATAAAACCCGTAATATTATAACTTAAACTGTCTTATGAATTCAATTGCACAAGCTCTATAATGGTAATGTTAAGCTAAGTAGAATCTGAAAAAAAAAAAAAAAATCAACAATATATTA
Source organism: Trichonephila clavipes (assembly GCA_019973935.1). Classification (NCBI taxonomy): domain Eukaryota; kingdom Metazoa; phylum Arthropoda; class Arachnida; order Araneae; family Nephilidae; genus Trichonephila; species Trichonephila clavipes. The sequence continues at coordinate 383,246 of BMAU01006228.1, forward strand.
CATATGAACAAGCAAAACAAAAAAAGTATTGTACCTAATGCATTCGGGGATTTACTTTTAGATTTATTATATTTTGTTGTATAGGAGGAATTAGAGAGATTAATTGTAGTCTGATGTATTTCTTAAAGCAATGCGTGGTTCCCATCCTGCCTTTCAAACAAAAAAAAAGAAAGCCTCATATTAAAAATATATATATATTTTCTGGTAAAAGAATATTTAATGGTGTCATTTATCTGATTTAAAATATGGCGTGTAAATTAATTAATCTAACAATGGCATACACATATTATATACATATATTTTTATGCAGTAAACTGTTTCAATAGGCCAATAACTTATTCTCTGTATTCATAATCCCCCATAATTGGATGAGTAGACGAAATATTAATGACCTATATGGTTTACTTAAATAATTTTATGATTCAAATCAAAGTTTTTATTTTTCAGTTTTTGCTTATGCGTAATTGTGTACGGAAAAGCATTTATTTATTTGCCTTATGTAAAATTATAGATGCAGTATAACACAATGGGAGAGAACAATAATCACATTCACCATTAATAATTGAATTTAAGTAATAAAAATAGCATTAAGTTAGAATGCTATAGTGACTAAATTTCAGTATAGGTGGATAAAACACTAAAAATGATTGAAATGTTAAATTTTTTTTAATTCTGTTTTGGTAGATCTAACAAAACTTTTAACGTCTATTCTCAAGGGGTGATCGTACCTCACGTTGAGGGCCACTGCATTCGACAACGACATTTGTCAACTGAAAACTGCATCGATTAGAGCAACCTCCCTTTTGTGCACAAAAGGGGGACAACAAATCTCGGGACTCTCTTCTAGAGAAAAATGAAAGCATGGCATTTGTACTGTAAAAGAGAAGTAAGCAAAGTGCTTCCAAATGTTTGCCCTGAGCAACTTACAGCAAAATGATCAACAGAAGATCCTCCCAACGAACACTGAATAAAAATATTCCGAAATCAGACTCTCCTATCTGCGTATGCGAGGAAAAGTTTACAAAGATCCCTCATAACCTTCCACAAAGCACGCAGCCAGACAATGAGGTAAAAATGACATAAATCCTCCGCTTCTGAACAACTAATATATTCCCCTGTTTGCCTTCAGGAGTGCTCATATGAATGCTGGAGTTTCATCGGAGAGCCCAAATGCTCAATAATACACGCCCGAATCCCGCACCGATTCCTGATTTCCAATACCAAGACGAACCTTGATGAGTCCATTAAACGTCATTCAAAATCGTTGAAGTGGATAGAATCCTTGCAACGAATGGTCGTATCTAGCCGTATCGGTGGCATTAAAAGGAACTGAAGGATATTATGAAGTTGGAGTGCTCTGCTAATAATAACAGCTTCGGCTTTTCGGAAGGAATGTTTTTGTAAGAGGCTATTGCCATCGGTCCTTCCAGAAGACTTTTCATTATTGACGAAAAAACTTTGCCATGGAGGGGTAGTTATTAATTTTCATTAACTTTGGCATTTATTGCAATAATGATGTTTTATTGAAGTCGGCTCTTGCAGTTTGTGTTGTTCTAAGAGAGAAGAGCGTTTCAAGTATTCGAGACTTTTTTCCCTTCTTCGTCATATTGATTCTTAATTTCGAAACTCGGCTGGTACTTTTTTATATTTTTATTTTTCCTACTCGAATATCATTTTGACTTCATTAGTATGGAGAACTGAATATATAGAAGCGTTTAATTTCTTTTAGTATACTATTTGAAGGAAGTTAAAAATAAGCTGTTTACTTTTGTAAAGAATATAAAAATTGCTTTATATATAATGTAATTTGAGGTATCGTTATAATTTAAGGAAAAAAAAAAGAGTTTGAATGCAATTAAATTTTCTGAGAGAATTAAGAAAAGAAAAATGGTAAACAATAAATACTGGTTTTATTAGTCTAAACTAGAGGTTCACAAAATTTTTTGTCTCATAGACCCATTGCTATGTTTTTCGGTTTCGGGTAGAACCCTGCTTACTTAATATTGAATTTTTGCAAATTTATCAAGTTAAATGTCTTTTTGATAGTTGGTACTACTACTTACTTTAAAAGAATTAAATTTCTAGCTGTAGGGAAGTATAGCGTTTAAAATAGAAGAAGTAAATGTTAATGAATTGAATAAAAATAAAAATAAACTAATTTAATACATAAAATAACTGTTACTTAAAATAACTGAACAAATAAATGTTTTTAATGAGAGGGATGAATCTGGTGCTTCAATAACAAATTTTCAATATTTAATATCAATCTAGTCAGGTTTAACCCTAAATCTCCTTTTTAGTAAGTGTCCCCGCCACCCCTCCCCCCACTTTCTTTTTTTTTTTTTTTTTTTGTTGTTTTGTTTTGAGATTGGAAAAATCTCTGAAACTCGCTCTCACTAGGAAAAGCAATTAAAAACTTTCTCATGATATTCCATAATTCGCGACAAATAACAGGAATGTCTTTTTAAAGCCAAAATTGCTGACATCAATTTCTAAACTTTATTTTAAGATCGTTAGGGCCTAATCTGATGAATTCCTATTGTAATATGACAGTTTTTTTTTTCAATGTGACTATATGAATTCTCATTGTCTACTGTGGTATTACTATAAAAAAAGCAATTTCAAACCTAGTCTCAAAATCTGAGTAAAGAGCATTTTAATGTTGAACGTAGGTTAAAATGTCCCGGCAAACTGCCTGTGACACAAATTGAGAAAGTTCACGACCACCAATAACCAACCTTACCAACCTTAATTCAATTCTGGAAATAAATGCTGAAACGTGTGTGTGTGTGTGGGGGGGGTCCTTGTCTTAACAAAATTTATTTTGTCACCTAGTATCCTCAAACTAGCCTCACTAAATTTAGTAACTAAATCTGTTGAATTGGTAAAATCTGGTTTCCACAAGATCATTTTTTTTTAAATATTAAAGTCACAATCTGGTTTAAGGAGAGCCACTATTATAGGCCCCCATTTACACTTCATAGACCCTCAAATTATTTTTTCGCTGACGTGGATTCCCTTGCAAGTTGGCATAGACCCCTAGGGGTCTATACAGACCACTTTGGGAATCACTGGTCTAAACATTTTTGCTTCATAGACCTAAATATATTAAATTTTTATAAATTTGTTTAGTTATGAGAAACTTTAAATCTAGTACCAATGTTTATACATCTATTACCATGTTTCACATTAGATGTAGAAATTTGTTCTAATGATAAATTAAAATTCCTTGAAATTAATTAAAAATATTTTCCGAGAAACACATTTCTTAAAATTTAATATTAGAATCACGTATAGTGAGAGTGTTTACTAATATCGCACTTTGAAGCTACACTAAAGCTATTGGTGACGGACCTTGTAAATTTAAATCACAAACAAGTGATGAGAACGACACTTGAGCTAAAACTTCATTCTCGGAACTTCCACACTGCTCCAACGTGAAAACACCGAGTTTCAACAAATTTAATGTGCGTCAGCCCCTTTGCATGGTGGGTTTTCAATGTCAACAGAACTTGAACCCGTGACTCGACAACGCCGATCAAGAGTTCGTGACCATGACCACACGGCCACCACGGACTAGAATTGTACATATTTCTCTCTCCTTAAATTAAAAAAAAAAAACTACATCTTTCATCATACAATTTAAATGCCAAGTCTCTTATAAGTAGTTTGTAATATAATAAATTTTTTAATCGTCAAACATAATTTAAACTCTTCAGCATTGCTCAATGATTAGAAAAACAGAATACAATCTGGTCCTGCACATTTTGCAAACTGTCGGTGAAAATAGCTTTTGGGGTCTTTATTATTTGTTGGAATTGCTTTAATCCACACGTGCTACCTTCTCTCTGACCCCACCAGCACTCCTCAAATTGGCCACATTTCCTTGTGTTAAACTATCTTTGGAAAATCCAATGCATTGTGTGGACGCGTCTAAGTGGGTGTCACCTGTGAACTGACTAGTGGCCCAACTTGTCTTTCTCAGTCCAATCACCATGCCCCACGTAATATCTTTTCTGCTAAATCTCCGTAGGCAGGATTCCTGCATTCTTTGCTCTCTATTACTCATGTCCTCTGAGACAAACAAAAATTGAGGAATTTCTCTGGCAGAAAAAATAATGACTCGGATACTGACTACTCTGTAGGTTCTTTTCCTTATATCCTACTTGTGTGCCGGAGAACTGAGAATTTCGCATCATTTGTATCACTCGGTGAGGCACGCATACATTAAAATTTGCATGATTATTTCCTGGCTACTATTTATTTGCATTGCGTTTTTAATGTTATATAGTAGATATGTAATATATAAAAACAATATAAAAAGTTACTTAATTGTAAATTGAATTTAAAATTTAAATAAAATCGTAGCTTTTTTTATCTTATTGTCTAAAGATGCCTTTATATTTAAAAGTAATGAATATATCTTTTACGCTTGCGATATAATTCTAGCTTGAGCAGGACTTACGTATTCAATAGACACGATTACCGAAAGAAATCGAGAGTTTTTAACAATTCACTGTCAATTTTAAGAATTTTATTGAAAGTTCCATGAATGTGACTTAATCAGAGATTAATCCTTTATCTACTGACGGTTTTAAAGTACCACTCACTTTAAAATAACATAGAATAATCATTTTAAAGAATATTCTGATGATATTTAGCAGGAACACTTTTAATTCCACATGGAAGCACAGATTCTATGATGAGTATTTTGGTGGGGAAAGTGAATAGTTTTAAAACAGAAGTTGCGTTTTTCAGCTGATATTTTGATCGAATTGCGAAGATAGTCATTTTTGTTCCGAAAAAGTATTTACTATCAAAAGGTAAGTGTATTTTTTATATGTTAGTTAAGACCTTAGAAAACGATTTTACTATTAATTTTAAGTGAACAGTGTATATAATTAATTTTACAATTGAATAACTTTAGGGTACTTATAAGTACCGACAGTACATTGGATTTTAGAGCATTCTTTCCCGTCCGTGTAGCTTGTTGTTTTTCGTTGTGTTGTAGCATCATCACTATACAGCAATATAGTTATGATTTTTTGGCATTTTGTAACTTAATTTACTTATTTTCCTTTTTTATTTTAACGTTTTCAAAAAAAATTTTGAACTTTGGATCTGAGCTTATTTTTTACCGCGCAATTAAATGAAATATCTAATTTATTCAAAAATTAGAAACATTTTAATTTCTTTATGTGTTATTCAAATTTAACAATAATAGGAGGTTTTCAAGATTCTACTATTATTATTATTATGTTCCTTTTTCTTATAGTGTCTAAAAAAAGAAATCAGTCCTCAAGAGGCTTTGGATTTATTATAGAACCTACCATCTGAGTACAATGATGCACTAACAGATGATTCTTCAGATGAATAAGTTTCAGCAAATTATCTGCTGGGATTTTCCTTAGATTCCTAAGATGACGATCAAGAGACTGAACAAGACTCAAGGTGGAGTAGTTCACGTTCAAAAAGTACAGCATTCCCTACCCCAGGATGTAGTGCTTTAAAAACATTCAATCGAAACCTCACTCAAAAGGCACAACGTGTAATGAGTTTTTGTGTATTGATGGAAAAAAACCTGTTTCTTTGAATGTCATCAAATTAAGTTCATGTGTTAAACCTCCCTTTATGTGTAAAAAAAGTAAATAAATTTTACAAACTTTATTATTTTGAAAAATAAATACTTCGTGCTTTAAAATATCAGCGTTACCAGGTTATTTAGCATTTTTAAGAGTTAAAACTCCATTAAAAAAGTCATACGGTTATTTTGCATTTTGAGAATATTTTAAACCTCCCTGAGTTGAGGGTACTTTAAAGTACCAAGCTTATTAAGGTATCTGACTACGTTCGGAACAGTGACTTTGAAAAAGCGTATAAATGGATAATATTTATGATGTTTAGTGTCATTTAGGAACTGTACATAAAATCGTTTTAAGAATAGTATAACAATAAAAAATTATTTAAGTACAATATTTTGACAAAAATGAACATAGAATAATCCATTTTCAAAATATTCTCTTTTTTGAAACATTCTTCTATGATAATATTTTGCCTGTATATAGCTCACACCTCTGCACAGAGGCTCAACCCGAATTTTTGAAATATATAACTTAGAAGTGGGTTTTTCCAAGTTTTACAACAGAGGGGAGAAATTTTAAGAAAAAAACGCCAATAATTATTTCAATCGGTTGTAACTCTGAAAATAATGTGAATGCTTTAAAAAAATAGTTCAGACTCTCTGGAGAAGTCTTTACTTTATATAAGCAAAATATTATTATTTTAGAAGCATTTTTTTCTAAAAGGAGAACATTTTGAAAAAAAGGTTATTGTAAGTTACTTTTTTGCCAAAATATTGTATTTAAATAATTTTTTTTGTCAAAATGTACTTAAAACAATTTTCACATGTAATCCAATCTAAGTGACAGTAAATATCATGAAAATTATCTATTTATGCGCTTTTTTAAAATCACGGATCCAAACGTAGTTGGATACCTTAATTAGCTCTAACGGATTAAATTACCCAAAGTTGAATATTTTATTTATGTATTTCCCTTAATTTTTTTTTTCAATACAGTGATATAAAAAAAATATTGCACGAATGAAGGGTTAAATAGCACACGCCGGTCTCTGGATAAAAAGTATTTTGCTCCTGTATTATGTTATTAATTATTAAAAAATAATTTCAGAAATTAAACTTTTTTGGCTTGAAACAGAAAACACACCAGCTCACAGAATAAAATATGTGCTCAGCAGGATTTCATAGAAAAATATTGTGAGAGAATATGTTTATCAAGCGATTCGGGCCACTTACTTCTGAATGATTCAAAGGTCAGCTAACTACACATAGTAATTATCGTAATTTTGAACAAAGTTCAGATGACGAGTTATATTAAAAAACATGAAGGCTATTGGTGACGGACCTCATGTTTTTGAACCTCGGTCAGGGTTCAAACGACACGTGAGTAGGAACCCCCTTCCACTCCTAACTACCTCACCAATGGAAAGAATCTCGACAGATTTAAAATACATCGGCCTCCTCTACACTGTGGGTCTTTTGTGGCACCAGAACTCGAACCCGTGACCATAATCACTGGGATGCCGTGACCACCATTCAAATAACGAAGCCGAGATCTTAAGTGGCCCTCTACCAAAATGAGTGAAACCAGGATAAATGAGCGAGAAAGAAAGAGAAAAAGCAAGTTATCTCAATATTTTCTAGTAAAAAGTCACACGAAAATCAATAAAAAGGGGAATTAAAATTTATAGATATTTAAGTTGTCTCAGGGGTGTCAATTTTGTATCGAGGGCTGAAAATATAAACAATTTTCAAATAGTTATAATTCCTTGAAATTAACATTAAATAATTCGAATCTTTTACACATTATTTATAAAGAAATAAGGTTCCAAGAAAAGTACAAAATGTTTAAAATGTAATCATGATTTTAAAAATTATAAGCATATGGAAGTAAGAAATATTTCTGTAGTAAATATTAAGAGGACTTGGTACCCCAAAAATGACCACTCTATCGTTTTTTTTTTATTTTTATTTAATCTTATTCTTTGCATTATTATCTTTCGATTGATATATCATTTGTGCAAGTCAGAAAGTTAGAAGTAGAATAAAACTTCACTTGAAAACAAATTAGGCAATTCGGCTAAGACCCCTTTTTCGAAAAAAAAAGCGTTATGATAAAAAAATCTGTTTTATAAAGAGAAATAATGACTATAAAAAAGAATGTGTAATATACAAAGCAGGGAATATTTCCGAGGCAATACAATAATGTAATTTTTCTTCTTTGTGAAATGTGTGCATGTAAAATTTTTGAATTAATGCATTTTATATTAATAATTTCATATAATTTCAGTTCTTATTCCTGATATGTTTTTCATACAAATGTAATACTTCAATATTATGTGAAGAAAAAAACTAAATTTTCTGTCATGACAGAAAAAAATTTTTTTTAACATTTTTCTCTTGAATTTTCTTGTGCAATTAATACTTTCTTAAAATTGATCATTTATAAAAATGTATGGGTTGAAAAATTACGAAAGTGTAATGATTTTAAAGAAAAATATATCACTAATATCTTAAAGTGGTATTTTAAGTTTATTTAAGCTTATTATAATTTTTTTTTCTTCTGAATTATAAACTTTAAAGTGGTTTTTCTCAGTTTGTGTCTTTCGAAACGTTAGTGCATTCAAAATGCTACTCCTTCCACAACTATTGACCAATCACTTCCATTTTTTTCCTGTCTGTTGCATGTAAATCATGTAACAAAATTAGGGATCCATTTTGCTGTAAACTGAATACTTTTTTTAAAAAACATTAAAATGTAAGAGATGTTGGCTTTTTCGTTGATTTTTAGCATGCATATCAATATTTTAATTTTTTCTCAAAAACGAATTAAGTTATTGTAAAATCAGTCCCTAAAGTTGTTTATAACATCCATAAGAATATTACAAAAAAATTTCAGGTCAAAAAATTAATAATTACAAGAGGGCTAGGACTTTAAAATTTTCCAAATTTTCTTCAAAAAAATTTTAATTTTTAAAATTAAGTGAATAATATGTGAAAAATTTCATCTCACATCATTTTCTTGAATAGAAACATTACATAAAATGTTAAAATATAATTTTTAAATACATAAAGAAAGAAAGTAGTTCAAAGGGTACCAAGTCCTCTTAAGTAATTTTTGCGTTGCGTTTGCTATTTTCTAAAATAGAATCCTTTGATGCATAAAATTTTGTAGAGTTATAAAATGTATCATACTCTTTAAGCCCTACCTAATTTTAGTATTACATCTTTTTTTATTTTAAATATTTGAAAAACATTGAAATATTTTTAAAACAATTTAAAAATGTATCTTTTTATTTTTAAAAAATATAATTTATTTTATTTACATAAAAATAGCTGCGGTGTAATAAGGATGCGTTTAACTTTATAAATCAACTTATTGCTATTAATTCGAGTTACTATTTTAGAAAATATAATGCGTAACGTAAAACTTAATTAATATATTTCTTATGGAAATTTTTCTTATACATTTTCATATGCTTATAATTTTTAAAATTATGATTATATTTAAAACATTTTGTGCTTTTATTGAAACCTTATTTCTTTATAAATAATGTGTAAAAGATTCGAATTATTTAATGTTAATTTCAGAGAATTATATCTATTTGAAAATTGTTTATATTTTCAGCCCATGAGACAAAGTTAACACCCCTGAGGCCTCTTAAGTTATCAATTTTATGAATTACATCATTTGAATTTTTACGAAGATCGGTACAAATGAAAGCATTGTAGTTAATAGAAAACGTAGCTTAATTAAATATTTTCGAAAACATGTTTAATATTAGTGAAAAATTAATATTTAAAAACAACCATACATACACACGTGTAGCTTTTTCGTTTCGTTCTGAAAATTAAAATTTCTTGTAAAAATTTTAATTTTATATCTTGTATCCTATTGAAACGCATAAAAATTTCATATATAATGCAGTTTTTATTTTAATTTATTTTTCTGTGAAAAGTTGTGAAATACTATGTTCTCCCTTCTCTTTGCACATATTTGATATTTCTCAAGAGAAAGGCTTTCCTTTCTTAAATTGGATTCAGCTGAAAATAATGGGCATGAAACCCAGAAATGTTAGTTGTTTGTAAAGAATGTAATTGCTATAGACGATGTTGCTTCATTTAATTTTCCTTATAAAGAATTATATCTTGAGGCACGAGAGAGAAATTCCCGGATGTGGTTGGCTATTCTTTAAATTATAATACATCACTGTCAGGTCTTCAATCCACAAAAATAGCAGGACCATAAAAATGAAAAGAAATGTACTTTGTATACTTAGCGAGCATAAACAAGTGTACATGTAGACGAAGGTCCCAGTATATCAGCCTCTAAACATACTCACTTGATAGTTTTAATCTCGACTTTGTGTTTTTGACTGGTTGTTTGCGAAGTCGATCTATGGCGTTGTGCCGTTGAAGCTTCTATTATGCTATAAAGTGGTGATTTATGGCCTGTCAACCTTCTTTGGTGGCTGAGGCTTAATATGCGCTTTGGGCTTTTTATCGGCTGCAGAAGTCCATAAAAGAATAAAGAATAAACTTCTTCAGATAGTACCAGAATCAGTGACTGGAAAAACTGTTTACGCTAATAAATGATTATAATGGTTATTTGAAAAATGATCTACTCAAGGAGAAATCAGAAGCTCTTGAATATTGTATTTGATAAAACTAATTATATTATTCAGTATAGGAAACAATTAGCAAAAGGGTAACACAGTGGCTCTCAAACTGTAGGGCATGGCCCTCAAAGGGGGTGATAATCCTACGTGGGGGCACGAGCATATCGAAACGTCGAAAATAAAGGATTTAAAATTATTCATTTACTGAAAGAAAACAAATCGAAATATACATTATGACACAATAAAAAACAAAATACATATTTACACTGATATAATATACAATCGGACTCCGATTTACGAATTCTTTGGGACTGAAGAGTTTGTTCGTTAATTCAGGGTTATTCGTTACATCGGGATTCAAGCAAAATACGATTTTTTTGCACTTGCATTTTGGAAATTTTACAAGCAACTACACAAAAGATATCCGTAGCTAGAAATTGTCCACTTTTTAATCATCAGCTAAAAATACTGTTAATGAATTATTAGGCACCAGACAATTGGAAATTTTAAAAAAAACGACAAATACATGTTTGCCCATCTTTGATTCATGACTCAAAAAGTTCTTTTTAGACTTTATGCAGAGACAAAAGTACTCCGTCATGTACATTCTGTTGCATAAGGTATGTTTTCACAGTTACCAAACAATGTAAAACACTAGAAAATGTAACAATTTTGATAAGAATTTCATTATCAATTTCTGCATTTAAGTCGCTATTCATTGGCTCCGAAAAATCAACAATTTCCTCAACTTCAGTTAAATAGATAGGCAGTCCGTCATCAAATGTATCAATCGTTAAAATCTTAAAATGTTCCCTGCGTTGTGGATTGAGACGAGATAAAAAGGGAATTTCCTGTCCTACTCAAGACTCACTCGATAGGTTACACTTATCACTCATCTACACCTGTAAAGTCTAATAATGGTTTTCAACCTTTCTCGCTGAAATTTGCTGCTCATCAAAAGTCATCTTTTTGTTCGGGACGAAAAAGGATATGTCATTTGAAAAAAATATTATCGAATTTTGTCTAATACAAACTAATAAAAAAATTTTCCCAACTGCTGAGATAATTCGTGAATTCGGAGTTTCTTATTTGCTGAAAAGGGATTTTTCAGCTTCATTTTAATCGGGGCAAGAGAGAAATTCTTTAAATATGGGTTCGTTAAATCGGGGTCCGACTCTACTTATAAATATATTTGTAGCACTCAATGTACCTACTTTATAATTATCAATACTAAATTAGGAACAAGTTTCATAATTACTAGTGACTCCATATACCATGGGCTTTTAAAAGGAAGGTTTAATATTAGAAATTGAGAGATACTCTAATTTTTTTCCCCATATTTAACTTAGATCTATATTTTGTCTTCAAAGCAGCTTACCCCAAAAAATCCGGATGGATATGGAATGGATGAAAAATAAATGATTGAGGAAATAAATATTTAATTAAAAATTACTTTGCAATCTGTTCCAATTTAAAAACTATAGTTAAACATAATATTTCTTCTATTTAAAAGTAACTTACTTAAAATTTCTTGCTTAAAAGTAACATATACAAAATTTAATAATTATCTTAATAATTTGTACGGGTTATAATTAAAGTCATATTGCAGCTTTAGCGTCAAAGTGCATTATTATCGCTCTCAATACATTGTCATTGTATGGGGGGGGGGTGATGAAAATTATGATTGAAAAAGGAGTCGCAAATGTTGAAAGTTAGAGAAGTACTGAACAAATATAGATTTAATATAACGTACATTATTATTAATAAATAATGCATGGAATTCTTTGATTTACCAGTCTTTTCATGCCTACTTTTGAAGGCACATATACACACACATTCTTAATGTAAGCATCCTTCTAATATTTAATGTTTTTTTTTATTCATTTAGTGGTGTATACAAGGGTGGAGTGTTTGGGGGTTCAAACCCTGACACAAACTAATAGATTCTTAGTTCTTGACATAATGATAGAGTCTCGGTGCTTTTGTCTACATATTTTTAAGACTATAAACCTCTCCCGTGGAAGTAGTCTTTACCTGTGATATTAGTTTAAAAACCGCTTTCCGTAGATGACTTCATTTATGCAAAATATAAGTTGCATTTGCAATAAAAATATGCATTTAAAAATAAGTGCAAATCGTCGAGAAGGCGGGATAATGGTTAAGCGTTGATCGTAAGCTGATTTCCAATAGTTCGAAGACACTCATCTTAAGGTATCCGACTACGTTTGGAACCGTGATTTAAAAAAAGCGCATAAATGGATAATTTTCATGATATTTAGTGTCACTCAGATTACAATACATGCATAAAATTGTTTTGAGGACATTTTGACAAAAAAAATTTATTTAAATATAATATTTTGGCAAACAATTAACTTAGAATAATATTTTTTTTCAAATGTTCTCCTTTTGTGAAAAATGGTTCTATTATAATATTTTACCAGTATATATCTCAAACCTCTCTACAGAGGCTCAACTAGAATTTTTGAAAAATTCACGTTATTTTCACAGTTACCACATATTGAAATAATTATTCGCGTTTTTTTCTTAAAATTGCTCCCCTCTGTTGTCGTAAAATATCAATAAACCCACTTCTAAGTTATAAATTTCAAAAATTCTAGCTGAGCCTCGGAACAGAGGTCTAAGCTATATATATGCAAAATATTGTTCTAATAGAAGCATTTTTCGCAAAAGGAGAACATTTGGAAAAAAGATTATTCTAAGTTAATGTTTTGCCAAAATATTGTATTTAAATAAATTTTTTTTGTCAAAATGTCCTTAAAACAATTTTATGTATATATTCTAGTCTAAGTGACAGTAAATATCATAAAAATTATCCATTTATGTGCTTTTGAAAATCACGGTTCCGAACGTAGTCCTTAAGATTAATAGTAGAAGGCATCCACCTTGCAGCCGAACGAGCTATCAGGTTGCGAGCCGGATCATACAAAGAGATTTAAGCAAAATAAGTACCCTACATAATTTAACTATCTAAATTCGGGTTAAGATTTCTTATTGCTCCCAATGTTTCGTAGTAAAAGTGCATTTCGTAAAATGTTAAAGGTTGAATAAAATAGTTATTCTAAGATGATGTCTGCTTCTCTTCCTCGAAGGCTCCCACATACCAACGACCTCCAGCTCGCAACAAATTATTTTATTTTAAAGTAGAATACCCACCTTTCTTGCAACAATATAAATAAATATAATGATCCATTTCCTGATGATCAATATTCGAGGTATATCATGCGCAACAAGAAATTTAAAAAGTATTCAATGTAGTCAATTTTCTGTACTACGTTTATTAAAATCATTTAATTCGAATTTGATATTATAGTCTGATACGGATTAAATGTTTTAATATTTCTTTACATGAGAAAAATTGTATGCAGTATCACAAAACTAAATTCAATTCACAAAATTCAAGACGTCTTACTTCCTCATAAAAATACTGAAAGTCATATTTTCTTTTACGTTGCTTTGTTGAGTTTGAAAATGAATTTTAGAATAAGCGAACAATAGAAAAATAACTGGAATGACATTTTTTTTTACTTCGTATGCTAAATAAATTGTTTAATTGACGCGTTGCACGTTGTATAGTTTCTGTGATCATAAAAATGGAATAGAGATGTAACATATTTGGAGGAAACGAAGCATAGTACAATTCAAAAGGTTAGAATTATTTTTTAACCTTGTAAATTTTAAACAATTATCATTATTTTCAATTCATTCACTCAGTGAGGTCTTTCAATAAAACCTTCATAAGCAATGCATGATTAATGGAACACGAGAAAAACGTTTTGGTAGCCTTTAATATAGTTTAAATAAACGTATCTCATTTGCAAAATAATAATAACAACGTGTGAGCTCATAATTTCCGGGAATGATCTTATGTAAATGCTTCTCAAACTTTCAATATTTGCGACCCGATATTCAATCATAATTTTCATTCCACCCCCCTCCATACAATAACAATGCGTTGAATTTAATTACACTATACTCTTTCACGCTAAAGTTATTATACGACTTGAACCTCTTAAGTGCCACCGGCACATATAAACTAGCTCAGCCAAAGTGTTCATTGCCTCGGACGTATACATACATCTTTCCGAAGTACGATCCTCTCTACACATGACTATCCATAACATTATTTCAAATGCTTTAGAATGCAATAAAAGGACATCGACAGTATTTGCGAGGGTATTTTAGAGAATTTGCTTGTTTATTCCTTTTCTCCTCCCTGCCCAATACATCACATACGCGTGCCATTGCCTCCAAACGGTGGGTGGCACTGGGGAGCAAATCGCATAACTTTTAATCGACAGTTGAAAGATTAATTATAAATCATACAAATTATCAAGGTAAGTGTTAATTTCTTTTGACAAGCCCATGGAGACCCTGGTAATTATTAAACTTGTTCTTAGTATTGTTAAGTTAATTATAAAATATACTGGGCAATACTGATACATTTATAAGTAAAGGGTGTTTTTCTAGAGGTATAGAACTTTAAATTGCAATAAAACAACGATGTATTATTCGATTGACATGAATTTTTTTTATTCGAAAGATAATCTTGTGGCATTATATTTTAAATATAATTTCTGGCATAGGACTGCCATGGCTGGCTCGGATGTAGTCCAATCTGGACGTCCAATTTTCGATGACTTTTTCCAACATTTGTGGCCGTATATCGGCAATAACACGGCGAATGTTGTCTTCCAAATGATCAAGCGTTTGTGGCTTATCCGCATAGACCAATGACTTTGCATAGCCCCACAGAAAATAGTCTAGCGGTGTTAAATCACAAGATTTTGGAGGCCAATTCACAGGTCCAAAACGTGAAATTAGGCGGTCACCAAACGTGTCTTTCAATAAATCGATTATAGCACGAGCTGTGTGACATGTTGCGCCGTCTTGTTGGAAGCACAGCTCCTGGACATCATGATTGTTCAATTCAGGAATGAAAAAGTTAGTAATCATGGCTCTATACCGATCACCATTGACTGTAACGTTGTGGCTTCCATCGTTTTTGAAGAAGTACGGACCAATGATTCCACCAGCCCATAAAGCGCACCAAACAGTCAGTTTTTCTGGATGTAACGGTGTTTCGACATACACTTGTGGATTAGCTTCACTCTAAATGCGGCAGTTTTGTTTGTTGACGTAGCCATGCAACCAGAAGTGCGCTTCATCGCTAAACAAAATTCGCTTATGAAAATCTGGAACAACGGCAATCTCGTTTTGGGCCCATTCGACGAATCTACGCCTTGCTTGATGATCGTTTTGATGAATTGCCAAACCAAACTGAGAATAAATCATTTGACAGCAGTTAAATCGGTCGCCATCTTGGAAAGTAATGCCAACTTAAACTTCTATACCTGGAAAAAAACACTCTTTATATTATATCAGTGTAAATGTAAGTATGTATATTATATCGCAGTATAAGTAAGTATATAAGTGTATTATATCAGTGTAAATGTGTACTTTATTTTTTATTATGGCAAAATGTATTTTGTTTGTTTACTTTTAGTAAATTATTAATATTTTAAAATAATCTTTTGTTTTCCCCTTTTTAATATATGTTTGCGCCCCCTGGTGGAGTTTCACGCCCCCAGGGGGTGCGCGCCAAAATTTGAGAAACGCTGTCTTACGTGCAAGTATTTGATAAGTAGTCGGTAAATTTAGAATGCTTCATTAATACCAAGGGGGAAAAAGCGAACTCTCTTTGAAAAGTTTTTGCATATGCACATGATTTAAAATTAATTCTCATTTACAGAGGAGGGGATTCTTTTCCATAGTCACACGGCCACGGTAGCTTACTGGCCATGGTCACGGGCTCATTGGTGGCGTGTCTTGAGTTCAAGTCCTAGTGCCATTGAAGACCCGTCATGAAGAAGGGGCCAATTCACGTTAAATCTGTCGAGTTCCATTGATGTGGCGTGGCAGTTTGAAAAGAGGTTGCCGGATTTAATGTCATCCTCGTCCCTTGACCATGGTTCAAAATTACGTGGTGCATCGGGAATAGTCCTCGTATTGCTTTATTGTGCGATTTTACTAAATACTCTCTTACTTCTATAGTCATTTAAAGATTACATTACTTAATAGTTGAACTTCTTTTATTTTAATTAAAGTTCAATTGTAATTGTACATCAGTTGTTTAGAAAGGAATTATTAAAAGTAGGTTGGATGTATCTAAAAAAGAACAAAAACACACACACATAATATGTATATAGATTGCGAAGTAGGAATACATTTATGCTGGTTTTTTATTTAATCGACAGAAAAAATAAAAAAGAAATCTTATACATTGATTGATTACTATATCAAAGGAATACCCAGCTTAGTTTTATAGAGTTTAGTTGCTCAAACACATGTTTTGAAGAATGTAATAGTGATCAATGTTGCTATACATCAGTTAAAAATAATACAGCAACTGAATCACTTAAGGTATCCGACTACGTTCGGAACTGTGATTTCAAAAAAGCGCATAAATGGATAATTTTCATGATATTTAGTGTCTCTTAGATAAGAATACATGGATAAAATTGTTTTAAGGACATTTTGACAAAAAAAATTATTTAAATACAATATTTCGGCAAAAAATTAACTTAGAATAACCTTTTTTCAGAATGTTCTCCTTTTATAAAAAAAGGTTCTATTATAATATTTTGCCTGTATATAGCTCAGACCTCTCTACAGAGGCTCAACTGGAATTTTTGAAAAATTCACATTTTTAGAGTTACCACCAATTGAAATAATTATTGGCGTTTTTTTCTTAAAATTGCTCCCCTCTGTTGTCGTAAAATATGAATAAACCCACTTCTAAGTTATATATTTCAAAAATTCTAGTTGAGCCTCTGTAGAGAGATCTGAGCTATATACAGGCAAAATATTATTATAATAGAACCATTTTTCACAAAAGGAGAACATTTGGAAAAAAGATTTTTCTAAGTTAATTTTTTGCCAAAATATTGTATTTAAATAAATTGTTTTTCAAAATGTCCTTAAAACAATTTTATGCATATATTCTAATCTGAGTGACACTAAATATCATGAAAGTTATCCGTTTATGCGCTTTTGCAAAATCACGGTTCCGAACGTAGTCGGATACCTTAAGTTTTCAGTTTATGTTGTTCTAAAAAAATTTAAAAACAGATAATTGTTACATTATTGAATTCGAATTGTAATTCTTGTTGTAAAATAATAACATGGCTACAGTTGGTTATTAGTAGTCCACACTTTAAAAATATGAAGAATTTATGAATGCGGAAGCTTAACTTAACTGACCTCATTCGTAAGATATTTGTAACTAATTTAAGAGAGGCATTTGGACTGTATACGCTTTTCCTTATTAATTCCACTTATCCAATGTTGTCTCGCCTTGTGTAAATTCATAACTTATGTTCTTCCGACTTGCTGTTCAGGACAGAGGACAAAGGCCTTATATGTCACTAGGGGATGTAGCAAGTTAAAATCCCATGCTAAGCCAAATACAATCGAATGGTAAACAACACAGGGTTAACATTCATTTCCAAATAAGACAGCTTTCTTAGAGTATTAAGATAAAAAGAAAAAAAGCCAAGAAGTGTGGCTCCTGTCTAATCTTCAACTATCTCAATTCTCTCTGTCTTGCTCTTGATTTAAACAAAAAAAAAATGTCTCGTTAAGTTTTTTAGCCTCTGATATATTTTCTTAACAGATAAGGTTGACAAACAATCGTAGGGATGATCAATAAATTAAAAAGAAAGCTCATCAGCTTCTTTAAAAACAGTCTATAATTATTTGTAATAACAGATAATGGTTTTCTGAGATATTTTTATGACCACGTTAGATAATAGAAAACGATATTAATGGACCCCCTGATGGCAACATATTTAAAAATTAAAAATACAATAGAAAATTAACAGTTTTATCTACGAACGCTTAAGTTTTTTTTCAAACAAAACTTCATAATCAAATATTTTTTTTATTATGTGCTTATTTAATAAATATTGTATTCACCAAAAAATAAAAAAAAGAAGTGTTAGAGGTATTTGTTTTTGAATTAATATCGCACTGAACCAAATAGGCTATTATCAACGAAATTTATCTTCTTGAATCACCGGGCAGTTGACAAAAACAATACACCCAAACTGGACTTCACATTCTTAATTTCTACACACAACGCCACATAAAAACTTTTAGGACGTTGAATTTAACTAAAATCAGCCTCCAGTAATCCACACAACGATCGTTGGCGTAGTGAAGCGGATGCAGATGTTAAGTGGTCCAGGTTGTAACCGCGTGACTGATTTTGTTTTGTGAGCTTGAGATCTTAATCGATTGTGTGTGGCGAAGTCTTTATATAAAATAAACCTTAAAAAATAATTTTTTGTTAGGGAAGGGAGAGGGGTATATATATTTTTTTTACCTTTGATTACATGAAATGCTGATAATTTCTATAAAGCAGTTTTATTGTATTATATTTATTGTATTTATTGTATTATTGTATTATATTGTATTTATTCATAAATAGTGTGCCCAATTTTAGAGGATCATAAATTTTTATTGAATAAAGTTATTTACATGGAATTTTCAATGTGATTTCCTCTAGCACAGTACGTTTTTCGTAATCGTTTTAGTTAAGCTAAAAGAGTTTTTTCGATCATTTTTGGGGTATTTTTCCAACTCCCTCTGAAATTGCTTTTTGAAGCCCTAGAAAAATGCTCGTACTTTACGTCTATTTAATTATTTTTTTAAGTATCCCCATAAAAAAATAATCCCAACGACACAGAGAGGACAGTGATAGTCATTTATCAGGAGGTAGAAAATTTATTTTTTAATCTTTTAGCATTTTATAGTTGATTTTACAGTATGACTTAGTGCAGAATCTTGGTGAAAAAACAAAGCTTCCTTGAGGGTAAAGACTTTTACTTTTTTTGATCAAGTGACTCAAAACTTTATTCTGATAGTATTTAGCATCAATTTTAAAGTTTGTGTTTCTACAAAAAATGGTTTTATTAAGTCTTGAGAAGACATTTCCATCCATACCATAACATCTGACGGCCAATTTGCATTTTTCAAAACAATTGCGTCTTTGCGACGTTTTTTGCTTGAAATATATTGAATCTTCGTTTTGCCAGTTGTGATTGACAGATGAAACTGTGCTTCATCAGAAGTTATCCATGCTTTGTTTCTATCTTTGCATAACATTAAATATAGAGGTCAAGGACGTTTGCATCGTATTTCTCCGGTCTTAGCAGACATTTGATGACAGAATGGAAAATTTACTTTTTTATAGCCAATTTTCTTTATCTGACGACATATTGTCGATTGCTATATCTGTAGTTTCTTTGCCATAGGTTTTTGAGGCAACGGTTTTTCTACAGCGAGAATTCTTTTCAGCTACTTTTTTTCTTTTTCATTAAGAACTTCCTTTCGCTCACATTTTTCCTTGGAGCTTTCGATTGTGAGCCAATTATTATTTTTTTTTAAAGTTTAGGTAGTAATACAATAGAAAAATGTCGTTTTTGATTTTTAAATGCTTTATTTTTAACAGAAATTAAATAACCATCCTTCAAAAGCCGTAAAATTCCGTTCCGGGTTTGAGGATCCAATTTTACTACTGTAATTTACTCCCACTAATAAAAATGATTAGATTGGTAATTTAAATGTTTCATTTTTCAAATAAAACCAGTAGTAAAACGATAGAAATTCATCATAAATAGTTATTTGCTTTTAAAATTGGCCACACTTATTTTGAATCAACCAGTATGTAAGATAAAACTTATAATTAAGTCAAATGCAGCCATTACAGACTCAGTACCAATTTTAAAAAATTTCCCAAAATAATTAAAAATTATGGTGAATATATTCAATTATGGTAATATATGGTAACAGTTTCTCCTGTTTAAGCAGTATATATGTTACAAAGAATTACAAAAAGGACTCGAAGGCTAATAAAGTAATTTTTGGCCGTTACTTGAAATTAATTTCATAAATCTACGACTATAAATCTCCGGGTTCTTTTTCTTTGGAATTTACCAGTTTGCGATTTTGTACTTGTGTTATCTAGGATTTTATTAAACTTTTTTTGTTCTAAATTAATACTTTCTTTCGTCTCCGTTCCTAACTAAAAATAATTTATATGTACTTATAAACGTAATTATACCCCGACATACGCCATTATCTCTTATTCCCACATATCGCCTACGTTCAGAGTATTAATGTTCGTGTAAAAAACAATTAAAAAAATACATTCTTATTCTCCAGGCAATTTTGATTAGCTAAAAAAAATGATTGCGCATAGAAGGTAAGCAAACACAAAAAAAATTACTTGCAATTAAAGAACATCAGGTACTTGTGCATATCATAGCCATTGTCAATAGAAATTGCCAAAACAAATGCGCCAAATACCGTCAAAAACCTGGCGTATTTATTTCATGAAATCCATGTATAATGATTTCCAGTTGTGTTTCGATAAAGTCGCATGGCCAAAGTAGCTGTGGTCATGATCTCGAATTTCTTGGAGGGGGGAGGAGACGTTGTTTTTGCCGAGTCGTGGTCCCAGTTCTGATACCCCTAAACACTTGACACATAGAGGGGCTAATGTACGATAAATCTGTCAAAACTCTACTCCTCAAGTTGGCATGATGTAGAAGTTTGGAGAGGGGGTATCATCTCAGGTGTCTTTATTATCACTTGGTTGGTATTCAAAATAACGAGGTCCGTCACCTACAGCACCCGTGTTGCTTCGAAAAAGTTCGTAAACAAACAATGAGTTGACAAATGCCGCAACTATTTTCGTTTGTGCTTGGTTTCTATATGTTTCAATCTCTCTCTTCTTTTTTTTCAATTCCTACTATTAGTTCACACTCTTCCTATATACATATATATATCTTGTTCAAATTTTCAATCGTTAATAAAATTCTTTTTATTCATCCACTCAAGTTCAAAGGCATTTTTTAAACTTGTAGTGGATGACACTTGATGTTAATACAGTTTTTCAAATATTAATTTATTTATTTATAGTATCAAACAAAAATAATAGTCCAACACTATATAAAAAGGCAAATCACTCGTTGTATCCCTGTAGCGCAATGGATAGCGTGTTGGACTTCTAATTCAAAAGTCGTGGGTTTGAATCCAACCTGCGATGGTCTAATTCCTGAGAATGTGATTTATGAATGAATAAATAGTAAAACAAACACAAAAGTAATAATCCAATATCCTATATAGAAAGGAGAATTGCAAGGAAAATTATTCTCCATTTTGCCACTTAATATCGTGATTCTTTCATATGTAAATATATATTTATATTAATTGTAATTATTTAATGAACAGTAACTAAAATAAAAATTTTCTTTGTTAAACTAAGTAGGAGTTGACTTATTTTTTTTATATATTACTTGTGTTACCCTTCTCCTATTTTCGTCTAAATCTTAACTTCTAAAATTGACATTGTGAAATTTGTCTGCCACAACAACTACAAAAAGACTTGCTGCAAGAGTACAGCGTCTTACCATTCAAACACAAATGTTCAAATTTGTATAACATGAAGTTATATTTAGCGTAACAAAGTTGCTTTGCAAATGCTGTGTTAAAAACAGTAATCAAAACATTGGAATTAGAAATATAAGGGTTGCCCAAATGAAAAGTGGACAAGTTAAATAAAAAAAAACCTTTATTGAAATTCAAAATTAATCTCTATGGGCGTTGTAACATATATCCTATAGCTTCGACAGTATGTCTACGCCTTCGCTGTAGGAAGATTGTGGTTGATTCTCGAGGACGTCCTGCATAGCATCCTTCGCTTCATCGTCCGAACGAAAACGTAATGCTTTCTTAAGGGGGAAATTGCGTGGAAGGTTTCAGGGAGTGAAACCCAGACTGTACGGTGGGTATTCTAACACTTTTAAATGGAATTTTTTTGAGGCTGTCTGGGTCTCATGGGAGATGTTTGAGTTGGTATTGTCAGAGATCTGGTATTGTTTGATACCCTTCCCGAAAACTTTTCTCCAGTTGTGGGAACTAAGCAGTGATCACTATAGAATAACCCTATTTGCTGATAGATGCCCGCACCCAGCTCACCTTCCTCAAACAGAAACCATTCTAGCATGCATTGTTCTTATATGGACGTATCTAGGAGCAGAACGACTTTACTTTTGATCAATTTTCTCTACCACGAACAGGTTTCATTATTGCTCGTCGTATATGCAGTGTATACCTCCTACTTCCCTTTATATGCCTGTTTGGTGGTGCTGCTATAGCTGCAATCATTCTGGCACAATTGCACCTGTCCACTTTTCATTTGAACAGCTCTTACAGGTAAGTACTCTATTGTATTTGATTGTTTACTGACTTCCCACACAGAAGCAATGTATGGGCTATTAGCGACAGATCTCGTAATTTGAATCACAGTCGAATGACGAGGACTACATTTGACTGTTGGCCCCTTTACTCGACGCCTCCTTAGCGGCATCAGGATCCAAACACATGATTCGTGTCTTTGGTCACGAACTCACGATCGTGACCATTTAACAATTCCTGTTGCAACGTGAGGACAAGGAGAATGTGTAAAAATACATAGATACCGAAGATCAATATAGATTAAATCAAAGAACACACAATTTCTGAAAAATTTTATTATTTAAATTTTCAAAGAAAGCGGTAAGAATTATTGCAAATGCGATTTATTCGATTTTGAAATATCGTCAGTTTCTCTTTTATGTGAAAAAAAAACAATATGGTGCAATTAGTAACGAGATTTAAGAAGTTGTCGTTCTCTTGTCAAGCAAACAAATTTAGAAGTTGATTGTGTTGACGTTCCTGGATTCCCCCAGGAGCTGACAATTGATGATCTCACAGAAATGCACGAGCAAGAGCAAATCATTGAAGAACTGGAGTCTTTAGACCTAGTTCAATCAGAATATCGACTGACGATGCTGAGAATTTGACAGAAGCCTTCAGTTTAATTGAAAAAAGATTACACATTTTTGAAATTATTGACTCCAACTATGAGCGTATTTTTTCAACAAAACAAGAAATATATATATATATTGGCATGCAACGAGAACATTTCACGGGGAAAAAAACTGTTAACTAAGATTTTATTATAACCATTAAATTTTCTTTCGTCTCCGGTCCAAAGATAAAATGTTTATATACGAAATCATACCTTGACTTCTACGAATTCGATTAGAATAAATGTTCCCCAATTTTCTATATTTAAAGTAAAATATCTTCAGATTTTCGTGTTTTGTATAAGAACTTTGCTCAAATTTTGTATATTCTTTTAGTATTAATTTAACATATTTAATTAATGAACTATTTTAACCTTTTTACATAATCTCATAAAGTATTTTAATTTTATAAAGAATGAAAAAAGTTAAGCTTCTCCCGAACAAAAAGGTTTAAATCATTTAAAATACTGCTACGTGCGATTCCGGTACCCCTGTAAAGCTATGATAAAATACATACTTGACTATCCGATTTATATACATAGGCGTTGTATCTCTCTCTCTCTCTCTGTATATATATATATGTAAAATCAAGGGTTTTGTGGTGTCGGGGGGGGGTCGTGACCCCTAGGACCCTCCCTTGTGTGCGCCACTGAGTGGTGTATATTACAATATCTATAAACATATACTGAGAACTTCGTGAGGTTAAAGCCAGTTTTGTGACTAGCTAACCTTCCCCTTCTCTGTACAGTACTATGTAAAATCGTAAGATATTCTGAACTCGTTATTTACAAAAAGATGTTTACGGAGCAAGAGAAGTATTCGAAAATACTTGATTCGCTGATCAGTTCAAAGAATAATTAACTAGTTATTGCCGGATTCAGGGATTATAAATGCTTGTTTAAAGCGTGAAAAAAAGCCTATTTATAGCAAATTTGTTAGTTATAAAATATATTAAGAGAATATTTTAATAATTTTCTGTAGCAGTTGTAGATATACACAATTATTTTGGCTCGAGAGCCACTTTGAGAAGCGGAGGTTAATGTCTGGTCGCACCTTTTAAAATAACTGCACTCATTAAGGTATCCGACTACGTTAAGAACCGTGATTTTCAAAAGCGCATAAATGGATACTTTTCAAGATATTTAGTATCACTTAGATAAGAATATATGCATAAAGTTGTTTTAAGGACATTTTGACAATTTTTTTTTATTTAAATACAATATTTTGGCAAAAAATTAACTTAGAAAAATCTTTTTTTTCCAAATGTTCTCCTTTTGTGAAAAATGGTTCTATTTTAATAATATTTTGCCTGTATATAGCTCAGATCTCTCTACAGAGGCTTAACTAGAATTTTTAAAATACCGGGTGGGCAAAAAGTCCGTGAAAACTTTAAAAATTCATAAAATCCGGAGAAACGAACGAAAAAAAAACTGTTTGAACGATCAGCATTAGTATGTCACGGGATTTTTTTTAAGCTAGAAAAAAAAATAATTCGAAAATCATCCAGTAGGTGGCGCTGTTACAAGCGTCTGTGGTGGAAATATGCAAATTAGACGGCTATAAAAACCTTTGCTCTCAATGAATCCACATTCATTTCACTATTACAAACAGTGAATGTGAGCAAGGATGCTCAGTGCGCCGGATAAAGCTTTGTTGGTGAAGTTATTTTACATGAACGAGGAATCAGCGACCATTGCCTTGCGTAAATTCCGAGTTCAGAAAAATGTGAAGAGTGGAAAAGGCCCTTTAACACCTGCAGGTCTCTTAAAGCTTGTTAAACTTTTTGAGGAAACTGGAAAGTTGGAGGATCGAGCAAGAGCTGGACGACCATGCTTGAAAGAAGCACGTGCAGCCTGCATTGCTGTCGAAATGGAAGCGATTGCGTCCGAAGCAGCTTCAGGGACCAGCAGTGCTCGTGAAGCTGCCAGACGATTGGGCTTACCACCATCATCTGTCCACAATATTCTTCGTTGAATCCTCCAGCTGTACCCATGCAAATTGCAATCGTGCCATGAACTTTTTCCAGCAGATACCGCACAGAGGGAAGCATTTGCGAAGTGGGCCTTCCCTAAAATGGAACAGGATCCCACCTGGGTTTTTAACATCTTGTGGACAGATGAAGCTCATTTCTCGCTTCATGGTGAAGTTAACAACCATAACTGTCGCATTTAGGCGACCTCTAATCCACGTGAGTGCACACAGAAGCCATTGCATTCCCCAAAAGTGACAGCATGGTGTGGTTTCACGGGTTCATTTATGATAGGACCCTTCTTCTTTGAAACGCAGTGCCCAGTAAATGGGTGGATAACGGAAACGGTAAATGCTCAGCGTTATCTACCGCTTCAGCGGGAGACTGTCGTGCCATGTTTAATTCAACGAGGTCAGATTTCGAATGTCGCGTTCATGCAGGATGGAGCAACCAGTCACACTGCTAACCCAGTTAAGGCATTCCTGATACAGATGTTCGGGGAAGACAGAATCGTTAGCAGGCACTGCAGGTACCCATGGCCTCCTCGGTCTCCAGATTTAACGCCCGCAGACTTCTGGTTGTGGGAATATTTGAAATCTCGCGTGTATCTATCCGGTCCATCAAGTCTGTCGGAACTGAAAGATGCGATCCGCAGAGAAGTATCCTCCATACATCCGGACATGTTGCACTCTGCCGTTGCTGAATTTGTCACTCGTCTGGAATGTCTTCTCCCCTGTGGTGGTGGTCATGTGGAACATATTCTGGTGTAATAAAGTTGTGAAAGTTTTCTGCTCATTATTTATGCATTGTTTCTTTGATTTGCGTACATCAGCGCCACCTACCGGATGATTTTCGAATTATTTTTTTTCTAGCTTAAAAAAAATCCCATGACATACTAAATGCAGTTTTTTTTTTTGTTCATTTCTTAGGATTTTATGATTTTTTAAAATTTTGACGGACTTTTTGCCCACCCGGTATATAACTTAGAAGTGGGTTTATTCATATTTTACGAAAACAGAGGGGAGCAATTTTAAGAAAAAAACGCGAATAATTATTTCAATATGTGGTAACTCTGAAAATAACGTGAATTTTTCAAAAGTTTTAGTTGAGCCTCTGTAGAGAGGTCTGAGCTATATACAGGAAAAATATTATTATAATAGAACCATTTTTCACAAAAGGAGAACATTTGGAAAAAAGATTATTCTAAGTTAATTTTTTGCGAAAATATTATATTTGAATAAATTTTTTTGTCAAAATGTCCTTAAAAGAATTTTATACATGTATTCTAATTGAAGTGACACTGAATATCATGAAAATTATCCATTTATGCGCTTTTTTAAAATCACGGTTCCGAACGTAGTCGGATACCTTAAGTTAACATCTCAGAAAATGTATAAAATATACCATAAAATCTATAAATATAAATTAAATAAAATAGTGGAAGTTCTATTCAGTTTATTGAGGATATTTATAGCCACAAACACAATTTTGGAGTTAGTTTAATGAGACAAATGTGGCCTATCACACTTTTGAACATTGTTTTTTTTTTAAATCAGGAGGGATATTATTTGTTGAGATTCCCCTCATTACCCGAATACCTCCCAAATAATATCTATATTCACTTTTTGTCATCATTATTTGTTAAAATTAACAAAAAATATTGTAACAAAGCAGTGTAGCATTCAAGTGTTTTTCAGGAGGAGGGGGAGGATCTAAGCTCGAAAGTCCATACTTCTCATATCATACCCCTATACACCACCAAACATGTTCTTTTGATTTTGTCGATTGTCGGGAACAAAAAACAGTAAAAAATTAATTATTAAATAATTAACTAGTATTATTAATAAAGTTAATTATTAATAATAAATACTTAATCAAATTTGACGTACTATATACATAGGATTATAATCAATGGAAAAAAAAATTCAAGGGCTATGAGTGTTCCGGAACCGGGGACCTCTCCTTGTGTGCGTCACTGTAAAAACAGTTTTTTTTATAATATTAAGCTTAATACAACGTATTAAAGTTTATTGCAAAAGAGATTTACATATCAGCTTTCGTTTAGTTTAAAATTATCTTGATAGAAAGTATATTATTAGAGCACCATTTAATAATTATAGAGGTGAATATTAAAACAATTTAGGATAGGAGAACAAAACAAAAAACATTTTGTCAAAAAAAAAAAGCTGAATATTATGTTAAAACAAAATTTTGAGAGAAATATTCGTAATTTCTGTAAGGAAAACGAAATTTTGGCTTAATTATACCTGTGTATCCTAAAACCAAAACAAAGTATTTCTTAGCCTAGATAAGAAAGTAAAATCCGTAGCTTAACTTTTTTTTTAATCAAATCATTAAAATCGAGAAAGCAAAACTAAAGGTAATATTTTTACCTATTATATAATTTGTATATTTGGGAATAGAAAGGCATGGAAATAACGAAGACATTCTACTAACTCGATTTATTTTTCTAAAGTCATTTTAAAAAACTTGCTTTTTGTGTAAATATATTTATTTCTTGATAAAAATAAAATTTTTGATGTGTCAAATAACTCATAGACCTTTCTGTTGATATAAAATTTGGTGTCCCTTATCAGTAGCCTAAACTGTTATCTGAAAGGGAAGTGCGCACGTAGATCGACTTGGAATCAAAATGGGATATAAAAGACAGCTGAAGAGACCTATAATTTAGCAGGAGTTTTGTTTCGGTATTAGAAGAAGTATTGTTTTGGTTTGGTAAGTCTTTTAATCTGGAAGCCTTTTGATTATTTAATAACCTTATTGATAACTTCGGTTGTTCAATTAAAATAGAAACGTACAGGAGATGAATTGTTTTATTTTGAATCGGGATGTGTAGAAAACACCACATCGCTGGCTTTTCATTTTATTCACCAAATACATATCTTGAGACAGTAACATATAATGTTATAATATCCTTTATGTGTTATATTTTACAGCTAATGTGTATGTGTGTTGGGAAAGGGACCTGTTTTAAATTTTCATTCTTAATTAGAAGTAACGGATAATTTCAATTACACGTGTTTACTCCAAACTTCCCTTTGTAGAATAATATCCAATAAATTATTCAATTCCTAATAGTAAAATACTCAACTTAAGAAAAATATACTCTTAATGAAAAAGAGTTACTTATAATTGTTCAAATTTCTGATTCGCAATTCATCATAATGACCTCATTAATGGTCTACATTATTTACTACACAATGAAAACAAACGAATTTTTCCTCTATTTCCAGTATTGCTAATGAACGTAAGTAATGAGTAAATATAACTAACTAATAGTTCAAATAATGAGAAGAAAAGTGTTGAGTTAACGACAGTAAGAATTGGCATTTCTGATATTTGAAATTTTTTTTAAAATAAAACTGAATATATATAAGACATATAAAAAATATATAAATTATTTTTGCTCAATGAAATTGCATATTAATGAAAAAAATAAAGATATACGATCATACTAATAAAATTTGATTTGTACAATATTAGATTCGCTTTAAATGTTGATATATATGATACACAAACACAATATTAAAATACAGAATATTAAAAAATAGTTAAATATAGATATATATGAAGTGCAAGAAAACACCACATCTGCCGTTATTATAAGAGAAATATAAAAAGAACTGAATGAAATTCATGGGGATGGACGTCTTTTTTTAAAAAATTTGTTTAATATTTGAATCTGAATAGATTCCAAAGTATTATTTTATTCTGTGTGTGTGTTTATTTTTGGTTTTCAATTCAACTTAAAAAGACTGAGCAGACGAGAAAAGTACTGATTTTAGAAGGTATGTATATATTTGATTTTTAATGCAATTAGTATAAAATATAATAAAATTGAATTATTTTAATGAGAATGAAATATGCATTGTATATGACATGCAAGTGTTAATAATTTAAGTAAAACTTGTGAATGCGCAAGTAACACACGTAAAAATACATGATAAGTCTACTCCTGAGTATGTACATAAAATATATGTCTTCTTAAATGTGATTTAATAGCTTAATTATAAAAAGTCACAAAATTTTGTATTGAAGAGCTCCCAGAAAGCAAACTCTGACTACATCATTAAAAAATACATAAGTCAATAAATCTCATAATTCGTCAATAAATCACAAATAATAAGCCGATAAGAAACTCAGAACTATTAAATAATTTAATGATTATAAAAAAAGCAATCTCATAATTCGTCAATAAAAGACAAATAATAAGTCGGCAAGAAACTCAGAACTATTAAATAATTTAATGATTATAAAAAAAAGCAACAAGAAAACTAAAAAAAAAAATTACTTACGCGTTCATTTATAGTCTTCTTAAATAAGGAGCATGTGGTAGTCTTTCCTTGGTCTTCACGACAAACACAAGGATTTTTAGCCGTTATTTACGATTTGAATTTCAGTAGAATGAATCTTCCTTCCGACCCCAAGAGAGAATAGTCTCATACTATATTCTTCTTATCAAGAAAATATTATCTACAAACACACGATGAAGAGAGAGAGAGAGAGAGAAAGTTATACTTACGTTTCCTCTATTGTAATTTATCCTCCCCTGGCTGAACATGATAGAAAAAGATGATGAGTTTTGCTTTCTTTCTTTTTTTTTTGTTTCCACCAGAAAAACTTTCTATTTCTTGAGTAAAGTTGAGTTGCAGTTAATGATAATAGGAGCAATCAACATATTTTTGCTAGTTGCAGGTATAAGTATGTAAAAACTTTAATATGTGCGATAGTTTTTATTGAATATTAACGTCACGATTAAGAACGACACAAGAGCTATATATTGTGTTTGTATCTTGTACTTCGATCCACGTCAATTGACGAGGACGACATCTGTTTTGGCATCCCATTTTCCAAACTTCCAATTCATGCCGATTGCATACTAAAACATAAATAAAAAATCAAAGGAAAAGAAATCGATGCAAATTCCACTTTAAAATTTAGGCATTATCGATTACAAAAATTTCATAAAAATTTAAAAATTTCTTATATAAATTGTGACGTTTGGGAAAATTGATGGGTAGCGTAAGAGTTAAGAAATTAAATAATCGATTTATTTTGTCCACAGCTATTATAACTGCAGCATGTACAGTTGGCTACAAGTTATCAAAATTATTGACTAAGTCCATTCTACTTAATATGTTTTTAGTGAAGAAGGAGGCAAACACAACCGTTCTTTCCAGTGTTTCAAAACGGACCATTTTTCCTCTTTGTTGTGGTGGAGGCGGTCGCCTTTTACGAGTTAAAGCTTGTAGATGGAGTCGGGTTTTCCTCACGACCGTTGGTTATCGGGGTGATGCCAGATGAAAGGACCCCGCAATATTTTTGCAGTGATAGTATGGATATGAATAGTGTTATGCTATCTACATAAAGAAACCTATTTTTGCAGCTGCGTGGCACGAAAGAGTTACAAAATGTATGATCGTTGAGTGATCAGATAAACATAATATCAAATTGGTTGGCTTGAATTAAAACTGTTTGAGTGAATTAGTGAGTAATATTAACGTCGTACTATGCTAACGGCTGTTGGCAACGGACCCCGTAATTTTGAGCCTAGTCAAGTTAAGAGGACGACATTTGAGCTGGCATCTCGATCTCCAAACTACCTGACTACGCCTACAGGAGGACTTCGAGCTCGACAGATTTAACGTACTACGCAGTAGGTTTTCAGTTGCGCCGGGAAATCTGACCCACAATACGCAGACCACGAATATGTGTTTGTGAATTAACCACTGTAGTTTTCAGTTGCGGTTAAGTAACATGGAAGATACCAGGGTTAGCCACAATTGTTCACATCTATTCTAAGCGTCACTACTTTGAACCTTGACAAATTTAAGGGGATTTTGCACGATGGTTTAAGGTTTGATTGATTGATTTATTAACTTAACACTTCAAAGCAATACGACAGCTATTGGGGATGGACATCGTAATTTTGAGCCATAGGTAAATGACTCTTCAAATTTCCACACCACACTAATCGATAATTTTAGGAAGTAAGAGACCAGATGCCATGCAATCTATTTGTTACTGTACCAATCAGGCTATCGTGGCTTTAAAAATCATGACAATTTTTCTTTTTTTTCACCTCTCGGAGTGTTAATAACAGCAAAAAGATGGGCAGTTCAAATCATTCTGCTACCAAGTAGCTGCCAAGGTCACCAACCGAAGCAAGGATTCAAAAATTGAACACTACATGGTTTTACATCCTAGCGATACTGATTGTATGTACCAAGGGTCGGTAACCTATGGCACGTGGTACAATTCTCAGTGGTACTCTGCATTACTCTACAAATTTGTCAATTTTTGAGGGGATGGAAGTTGATAAATTTATAATAGACCTTATTTGACAAACATATTCCGATTTATGGACATTTACGGAATTACGAAAAAATCTAAAGATAAACTTACAGCTATTTTGTAAATTATTGAATGTCATTGCTGGAGAGAGATTTAATTGTTTGAAGAGAGAAAATTGCATGTACTCTGCTTTCCGCTTTTGTTTCTATATACCTAAGTAAAAAAATCTTTCCTCATATGAAAAATATTTCGAGTCCGCTAAGAGAAATTGTTTAACAATTGAAGGTTGAGAATCGTGTCAAATTGAAAGTCACAAATTATACCCCAGATTTAGTGATATGAAAGTAGAGAGAGAGAGAGAGTGGTAGAGCAAGTATTAAGTTCACATTAAATTTTTTTATTTATCTTCTTATTTAAATATAATGAAGGGAAATACTTATTTCCAAGTTGCCTGTTTCTTATTTTAATAATTATGTTTAAAAATGCATAATATAAGCAAAATTTTAATTTCTTAAATTTTTGTAGAAGTGTAGAAGAATTTTTGTTATATTTTATGCTGTTTATTTTTATGTTAAGTAATATTTTTAAATGATACAAAATTAATGTATAATAAACCTGTAAATCTATTTCTTGACTTACATTCTCTAACTCAGTATGCATTATCACGAAAATCCAATCGTTTAAAAAATGTTCTACTTCACGCTGAATCATATTGGTAGATAAGTTTGGCACGCCACAGCTAAAAGGTTGCCGATCCCTGGTGTATACACTCTATGGGGAGTTCTAACTAAGACTTTCCCAATGAATCAGAACTAGTGATGCAAAAACAGCTACGGCGCTTGAGTCAACCAGACTCTCCTTAAATTGAGAATGCATGTCTTCAATGGGAAATGTTCCGAATGACATTTACTCGCAATGATTATGAATTGCAGTAATGGCTTGAAAATAACCTTCTCTATGTTTAATTCTAAATGTCCAACAGCAACGAAAAAAAGACATCCCACACCAGATAGGAGGTACATGGTGACCCGTTCTGCCACAAACTACAAAGGATGTAACTAAAAGTGCCTAAAGACTTGTCCGAGTCGGATTCCTTTATTGCTCCAGTCATCTAGCCCGTGTACGGCAGGACTGTGGACCGACAAGTTGGTGGATCAAATCAACCACTCATGCCAAGTAAGGAAATATAAATGCAGTAAGGACAGAAATAAGTATATTAATGTTCTGTTATGCAATTCAGTGAACTGCTCCTAAAGAAACAATTTACTAAAGCAAAAGTTCCCAAACATTTTGCCTCATAAATACCTTGCCATGTTTTTCGGTTTTGGGTAGATTCTTGCAAACCATTATTGAATTTTTACAAATTTATCAGCTTAAATGTCTTTTTAACAGTAAATTACTTAAAAATTAAATTTCTAACTGTAGTGAAGTATAGTGTTTAAAACATAAGAAGCACATGTTAATTAAATTAAAATTTAATTAATGCATAAAATAACTAGTCAACAAACAAAAGTTTATAATTTGAGGGATGAATATGGCGCTTCAATAACAAATTTTCAACATTTGGCATCAGTCTTGTCAGGTTTAACCCTAAATCTCCTCTTTTCTTTTTTTTTTCTTTTGGAGTTTAGCAACAGCTCTGAAACTCCCTCTCACTAGAAAAAGCAATTAAAATCCTTCTTACAATACTCCATAATTCGGGATAAATAACTGGTATCTTTTTTAAAGCCAAAATTGCTAACATCCGTTTCTAAACTTTACTTGAAGATCTCCGTTACTGCTTATTCCGATCAGTTCCTCTTGAAAAATGACATTTGGTTTGGTTTTTTCCCCATGTGACCAAATGAATTAATTGCCTATTGTGGTAATTATTATAGCCAAAGCTTTCTCAAACCTAGTTTCAAAATCTGAATAAATGGCATTTAAATTTTTAATGTAGATTAAAACGTCTTTTTCCGGTCAGATTGTCTGTGGCCAATTGAGAAACTGGGAAAATTCGCAACGTACAATATTATACTCCTTTAGCTTAATTCTGGCAAGAAATGCTGAAATGATGGTTTTTGTTTCTGCTGTTATCTCTGTATATATATATATGTATAAAACTGTAAATTAACCTTATTATAGTAAACATTTCTGTTAAATCGGTAAATTTTGATTTCCCTTTGATATCTTTTTTTTAAAAAAAATTAGTCATGATTTGGTTAGTGAGATCCAATATCGTAGACCCTTATTTACACCTCATGGATCCCCAGATTACTTTTTCGCTGACGTGGACCCTTTGTAGGTCGTCGCAGACCCCTGGGGTTCGAGATAGACCACTTTGAAAATCACTGAACAAGAGTCTTACAAGAGTTATTAATTAGTTTTACTCCCTCATGAGTATTTCAAAGTAAACTGAGAAATTAATTTTGTATTGAGAAGAGAAATAATGTTTTTTTACTGGGTTTCATTTGATTAGTTAAACATTGGATTATAATTTTATGTTGTCCCAATTTTAATTCACCTTCAAATGAAGAGAATGATAATTGAAGAGTAAGTTGAGAGCCTTACTCTTCTAACTTCCATACTACACCATATGTGGAGAGTAACTTTGAATATCATATATAATAAATAAAGGACTCCACCATTTTACTCATTGATCTTTGGTATAAGTGACTTAAGATTTTGAAACTCTAGTTACGAAGTTTCGTTTTTGTTACCAAGCTATCAGGTTTGAACTGGTTATTTAAATTTACATCGCAACACTTAGGCTATTGATCACAGACCTCGTAATATTTTTCTAGGGTCAAGCGTCCAGGACGATAGCTAGGCTGGTATTTCCTTTTCAAACATCCATACCACTCCAACGGGAAAGCTTTGAGCATGGACAGATTTAAGATACATCAGTCCTACGCGGTGACCAAACTGTCGGAATATCTGGGTGTAAACAAAGAAAATTTACTTTCAGATATCTCGAAAAATGTAAATAATTGCTAAAAGAGCATTAATTTATCATTATTAAATACGCATATTGAAGCCCAGTGGCTGATTGCTGGTGTATAGCGCTTCCACGCCATAGGTCCAGGGTTCAAATCCCGGGCTTGGCAAGGTCGACTCAGTCTTTGATCCCTTCAGTGGGTGTCAATAACTGAATACCAAGCTTGGTTGGAGACTCAACACTGGGTATTTCGCGTCAGAATGACCAGAACATTTTCACCTCAGCACCCAAGGTCACGAAAATTGAGATGGGGACAGTTGGCTTTGAACCTCATGGGCTGTTACGCCACTGAGTTTCTGAGTTTAGTTTTAGTAAATATGCAATTTAATAAATTGATTAACACACAAATGTATCTGATAATAATTAATTCTGTCGTTATCACTGCTCTAATCATGCTACATTTCATAAAATATAGTGATTAAAAACGAGATCATTACTGTAGTTTTCGATTTTAATTAAAGAAACATTAATTATATATATATATATATATAGATCAAATTGCTACATCCCCTTTTTTTACACAATTGAATTTATTACTCTAAAATAGTTACTCAAAGTTTAACGACCGAAAAAAAGCTGTTAATCACTTTTGTTTGATCTATAATAGTAATAAGTTAAACAAGGAAGAATAAAGTTTCTCTGGGAGTTTTCTTAAAGAGAGATATAGTTATGATACTTCATAGTCAACAAGATAGCACTTGAAACACATTCTACTGCTGCCAAATGATATATGGCATGTTTATAGGATTAAAGAAAGAATGTCTGTATCTTTTTTCAGAGATTAAAGAAGTTGCAGGTTCAACGTCTCCAACAAGATTAAAATCATCGGAGATTTTCCCATTTGGCTGATATCCTAGAAATATTTATCATTTTGTTGAGTTATTGCTTTTATTACCGTACTTATTTCATAACTAATTATTTAAGAGTCATCTGAAACAAATTTATTAATGTGGGAGACAACAAGGGGTCCAAGACGTTGGTCTTTCTTCTATTTTATTTTAACATTAAACAAAAATTAATTAAAAAGGTAGTTGTTTTTACAGATAAGATTGACGATGATATTCAGAAGGTAACGCCTGCTCGCGCACCTCTCGCGTTCTCCTTTCTCTCTCTCTCATGTCCAAGAGTTTTTGTTTCTCTTCCACTAGTTCAAGTTTCAGTTTTAATTCACTGCGCCTGCGCGCGAAGACTGCATGCCATAATAAGACTGCCGTTTTGGCTGCATGCCATAACGGCCATTCTGACTGTACGCTGTCCGCAGCGGTATTTCCATGGAGACCAGAGGAGAATCTGAAACATACAAAAAAAAACGGAACAGACAAGGACTATACGACAAATATATAGAGATTAAACATATCATAATTTTTCTGAACTAGACAGTTTCTCCATCATGTGAAGGCACCTCTTCGACATCCGGAAGGTTCCACAGGAAAACATTGTGTTTCACAGGCATAAGAACGTCTTTTTTAACAAGTTGATCTTTGGTTGAACGCATCGATATTTTCCTCTCTAGAGTTCTGGACGTCTGTTCAAAACGATTTCTCTTTTTCCTTCGCTTCCACTGCCAAGGCTCAAAAATTTTTCGGAGCAACACAAACCGATGATGTTTACTCTTCATAGGTAAAGGGTTAGGTGAGCGGGAGATAAATTCCACGGAACTCGTTTTCATGGCACCATTGGCTTTCTTACACAATACTATATCAGAACATTTTTCTCTTACAATACTCAATTTTAACTTAGTACTCTTAATTTTATTACATTTATAATCCTTAATTAGAGAACTCGAATCATTTCTAGTATTAAAGTTTTTAACATGTGTCAAATCATAACTACAGTTTTCTATCACATTTGCAACATAAAAAATAGAATTAGAATAGGCACTGGAATTAGCGCCCAAAGAGGATCCACTTTCATTCAATAAAACATCGCTCTTTGCGTGGCCTAGTTTCTTTATTTCAGAATATACACTGGGATGTATAATAAATTCTTCGGTCAAGGTCGGTGATATTGCCGTTCTCACACTTAAGCTAGGAGAGTGTTGATTAAGAGAAATATTTATGGGTTTAACTTCTACCATACGCTGTTCGCCAAAACATGAACTTAATGTTATGATCTCTTCGGAAGATGTTTGCACTCTAATTAGTGAGGAATTTAAAACTGGGATCTGGCAACCTGAATCAATCAAAGCTGTTACGGGCTGATTTTCTACAAAAATGTTTACGTATTGAAGATTTGCGCATTCATCGCTATTTTGTTTTTCGCTCTCTTTTTTCAAAGTATTCACGATTATTCTATTATGGATGTGGTCATTAGGTTCTTTAGGTTTAAAACGCTTCTCACAGTCTCTTGCGCAATGAGATGAATCACCGCATATATAGCAATTTTTTTTTCTCTTTCATGATATTGAGGATAGTTCTCTTTAACCTTTGGTTTAAAGTTTTGTGATCTATTTTTAAAGGGGTCTTGGGTATATCCATAAGTAATAGGAATTTCTTTATGTGATCCGCTTCTAGATGAAATATAAATATCACACTCTTTAGCTAAATCAATAGGCCTAAACCAATCTTCTGCTTCTCGAATGCCAATATGAGTTGCAGTTTCCTTATTTAAAGTTTCAAATAATTTATCAGAAATTATAAGATCACATAGAGATTCAAAGGAATTAACTTTTCTTAACGAACAATAATATTGGAAGTTTGCCGTCAATCTTGCAGCAAATTGGATGTATGTCTCGCCTGATGATTTTACAGCATTTTTAAATGAGTTTAAACACTCGCGAGGGGTTAATCGGAATTCTCTGAGTACTATAGATTTTAGTTTTTCATAGTCGTTTAATTCCTCTTCTTTAATATACAGTAAGACGTTATGAGCTCTTTCGCCCAGAAGATTTATTAAAATTTCAGATTTATATTCGTCATTTATTTTCTTGGTTAAAAATGCGCGTTCTAATGATTGGAAGAACAGATTAAAATTTTCAGATCTGGTGGGAACAGGAAGAGATAAAGTTTTTATACTTTTTATCATATTTTCTATGTTAGTTTCGAACTGTTTTTCTTCGACTTTAGCTGCAGGATTTAAACTTAATGCTTTATTTTTAGCCAATTGAAGTTCGATTTCTTTTTCTAATTTTGCTAACTGAAGTTTCGCGAGCTCAATTTTTTGTTCTGAAGTTACCTCTCTTTCGTTTTGCGATACTCTCTCATCTATACAATTTTGAATTAAAGTTTTAACGAAATCTGAATCACTTTCAAATGTACTACTGTTCTCAATTTTAGTCTTTAGTTTAACTATAGTGTCAGTACTCTCTACAGTACCGTCTAGCTCCTCAACAACTCTTATGAGATCCTCTTTAAGAGCGTTTTTATACATTTTATAAAAATATGAAAAGATCCTACCTTTTTTTTTTTTCTGGCTCCCTTGTTGCTCGCACGTACGATGTATCCAATGAAGAAAAATTTCGATTCCACTGATTTCACCTCTTCGCAGGTAATATAGTTGAAATTGTGGTTCCGGCCTCTACACAGGCGGATTATTCACACTGAGTTAGTTCCAACCTCTACACAGGCGGGATTTTGAGGGTTCGTTGAAAAATACACCTCTACACAGGTTATTTTGTTATTTGTTCCGACCTCTACACAGGCGGAATATTTGTCGATGGTTCGTTGAAAAATACACCTCTACACAGGTTATTTTGTTATTTGTTCCGACCTCTACACAGGCGGAATGAAGTTGAAAAATTCAACCTCTACACAGGTTGAACGAAGTTTCCGAAAAATGGCGGCGCGTCTCCTTCACGGACGCTGTTGTTCATTGTCCAGACTTTGGTTCAAAATCGAAATTTTATCGATCGCGGCCGAGCCCCCATAACTTGTGGGAGACAACAAGGGGTCCAAGACGTTGGTCTTTCTTCTATTTTATTTTAACATTAAACAAAAATTAATTAAAAAGGTAGTTGTTTTTACAGATAAGATTGACGATGATATTCAGAAGGTAACGCCTGCTCGCGCACCTCTCGCGTTCTCCTTTCTCTCTCTCTCATGTCCAAGAGTTTTTGTTTCTCTTCCACTAGTTCAAGTTTCAGTTTTAATTCACTGCGCCTGCGCGCGAAGACTGCTTGGTTTTGGCTGCATGCCATATTAATCTGTTGCAGGCATAAATTTATATATATATATATATATATATATATATATATATATATATATATATTATAAATATGAAAGTTTGTGAGGATTTTTGAGGGTCTTTCACGCAAAAACAACTGCATGGATTTCAATGAAACTTTACAGTAATATATAGCTTATACATCAGAATAACACATAGGCTAGAAATTAAAGCATAGGCTATAATTTATAAAAAATTGTAAAAAGTGTCCAAAATATAACGATATTTGTCAAGTAAGTAGGAAAAAATTCTGGCATCTTCTAGCAAATCTGGCTTGCGCTGCAAAAAAGCCCACGTCAGCCTGTATCTTCTCTTTTGTTTGTGAAAAACTCTTTTTGTTTTGGCTACGCAAGGGGCACGCTTCTAATTAATTCCTGTGATCAGAATAATGCCTATTTTTTATTTCAAATTAAAACTAAGTTTTGAAGGGAGAGGTTGTTATAAATCTCTCTTTATTTTAATGTTTTTTTAATGATTTTATTATGCACATTTGGTAGTAAGAAATTGATCTTTTTTTCAAAATAAATGCTTTTATCAGTTCTGGTACTTAAGGTAAATAAACTTTCTCTTTCACACTGCATCATTTGGACAAATTTTCAAAATTTGTTTGTGGTTAGTAGTAAATTATAACGCTATAATTTTAATTGAATAGGCAGATATAATTATTTTTATACTTAAAAACGCAATAAGTACTGTACTGTATTTTTTGGAGTGTGAGAGTGAGTGAATATTAATGTCACACTGTGTGTGTGTTCAGCTACACGAGGGCTTTTGGCAACGGATCACGTAATTTTGAACCATGGTCAAGTGACGTGGACGACACCTGAGCTGGCACCCCCTTCTCCTAACTACCACACCACACCAACTTAGAAGGAATATTCTACCAATACTTAGCAGGAATATTCTTTGAAATCCACTCTTCCAAGATATATGGCAGCACGGGTTCTATGATGAGTATTTTAGCGGGAAAGGCGAATAGTTTTGTAGCAGATACTGCTATAAATCTCTCTATTTTAATGTTTTTTTTATGAATTTATCATGCACATTTGATAGTAAGAAATTGATCTTTTTTCCAAATAAATGCTTTTATCAGTTCTGATACTTAAAGTAAATAAACTTTCTCTTTCACACTGCATCATTTGGACAAATTTTCAAAATTTGTTTGTGGTTAGTAGTTAATTATAACGCTATAATTTTAATTGAATAGGCAGATATAATTATTTTTATACTTAAAAACGCAATAACTACTGTACTGTATTTTTTGGAGTGTGAGAGTGAGTGAATATTAATGTCACACTGTGTGTGTGTGTTCAGCTACACGAGGGCTTTTGGCAACGGATCACGTAATTTTGAACCATGGTCAAGTGACGTGGACGACACCTGAGCTGACACACCCTTCTCCTAACTACCACACCACACCAACTTAGAAGGAATATTCTACCAATACTTAGCAGGAATATTCTTTGAAATCCACTCTTCCAAGATATATGGCAGCACGGGTTCCATGATGAGTATTTTAGCGGAAAAAAATAGTTTGTCAAAATTAAAGTGTCTTATGTTTTTGTATGTTAATGAAGACCTTAGAAAATGATTTGACTACTTATTTTAAGTGAACGATATATATAATTAATTTTACAGTGAAATATCTTTAATTAATTTCTTAGCTCTAACGGATTAAAATATTTATACGATAATAAAATATTTCAATATGATAATTATTCTGGTATTGGACACTTAACTAGATTTTGTATAGTAAGCAGATATTTTACATATTCTCAAGTGGGAGGGCTATTTTATTCATGACTATTTTTAGCGTTTTTATCTTCCCTTCAAAGCGCTGACAAAACACTTAAGTATTCCCTCCACTATCAAATGAAGACTATTAAAATTACCAAAATATGATAGTAATCTTATTAATACAGGTCAGTAATCATTAATTCTAAAATTTAATATCTTTAGAAAAAGTATTTAAGAAATATTTCTCCTGAATATTAAACATCTTTTATAATGGAAGTATAATTATACACTCATGGACGAAAAAAATTAGCGCACCAAGAAATAATTGCGAGATCGTAATGAAACTTGGCATGAAGGTACATGTCGGGGAGATATGTAAATGATTAGAAATACAGCGTGATTGAGCATCACGTATAGCCGGTAGAGGGTATTTAACGTCGTTCTCCGTGGAGTATAATACCGGTAACCAAAGCTTGTTTGAGTGTGATGAATCGTTTACAAAGTAAGAGCTAAGGTAGACATGCCATTACGCCGTTTTCAAAGACTATATGAGTAGTTGTAGCAGTTTGAAA
This sequence comes from Trichonephila clavipes, assembly GCA_019973935.1. Taxonomy (NCBI): domain Eukaryota; kingdom Metazoa; phylum Arthropoda; class Arachnida; order Araneae; family Nephilidae; genus Trichonephila; species Trichonephila clavipes. Next base: position 424,109 of record BMAU01006228.1, read on the forward strand.
GGGAGAGAATCATCAGCATGATGGAAGCTGGGTGGTCAGCTAGGCGAGTAGCTCGTCAATTAGGCCGCTCTGATTATGTTGTGAGGAGGTGTTGGGACCAGTGGATCCGAGAGATGTCATTTACACAAAGACCAGGATCAGGACGTCCTCGACAGACCAGTCGTCGAGAAGACCACCACATCGTAAGAAATGCCCGCGTACAGCCAACTGCTTCATCGGCCACCATCCAGGCACAGGTAGCACCTTCACTAGGGACCCCTGTATCTTCTCGAACCATACAAAGGCGCCTGGATGAAGGACATTTGGGATCACGGCGACCATTACGTGTGCTGCCCTTGACGCCCACCCATCGACGCCTCCGTTTGGAGGGGTGCCGCGCACAAGGAAAGTGGACTGGAGCGGAATGGAACGAGGTCGTCTTTAGTGACGAATCCAGATTCATTCTCAGCAGTGATGACAATCGTGTTCGTGTGTGGAGACCCCGTGGTGAACGCTTCAATCCTGTCTTTGCTTTACAGCGACACACCGCTCCTACAGCTGGTGTGATGGTATAGGGTGCCATTGCCTACAATACACGGTCACTCTTAGTATTGATCCGTGGCACCATGACAGCCCAGCGGTATGTCCATGACATCCTCCAACCACATGTGTTGTCACTCATGCAATGGCTACCAGGAGTCATTTTTCAACAAGACAATGCTCGACCTCACACAGCAAGGGTGTCACAAGACTGTCTCCGCAGAGTTACTACCCTTCCTTAGCCTTCCAGATCCCCAGATTTGTCTCCAATCGAGCATATCTAGGATTATTTGGGATGGTGAGTTGGGCATCCCTCGAGTTTAAACGAACTAGATGCAAGGTTACAGCAAATATGGAACGAAATGTCTCAAGACATCATACAGAACTTATATGTCTCAATGCCCGATTGTATTGCATCGTGCATTCGCGCTAGAGGGGGTGAAACAGGGTATTTAATCATCCGTTCTTTTACCTTTTTCTCTGAAGTAAATTATCCTTTTTCTTTGATTTTCTAATCGTTTACTTATATCAAAGTAGTCATTACGTATGTAAAGTTTCGTTACATTTTGACGACTCCTTCTTGGTGCGCTAATCTTTTTGTCCATGAGTATATACATATATATATGTAAGAATAATTAAATTAGATTTAAAATTAAATTCCCTATACACAACATTTAACTATTATTTCCCATTACACCTTCAAATAGTGTATTAAACACCCAATTAATTCTCAGAATAGATGTTCCAAACAAACCAATTCTAACCCCGGATCATTACTTTTTATAGTCCATATGTCCGCATTAACTTTCAAGTACAACTCATAAAATAAGAGATGCTTCACACATCTAGGCATAAGTGGTAAGTACACTTGCATTTTCACTCGGCGCCGTTTTCTCTTAGCGACAGAACATGTAGATGGCTCACTGAATAAAAACCGTTTTTAAGAAAGCTTGGTTTTAATATGAAACATGTCATATACATATATATATACATATATATATATATACATATATATATATATATACATATATATACATATATATATATATATATATATGTGTGTGTGTGTGTGTACTTTATGTAACACTAAAGAATATCTATTTTAGTCTGAGCATCTTCATTAGTATTTGTTTTTGTCATTGAAAATTAATTAGTTTTAATAATTCACGGTTACCATGTAAGCAAATTACTTGAAAGCCTCTTTTTTTTGTGCGTGAGTGAGTGAGTGAATATTAACGTCGCACTGTTCAGCTACTCGGAGGGTTTTGGCGATGGACCTCGTAATTTTGAATCATGGTCAAGTGACGAGGATGACACCTGAGCTGGCGCCCCCTCTCTCCTAACTACCACATCACACGAACTGGAGGACGTTTGAGCTCTGGACAGATTTAACGTACATCGCTCCCCTACACGGTGCTTCTTTAGTGGTACTGGGTTCGAACTCGTGACGTTCCAGCCACGATCCCATACATTGACCACTAGGCTACCACGGTCATTTTGTGCGTGAGTATGTATATACTAGGAACTATATTTAAAACATATTTTAAATAAGAATTTCTGTAATAAGAATATTTCCTTATTGCTAAACCTTTTACTTATTTTCTACTACTTGTTAATGTACGAATACGGACACGCGTTTTTTTTATTATTTGAGATCTCTCTCTATTGTGATTTATACACTCATGTCCATAAATTAAGGATAATTCAGAATCACACAGAAATTGAACTGTAAAATAAAAATTTCACCTGTAGAATTATCACACACATTTTGAAGAAAAATATACAAATTACAGGAAACCACCAGATGGCGCGGAGAGTACGTCACAATGACGAGAGTGTAAGAGAGGGGTGTATAAGGAATGGTGGCAAAGAAGTAAAATTGTTCACAAGCGCTTTAAAAACCTTTCAGTGCAATAATCGTACAGTTATGGCACAAAGGAAGCATTTGGATGATTTTTTACGTGGTAGAATTATTGGACGACTGGAATATGGACGTACTCAGCTGGAAGTATCCGAGGAACTTGGAATCGCCCAGACTGTCATCTCCAGGCTTTGGCAACGATTCCAAGATGATGGTAATGTGAGTAGATGTTACAGCACAGGTCGCCCCCGAGTTACAACGCCGAATGAGGGCCGGTATTTGGCAGTTACTGCCAAAAGAAATAGACGGAGCACAGCATCAGACCTGTCTCGTCAGCTCTCTTCAGCTACCGGTACGACAGTTTCAAGGCGGAGCCGGTACAGACGCTTAGGGCACATTGTTCTATATGCTCATAGGCCTTTCAGATGTGTTCCACTTACCGCAACTCACTGTCACCTGCGATTAACCAGGAGTAGAGAGCATGCATTGTGGACACCACAACAGTGGTATTGTGTGATGTTTTCCGACGAATCCAGGTTTAGTTTGCAGTCTGATTCTCGCCGGACTTTAATATGGAGGGTGCCACAGGTACCCGTTACCACCAAGAGAACACCATTGAACGACACCGTTACGGTGGTGCAGGATGGCTCGGTTGGGGAGGAATTATTCTTGGTTCCAGAACTGACCTGCATGATCAGAGTGTAACGATGTCAGGCCACATCTATCGGGATGTTATTCTGGAACAACATGTACGTTTGTTTCGGGGCGCCATGGGTGCTGGATTTCTGTCTATGGATGACAACGCCCGTCCTCACCGTGCAAACATTGTAGACGAATGCCTTCAATCAGAGGATATCACCCGTATGAATTGGTTAGCATACTCACCGGACTTGAATCAAATCGAGCATGTGTGGGATATGCTTGGCCGACGAATTGCAGCCCGTCAACCCCCTCCCACCTGTCTACCGGAAATTCGGAGGGCATTGCTTGATGAGTGGTGTAATATTCCCGAAGATCAGATTGATAATTTGATACTCAGCATGCCTAGGCGTTGTAAGGCCTGTATTGCATCGTCCGGGAGACATACTCCGTATTAACCATCATACTAACCATGTTATATTGTTTTTTGTAAATAGGTTCTTTTTTGAAACTTGCTCCAGGGAGTAAAAATCGCAATTTTTATTAATTATGTCAAACATATAGCATCTTTTTTGCTCTTTACTTTTTGTTTAGTAAATAGACTTTACAAATAAGTCAAATTTGTTTTGCTTCTGTCTCTTTCTTTGCTGAACTTCATTATCCTTAATTTATGAACATGAGTGTACTTTAAATACATTTATATGTAAAAATATAAATGAGAGAATATGAAAGAGAGTGATATCAGCTTTGATGTCGTTATCATCTGTAAATATTGAAGTCGTCCGTCAACTTTATTCTATTATGCATCATGTGTTGTGTGATGTTGATTTAACTCTAGTTCAGAAGTGGATTCCACACTGCAACAACCATCGAATCCAGTAAAGGGGAGAAGAAAAATCGGACAAAGATGGGTAATAACGTGTAAAAAAATTCAAATTTAAAATAATATTTTTTGTCAAAAATTATTCAATCAATTAAATAACCTTTTAATAAAAATGGCATTTATGGCCGGATAAATCTAAAAGGTAAAGTTGTTTTTTTTTTCTTCTGAAAACTATATTAAAATAAGTTTTATATTCTCGTCTCTGTTTCAGGAAACGATATTAAGGAAAGTTCGTTTCATTCAATTCCTTTTTTATTCTGTTCTTACACCAATCTTTCAAAGCAAAAAATTATGAAAACTTATTCAATTTGATAAATTTCAACTTTTAAATATAACTTAATTTTTGATTCGACGTGAGCAAATAAAAGCATATGCTTAAAAACTTTCCTGATTTATCTCTTTTTGATATTTCAAAGGCTGAGTAGACGTATGCACACATGTGGTGAAGGTCGCCGAATTCATTGTCAGACTATAAATAAAAAGCATCATGCAATTCTAGGTGACAGACATTTACAAAAGCATAGAGTTTAACTGCTTTCTATATACGAATGCAATCCCGTACTTAAGAAAATAAAAGAATATCTTAGCAAGAAATTTTAGATAGAAGATTTTTCATTGAATCTACCCGTAATGCAATCATTTAGAGAGTATAGATGAGACTCAATCAGACTTAATATTTCATCACATTCAAAATATTTCTACGTATCGTGGGAAATTTATGTAAATTTGTTTTGAAGAACAGGCAATTCTCTCTCTCACAGTTAACGAAAATTTTGCTTAGATATTTAATAAAAAATGGGTAATCATAGGAAATACATAGTTTATTTAGATAAGTGAATGCAGTTTAAGAATGTAATTAAAAATAAAAGGTGGATTTTTTTTTCCAATTTGTTTCGAGGTGAAACGTTTGCAAAGAAAGCATACCGGGCACTTTTATAAGCATTATTCATAAGGAAGAATTTTTATATATCAAAACCGAAGATTAAAATTACCTTTCCTGTTCGTACAGTATGCTTGGAAATTATTCTACGGTGACTTGAGAGATCTTTTGTACAACTGTCACAAATACTGAACAAAAAACAATACTCTATTTTGATACGGAATTAGCATTTATATAAATATCTCTTGAAGGAAAAAAAAGCTTTGTATCAATAAATATATTTCATTTTAAGTAAATGGCTGTTTTCCTAATTGTTATTTCTCAATCTCACCAAATGTTGTTCGAAAGATCGTAAATGTTAAAAATACTTAACCGAAACAAAAACTTAAAATAAAAACAACTGATGACGGCATAATAAAAAACCAAACCCAAAAGGCTTAATCTAATTCAATCTGAACTAGCTATGTGGCATGGGGCTGGAAGTCCTTTCATCCAATTACGCCGCCTTAAGTATTTATGAGGCAAAGACAGTGGTGCACTTGAAATACTCCAGCGTTTATCCGCTCTACCGAGAAGAATCTGAGGCATTCTCGACTAAGAAAAGAATAGATATAACCGACCGAATTCCCAAAAATGTGAGGCAAGTGACATACGTTCGCAATAAAGCTAGACCAACCACTAGATGGCTCTGGAGTTGGCCTATCGTTGCCATACCAACCACCGACATTCTTGGTACGTCTGCGTTGCCCCAACTTCTATAACCACGGCATCTCAGTTTGTTTTCCTTTGGGACAACAGCCTCTTTGCCTTGGTTGGAGTGTTTATATGATTGGGGATATCAGGAAGTCCATTCCTTGCGTTCTTCTATCCGCCAAGACTATCAGGCCACTAACTGAATTTATTATTATTAAAAGCCCTTCGAATGAAAATTATGGAGGTCACTTTATTGGGTTCAGAATATCTCGCGATCACTTCTGGAATGTGGATTATTATCTCCAAAGTGAGCAAACATTGAAGGGTCCGAGAATTTAATTATTTTAAGCTGGACTAATAAAAACTGACCGCTTGCTCTCCCAAGTGGGGGCTTCGACTTTTTTTGCTCAGTGGCAGGAAAGAAAAAGAGATTATATTGAAAGATAACTTTATATATACACGATCTCATATTGGTTCGCTTTTACAAGTCACAAAAAATTGCTTTAATTACATTTGCAGTATTCAAATTTTCATAATATTTGAAAATTGTAATTGAATGTATAAATCTGTATGTTAATGAGGTAGTAATAACTTTTAAAATCAGTAACAATTTAATTACCTTTTTCAGAGCTATTATTATTTAATAATTAAATTATACAAATTTTTAACTAAATTAGTTAAAAATATTTTTTTTTACAAAAATGTTTCTTCTAAATTTAAGGTATACGAATACGTTAAGAGCTCTTTTTTTAAAAAAACGTCACTTATAAAAAGAACTATATACCCTTTAACTTTACTTTAAATGTAGATAAGCTATGTTTATCTAACATTTGCAATAAACTGTTTAAATTTCAGAAAATTGGTAAATTTGTAGGAGATTTTGAAGAAACTTTAAAAACATTTAAAAAATTCTACATGAAAATACATCGACCCAATTTGTATAAATATAGTATCAAAATAATCCTTATATATATGTATCTACGGCCTGTAGTAAAATTTTTTGATTACATACACATAAAAAAAAATTCCAAAGCTAGCTGAACAACCCATAAAAGAAATTTGCCAAATTTTACAACACCGTTACACACAAATACTAGACCATAATTTAAAAACTATTCTTATCAGTGGCGCACACAAGGGGGTCTTGGGGGTCCGGACCCCCCCAAAGCCCTTGATATGTTTTCCGATTGATTATAATTCTAAGTTTACAGTACGTAAAATTTAATTAAGTATTTGTTATTAATGATTAATTTTATCAGTTAATGCTAATTATTTATTCAATAATTAGTTTTTTGCTCCCGAAAATCGACAAAATCAAAAGGTGCATGATACAAGAATGGTGAACTTTCGTCCCCGGACCCCCTTGAAAATTCCTGTGTGTGCTACTGATTCTTATTATGAGCTTTCTTTCACAAAACGCCCTAGAAAACATTGTGAGAAAAATGATACCAAGTTTCAAAGATATTTAATGGTAATATTTTGAATTGTCATTTTTGAAATTTTTAAAATATACGCGAAAAAAGTGATTTTGAGAAAAATGCATTTTCAGTGCAATTTATCGAATGATTTTACTTACAATTACTTAATTAAAATCCCCTGTTTTCACGCTTATATCTTCTTTTTACTTATTTTTAATCGTTTTTTAAGCTAATCTATTTTTTTTTCTGGCAACTTTTGCTACTGACAGAGAATGTCATTTAGACTCTGTTACTCAAATTTCATAAAGTTCTGCAAAACTTTTTAATGTTAATACACCATTAGATACACTGGAATCTTTCAATATATTTAACAATCCCTGAAATCTCTTAAAATTTAAAGTAATATTTTTTTCATGGCTAACTCAAGCATAATCTTGCACAACACTAACTTTTGTTTCAAAATGCACAGGATAACATAATAACGATATCATATTACTTAAAATTCCTAGTTTAAAAATAATAATTTGTTATTGTTTTCTGGAACATTTGTAGGTTTTAAAGAGTTAATTAGCTTTTTGATTCACTTACTGTTGGAATATTTAAATCGGTACTAATTTTTTTTTCGTTCTCGAAAATTAAAACCTTATTAAGGTACCTATTTGCTTTGTACTGACGTCTACGGGAATAACTTTTACTTTTGTTACATCTCATTATTATTTAAAAAAATAATACAAGATAATAATTCACTGATATTCTGTGAAATAAAGCTCATAACTTTTGTTTTGCAACCACACAAGCAGAGTTTTTATCAAATAAAGTTGAATGTAATATATATATATATAACGTACACTCAAGAGCCAAAACATTATGACCACCTGTCAGTAACGAGTTGGCCCACCTTTGCGGACAACACACCTTCAACCCGCCTTGGCATGAATGCCACAAGTCCTTGGTAGATGGCCGGAGACAGATTGTACCAGATGTTTAAGCAACGGTCACGCAAATCCGAGATATTGTGAATTGGTGGTCTTTGAACTCTGAGCTGCTGTCCCATGACATCCCAAATTTGTTCTATCTGATTGACATCCGGTGAGTGAGGCGGCCAGGATATTAACTGGAATTCAGCATCATATTCCTGGAACCACTCCAACACAATTTTAGCCTTGTGACACGGGGCGTTGTCCTGTTGGAATATTCCATTTACAGCTGGAGAAATAGAGGCCATGTAATGGTGCAACAGGTTTGCAATGATTTTCAGATACCCTGTAGCATTCATGGTCTGCTCTACCACAACTTCGCGTCCCAGAAATGCCCAAGAAAACGTCCCTCAAAGCATAATACTGCCACCACCAGCCTGTGTATGACCTACTGTACATTGAGTGAGCAACTGTTTTCCTGGAAGACGACGTATCCTGATATGACCATAAGCGTGATGAATGACAAACCATGATTCATCTGACCAGGCAACTCTCTCCCACTGATCCATGGACCAGTCGCGATGTTCCCGGGGGCCCAACGCAGGAGCAGTTGGTGATGCCACTTGGTCAGCAAAGGCACAGGAGTGGGACGTTTGCAGCGTAGCCCCATTTCCAACAGTGTCCGCTGAACAGTGTGCTCCAATACTATTCTACTTGGTCCTGCATTGTATTGGGCTGTCAACTGAGCCACTGTCTTGCTCCGGTTTTGCTTCACCATGCGAGACAGTCTCCGATGACCTTTTTCTTTGATAGCGTGTAGACGTCTAACACCATGTCGTCTACTGCTGGTTTCACCGTCATTCTTCCACTTTGCATAAGTACTAACAACTGTACATCACGAACAACCCACGAGTCGTGCAGTTTTGGAAATACTTGTTCCGAGCCTTCGAGCCATTACAATCTGCCCTCTATCAAAGTCGCTTAGATCCGTAGCCTTTCCCATCACACACAGAAATAAGTGAAAAAATGATTCTTCAGACTCTCCAGCAGCAGTTAAATACCACTTCCACTTGATCACGTGCCCTCCACATCGTCCAGGCGAGTTCATTGCAAAATGTAGGGATGGTCATAATGTTTTGGCTTTTGAGTGTATTGTAGTAGCGTTGGCCGGTGTTGGTTGCTGTCATATCTGGTTTATTGAAAATATCTTTAGAATTGAATTTCATCTTTTATTTTGAAGTACCCAAAGCGTAACTGGTCTATCACTTTCTATTTTACATCTATTCGTTAAAAACACGTAAGCAGACAAGTATAACAGAAGCGACATCTTGACGGACACAACACAAAGACACAGAGGTGCAGTTATTTCCATTTTTACATGACGAAGGCAAGCAGACAAAGCGAGCGATTACACAAGATCTTTACTTTTATACTAGCAGTGGTTATTACGTAATAGTAGCTCTGATTGGATAGAATGGGCGGGACAGGGATTTCAGACTAGCCGATTACGATTAAGATTACAGTGTTATTTTTAAACTAAAGAATAAAAGTTTGTTTAAATATTAATACAAAAAGTTAGCAAAAGGATACTAGAGGGAATTATTACATTTCCCCCTCCGTAAGATGCGTGTGTGCACCAGGGCCCTCGACACAGACCCGTATCTTGCAGAAATATTAAATTTAAAATTTTGAATAAAATTATTATTAATTTAAAAACTTCTTGCACTACCCGGTAATGACATACATAGCATGATCTCCAACGCAGAAATTAGATAATAGAAAAATATAAAAACAAAAATATATACTTGTTCAGTGTACGTATGTAAATGTAGAGCGCCCTCTAGCGCTCAGAGTGTCTAACGAATCTGTGTAACCTCTGACTCCACCGAGTAAGGAGTCGAAACGAGCAAGCTGAGCAACAAGTAATAAAAACTACAGTCCACTTACTGAGAGAGAATTCTTTTATGAGTTTTTACTTGTGTACCCAACATTCTGGTCCTGTCTCAGCCGGAGCGACCTATGCATTGAAAATACGAGGTATGTGCTGTAGTTTTTTGACTTTCGTTAAAAAATCGAACTTTAAACTTTAACGATGTTTAAAGGAGCAAAAAAAGAAGACTTGAGGCGAATCGCTTCTGAATTAGAGTTGTGTGTGAGTGATAAACTAACTGTTTTAGACTTCATGGATCTTATAAAAAACTGTGATAGATACAAAAACGATCCTGATTCAGTGCATGAGTTAGCAAATTTAATTATCGAAGAAAGGAAGTATGACGAAAGTCAGCAATTAGAGTTAGAAAAATAAGAGAAAAGTCTAAGCTTGATTTAGAGATAGCGAGAATACGAGCAAATGATAAAAGACAATAATACTGAAGTTAATTGTAATGATTCCTTTTTCTGTGGATTCTTTAATTAAAAGTATCCGCACACTTACAGTGAAAATTCCCGACAAACCTGAGGGGGTGGAGTTTCTTTTTTATCATTAGAACGTGCATTTGCAGCCAAAAGTGTTACTGATAAATTTAAGCCTGAGATTTTGTTAAATTTATTAGGAGAAAAAGCTGCAAATATCATTATATATCTGAACGATGAGGATCTTAAAAATTATGATAAAATAAAGTCCATAATACTCAAGAATTTGAGCCAACTCCTCAATCGTGTTTAGAGAATTTTAAGAAAGCAACACGACAAAATTGTGAATCCCATGTCCAGTTTGCGAGTAGATTAACAACAAATTGGGAATACTATTTAAAATTGAGAAATGTTTCAAATTTCGAGGTATTAAAACAATTAATAGTTTCAGACAAAATATTTAGTACTTTAGATAAAGAAACCGCATCGCATATTAGTGTCAGACAAGCAGATAAATGGTTTGATCCTTTAACGTTGGGAAAAGAAATTGATTTATTTTATTCATCGCGAGGAAAACCACTGAGTGAGAATATTAATTATTGTCGCAAAAATCAAAATTCTAAAAATATGTCTAGAGTATTTTTCTCAGATGTCAAGGGAAAAAAATGTGTTTTGTGTCAATCTGATAGTCATTTTTTAAATAAATGTCCTCAATATAAGCAATTATCAGTAAATAAACGGGTAGAACTTGTTAAAAATAATTCCTTGTGTTTTAATTGTTTAAATTTGCATAGAGTCAAGTTTTGTAAATCTAAAGTTCTTTGTAAATGCTGCAAAAAAGCATCATTCTTCCTTGTGTTTCTCTGGAGACCCAAATTTTACGAGTGAAAGGGTCATTCAACCTTCTTCATTGGGGGCAGAAAGAGCCGAAAACAGAGGAATCCTCGATGGGTCAACTTTCAGCGAAGGCGTCTGTGTTCAAACCCATAAATTACATAGGGAGATTTCGAAAGAGGTGTCTTCTCAGGGTTTAGATCTGTTTACTGCAACGAGTTACGTAAAATCGAAATCCGTTTTACTTGCAACCGCGATTTGTTTCATTAAAGATTCCTTTGGGAAAATGCAGGAAGTCAGAGCACTGTTGGACGGTGGTTCAACAAGCAATTTTATTTCGCAACAGTGTATGAATAGACTCAATTTAAAAGAGAGAAAATAAACATTTTAGTTTCAGGATTAAATAATTCAGAGTTAACGATTAAATCGCGCGTTAATGCAACAATTGCAAATAGAGGAAATAGTTATGAAACTAATGCAGACTTTTTTGTAGTGCCGCGAATTACGGATATGATTCCTTCTCAACCATTTAACGTTAGTTTGGGTAATTTCAGTAGAGAGAAATTAGCGGATGAAAATTTCAACATTCCGGGAAATATTGATTTATTGTTAGGAGCAGAAATCTTTTATGAAATTCTTTTACCAGGACAAACAAATCTTTTAAATACAAAATTAATTTTTCAGAATACAGTCTTCGGCTATATTGCGAGTGGGAGTATTCCAGTTTCTAGTGAAAATAAACCTCACTGTGGGTTAATCAAAGATAATGTCGATTTAGAAAAGACAATGAGGAGATTTTGGGAAATCGAAAATGTTGAACCTGAGACAATAAAAAATAAGGAAACGATAATTTGTGAGGAGCATTTTCAAAAAAATCATACTAGAGATAGTACGGGAAGATATATAGTATCTATGCCATTTAAAAAGGATCCAAATTGTTTAGGCCAGTCAAAAGATATTGCCCTTAAAAATTAAATTCTTTATGGAATAGATTAAAGCGTGAGCCTAACTATTTAAAATTATATAGAGATTTTTAAAAGAGTATAAAGAGCTAGGCCATATGCAAGAGGTAGACGAGAGAGAGGAGTGTGGAATGTATTTCATACCACATCTTGGTGTTTATCGCTCTGATAAAAAAACAAGTAAATTGAGAGTAGTTTTAATGCGTCGAGTGCAACTACAAATGGTTATTCTTTAAACTCTCTACAATACAATGGGGGAGTTGCTCAAAATGACCTTTTTTCAATAATGGTTCGCTTTAGAAAGCACATATTTGCATTCATTGCGGATGTGCAAAAAATGTATCGAATGATTTGGATTAATCCAGATCAGCGTAAACTTCAGCGCATTCTGTGGAGAGAACATGGACGAACCAATAAAAACGTTTGAGTTGTCAACTGTGACCTATGGAACAACGAGTGCACCATTTTTAGCGACACGTACGCTAAAACAATTAGCCCTAGATGAAGCAGGGAATTTTCCATTAGGGTCTTCAGTTGTGATGAGTGACATGTACATTGATGATGTACTTACCGGTGCAGAGACCTTATTAGAAGCAAAAGAACTGAAAAATCAACTGATCAATATCTTCGCTAAAGGAGGTATGGTTTTGCATAAGTGGTGCGGAAATAATACGGAATTGATTGAGGTTTCCGAGAATTATGATTTTTCAGATTCATCAGAGATAAAAGTGTTGGGTGTTTATTGGAACCCCAAGCATGATTGCTTCTCCTTCAGAGTAAAAATAGACTTGCACGAATTAAATACCAAACGGGATGTTTTGTCAACCATCGCCAGGATATATGATCCTCTAGGTCTTTTAGGTCCTGTGGTGGCGAAGGCGAAAATCTTCCTTCAAAAATTATGGATGTTAAAGATTGATTGGACGGATTTGCTTCCAGATACAATCAATAGAGAATGGCGACAATTTGACGAATCACTTCAGGTAGTAAATGACATCAACATCAATCGATGCATTGTGGTAGAGCAACCGGAAGTGATCGAGCTGCATGGATTCTCCGACGCATCCCAGTCAGCATATGGAGCTGTCGTCTACTGCAAATCCATAACCTCAGATGGAAAGATGCTTGTGCATCTTATTGCCAGTAAATCCCGAGTTGCGCCTACCAAGCAAACAACGATTCCCAGACTTGAGCTATGTGCCGCTGTGCTGTTAGCAAAATTAGTGCATCGTGTCAAGCAAGCTTTGAAATTAAATGTGACTAATACTTTTCTTTGGAGTGACTCCATGATAGTTTTGTCATGGATAAGGAAGGAGTCATATCAACTAAAAACCTTTGTGGCTAACAGGATTGCTACAATCCAGGAGATGACTTCCAGTGAGCAATGGCGTTATGTGGCAACAGAGGACAATCCTGCCGACTTCGTTTCCAGAGGAATGGATTCTCTAAAACTTAAAACCTGTGAGTTGTGGTGGAATGGTCCTAAATTTCTGATGAGCAACCAGTACCCACAACGACAAATTCCTGTTGCAGTGATCAAGGATCCAGGTGAACTTAAAAACTGTAGTGACTTTTCTAACTTTTTCTTGATTCTGCTACTAACTCTTTTTGTAAATAATTTACTTAACCTTAGTAATGACTATTTTAAAATTATTCGTGTCTTAAGTTTTATTTGTAGATTTATTTATAATTGTAAGAACAAAGAAAGCAAGAGAATTGGGCCTCTAGATTTAGGAGAATTAAAAAAGGCTGAACAGCTTTTATTGAAATTAGTACAAAAGGAAGAGTTTAAAGTAGAGATGAATGGTATTCAAAATTCTGCCATGGTACCTTCCAACAGTCGAGTAAAAACACTCAATCCATTTATTGATAGTGAAGGGATTTTGAGAGTTGGAGGTCGATTGAGAAATAGTGATATTAATTATAACCAGAAATTTCCAATTCTTTTGCCTTCGAAACATAAATTGACTTATTTAATAGTTGAGTATTTTCATAAAAGGTTTTTACATAGTGGTCCACAATCCTTGTTGTATCAGATCAGGCAAAATTTTGGATATTGAATGGCCGTAATATTTGTAGAAAAGTTGTTCATAATTGTGTAATTTGTTGTAAGGCCAATCCTACTCGCACTGATCAAATAATGGCTGACTTGCCAAAGGATAGAGTTATCAAAAACTATCCATTCAATGTGTCAGGGTGTGGACTTGTGTGGCCCCTTTTACATTAAGTATAAAGGGCAGAGAAAAGGTGTATATAACAAAATCTATGTTTGTATATTTATATGTTTTGTTTCTAAAGCTGTGCACTTAGATATTGTGACTGATTTAACCTCTAATGCATTTATTGCTACACTTAAGCGTTTTATATTTAGAAGAGATGAATGTGCTAAGTTGTATTCTGATAATGCAACAAATTTTGTGGGTGAAAATATAGAACTTAAAAAAATGTTTAATTTGGTGTGTAAACCTGATGAGGCACTTGCAAGTTATATGGCCTCTGAAGGAATAGATTGAAATTCCTCCCCCTAGAGCCCCAAATTTTGGAGGTCTCTGGGAGGCAGGCGTTAAATCTTTTAAGTTCTATTTAAAGAGAGTAGTAGGTAACATTAGATTAACATATGAAGAGTTTCTGACCGTGATTATCCAAATAGAGGGGATGTTAAATTCTCGTCCTCTTGTCCCATTATCTTCTGACTTAGATGATTTAAATGTATTGACTCCTTCTCATTTTTTGATAGGTAGATCAATTACATCAATTGTTGAGCCTGATTTAACTAATTTAAATGAAAATAGGTTGGATAATTGGCAGAAAATTACAAAAATAATTCAATTAATTTGGAAAAGGTGGAGTGTAGACTATTTAAATAGTTTGCAGCAGAGAAATAAGTGGCATTTCGAGAAAAGAATGCTAAAATTGGAGATATGATTATAATAAAAGAGGATAATTTACCTTCATGTCAATGGTCATTAGGTAGAATCAACAATATTTATCCAGGAAAGGATTCTAAAGTAAGAGTAGTGGAAGTCAAAACCACTAGAGGTATATTTAAGAGGCCCATTTCGAAACTGTGCATTCTACCAATTGAAACAGTGTGTGTGTGTGAAGTAGCATATATATAACCCTTTAGATAGTAATGTTTGTGTGTAGAATAGTAATTTTTTTTAAAATTCTGTGTGATTTATCAATTGCTTTATACATTGTCTTCATTTGTATGCTGTTTTGTTTGTATTTTGAAGTATTGTATTTCTGTGTGTTATCTTTATGATTATGTTCTATGTAAATCTTGCATGTTGAAAAACATTGCAAGGCCGGGCGGCATGTTCAGTGTACGTATGTAAATGTAGAGCGCCCTCTAGCGCTCAGAGTGTCTAACGAATCTGTGTAACCTCTGACTCCACCGAGTAAGGAGTCGAAACGAGCAAGCTGAGCAACAAGTAATAAAAACTACAGTCCACTTACTGAGAGAGAATTCTTTTATGAGTTTTTACTTGTGTACCCAACAATACTGTTAATTTCAATTCTTCAGGAGAATAATGAGTTCTCAATTTTGAAATGTGGACAATTTCAGATTAACACTATTTAAAAAATTCTCTTCAATTAAGCATTAACGTAAAAATATTTAAAAACTGGTAAAAATATAATTTTTAAAGTATGTAAAAATTTTTAGACAACCATCCACCAAATTATTACAATTGGCTATGAATTCAAAAATATAAATTCCTAAAATACAGAAAATAAATTTTCCCCAAAATAGATAAAAAATTGTTTACAAGAGCACTGAGGGTGAAAATAGACTAGAAAAAACAAATTAAGAGATTGACCCACGCATTGCACGATCATTAAGCCAAGTTTTCCTTCTTATCGTGTAATAATGCACAATAACTTCAAAAACAGAATTTTCCCAAGACTGGAAATTGCAAGTCAACCGAAAAAGAATCTATATTTCTTTAAAACTATTTATTATTTATTTTTTATTCATATTAGGCTTTAATTCTTAGAATGGTACAAGTTAGGAAGCAATAGTATTTTGACAGTCAAAGGTGTAGTCCTTTGAGGTAATCACTATGCACACTCCTTACAAAACCCTTCTTATTTATTATTTCTTCTATATGTAAACATTTGCTTTTTCTTTTATTTATTTATTAATATTTCCTCAGCCTAAGTGCTCTCAAAACCGTTATCATTTTATTCACATTTAAAGTTGTTCATTTTCCTTTCAGATAAATTGAATGATTGTAATAGAGTAAATATATATATATTATCATAGTAAAAATTCTTAAAACCACATAAATACATCAAATAGTATCAACATAAAATTCTCAAAATAAAAATATCAAAACATTGGTAAGAATTCAATAAACACTTGAAAAAACTATAAAGGCACTAATTCTCACATTCAAAATATAAAATATTAGCCCGAGATCTTCGGAAACGTTTTTAAAATTGTAACCTTAAAAAAACACATACTCAATAATAGGTGGAGTTGACTGCCCAATCAATAATTTTTAGATATAATCGAAAAATAAAAATGACTCGTTACACACAGATTGAAAAACAGAATAAACCATAAAACAGTACAAAAGTGGTAGGGACCAAAATATAATAAAAAGTAAAACGATGGGGTAAGACCCATATAATATTAATAAGAAACACTAGAGAGGAACCAGACACATATAAGAAAAACAGCCGGGGTATATATATATATATATATTTCTATATATATACATATACTAGCTGGTATACCCGTTCTTCGCACGGGTGAACTGAAATATTAAACAACACAGATTGAAGGAGAAAGAAGTTTTTAATGAATTAATTTTATGTGAATTGCAAATTAAACAAAAAAAGGTTTTGCATATCTCAGCTAAACAAAAAAAAGAAAGAAAGAAAAACACCTTTGTTAAATTTTAAGTATGTAGATCTAATATAGCTGATAAAAAGGATTTTTTTTTATTTATAATTCCTCGTAACACCCTTGAGGGTCGATTTTTGAAAATACCTCCCTAAGCTGATCTCTGCTCAGCAAAAGTAACACATTGTTAAAAATTTTGCGTAATGAACACTTAAAATATTGTAACTAATTTATATCTGAAAGTGTAATACATTAATATTACTTTCTGTTGTATTTATTTTATGTTAAAATTGTCATATTCGTAAGCAACGCCGTTTCTTAAATTATAATGGCTATAATGGCGATTCAATGAAAAACACAGCGAAATGATAACGATAGAGTCAAGTTGGCAAATGTCTAGCTTCTTTCATAGCTCGAGCTTTATTAGAGCTTTGTAAGACCCGGCGTGTAGGGAGCGATGCACGTTAATGCTTTATCTACCACATTATGATTTACTGCAGTTTTTTTCATGCAATATTTTTTTTTGGATCACTACATTGAAAATTAAGGGATATATATAAACGAAATACTCCACTTTGGGAAATTTAATCCGTTAGAGATAATAAATTAATTAAAGATATTCCACAGTAAAATTAATTATGTACACCGTTCACTCTTAAAATAAATAATCAAATCATTTTCTAAGGCCTTCATTAACAGACAAAAACATAAGACACTTAAATTCTGACTTTGTGAAGGTCCCTCGGGACCTCACTTTGAGAACGAGAATAATTTTGAGTCACAAAAGAACCAGTAGCCATTTTTATAAATAACTTTCTTTATTTGGTTATCTTTCCCAAATAGAATCAAAAACTTATTAACAATAATTTTATTAATATTATGAGGTTTTAAAGATAATATCCTTTAAATTAACTCAATTAATTAATGATCTAATTAATTAATTTATTAAATAACGATCACGCAGAAATTACCACGATAAGAGATCCTAGAATTATATTTAATAATGTTCTTGTTGAACATTTAACTTTAATCTGACTCTTAAAACTTTAATGAGACTTTAAAGTCAAAATAATATTTACCACTCGGAATCTCGATTCTTCATGAGATTAAATTATCAACAACAATAAGATTTCAATTCAAATTCACTATAACTCTATGTTTCAATGTCTATCTCCTACTGCTCTAACTTTACTATTTCGTTTGACTTAAATACTGAATCTAATCTGCATAACAAGGAATCCTGTCCGCTTTTTGGAGTTGATTGGAAATAGGTAGGGAATTAAATTTCCCTAAAAAGGTCGGTTCAGAAGGTTAGTGATAAAGTTCCGTATAGATTCGTCACAACTTAAACTATTTTTTTGGGACAAAAATAATAATCTTTGCAATCCGCTGAAAACGCCTTCAGCTGAAAACGCATATCTGCTGCAAAACTGTTCACCTTCTTCGCTAAAATACTCATCATAGAACCCGTGCTGCCATATATCTTGGAAGAGTGGATTTCAAAGAATATTCGTGCTAAGTATTGGTAGAATAATCTTTCTAAGTAGGTGTGGTGTGGTAGTTAGGAGAAGAGGGTGCCAGCTCAGGTGTCGTCCACGTCACTTGACCATGGTTCAAAATTACGTGATCCGTTGCCAAAAGCCCTCATGTAGCTGAACAGTGCGACGTTAATATTCACTCGTTCCAAAAGATACAGTACAGTAGTTTTAATTATTTTTATACTTAAAAATGCAATATCCGCCTATTCAATTAAAATTATATATATAGCGTTATAATTAACTACTAACCACAAAATAACTATGCAAATATGTCCAAATGATGTAGCGTGAAAGACAAAGTTTATCTACTGTAGTTACCAGAAGCAATAAAAGTATTTATTTTGAAAAAAAGATCAATTTCTTACTACCAAATGTGCATAATAAAATCATTAAAAAACATTCAAATAAAGAGAGATTTATAACAACCTCTCCCTCAAAACTTAGTTTTACTCTGAAATAAAAAAAAATTAGGGATTATGCTGATCAGAGGAATTAATTAGAAGCGAGCGCCTTGCGTAGCCAAAACAAAAAGGCTTCTTTCACAAACAAAAGATAGATATATGCTGACGTGGGCTTTTTTGCAGCGCACGCCAGAATTGCTTGCAGATGGCAGAATTTTTTCTAATTACTTGACAAATATCGTTATATTTTGGAGACTTCTCACAATATCTTTACAAATTATAGCCTATGCTATAAATTACAGCCTATGTGTTATTCTGATGTATAAGCTATATTACTGTAAAGTTTCATTAAAATCCATTCAGTTGTTTTTGCGTGAAAGACACCCAAACATCCTCACAAACTTTCGCATTTATAATATATATCTAGATTATGATCAGTCGTCTTAATTATAATAAATTTCTTAAATATTTTAAAATCAATCATTCAAAAACCAATTTAGAAAATAATATGCACTCAATTTAAAGCAGAATAAAAGAAAGAAATGCTTTTCACTGGGTTGAAAAATAGCTAGTGTTGCACATTTTTTCACATTACATTAAACCAAAACACATCTCTTGCACTTCAAGGTTAGGATCGTTCTTTCTTTTTCATTGGAACACTGAACTAATTATCGAATTGTAGACTGCTTATTTTTTTAACACATATTGGCGGATGAAATAAACTATTTTTTTCTCTGCTGTAACTATTGCAGATTAGGAAGACGAATTCGACGAAGCCGAGAAACGGGAAATTTCCCTTTCCGGACACCTTTGCACATCAGATAAATGAACACACAAGCAGAATTATTTTTTTTCTTTTCTTCATTTTGGCGCAGTACTTTTAAAATTTTGGTGTAAGATTTCTTTTTTAGACATTACGTGAAATATTGACGAAATTTTCATATTTCTTTCAATCTTTCATCTTTTTCTTGCACCGTGTTGGTTGTTGACAAATCTGGTTTAGTGAAAACAACTTTAGAATTGAGTTTCATCTTTAATTATGAAGCTCACATCACACACACAGCAGATTAAAACACAATTGCGGTACATTTTCACATCTATTTGTTAAAAACACGAAAAAAGACATATATAACAGAAGCGACATCTTGACGGACACAACACAAAGACACAGAGTTGTAGTTATTTACATTTTTACATGATGAAGGCAAGCAGACAAAGCGAGCGATTACACAAGATCTTTACTTTTATACTAGCAGTGGTTATTACGTAATAGTAGCTCTGATTGGATAGAATGGGCGGGACAGGGATTTCAGACTAGCCGATTACGATTAAGATTACAGTGTTATTTTTAAACTAAAGAATAAAAGTTTGTTTAAATATTAATACAAAAAGTTAACAAAAAAGAAACTAGAGGGAATTATTACATATATATATATATATATATATATTGCTAGATTTACTTTTTAAATACTCTCAGAATGTGCAATTATTTTTTCTATTAAATTAAAAGTTCGTTTAAATTATATTAAAAAGATATGGTATTCAAATCCTGTTTTACGAGTTTAAGTGCATTTAAACGGAAATTTCCGGTAACTTAAATATCCACTTCCGTTTTTCCGCTCTTTACTAATTCTTTAATGTATTAGCTTCCAAGTGACATAGAAACAAAATAAGAACAGCTTTATAAAGCTAAATAAATGTTTATTCTATAAAATCAAAAACTTAAAATGTGATTTTTTGCAAAAATTGACCATTTTAACGTATTTGCAGTAGCGCACGCAGAAGTTTTCCAAAGGGGGGTCCAGGGTCGAAAGTCCACCATTCTCCTTTTGATTTTGTCGATTTGGGGGAACAAAAAACATTAAAAAACTATTTATTGAATAAATAATTAGCATTAATTAGTAAAATTAATCATTAAAAACAAATATTTAATTAAATTTTACGTATTATATACTTAAAATTATAATCAATCGGGAAAAAAATCAAGGGCTTTGGGGGGTTCCGGACCCTTTGGACACCCCCATGTGTGCGCCACTGTGTGTGTGTGCGTATTTGTATACCTTAAAATGTAACCACGGTATGTTGGTTGCTAAAGAAGCGAATACGTAAATACAGGGTCACGAGTTAGTAGTCTTGTTCTTCCAAACATCATTATAAGGGATTTTGACTCACAATGAATCAATCTGTTGTGGTTCATAAATTGCCCAAGCGTGGGGTGCCCGTTCTGGTGTCAACCACTTCGTGTAAGCGTGGTCCAAAAGTTTGAATCTTCTATAGTTTATGGGCATTTGTGTGGGCGAATACAGTGGAAAACGTTCAATATAAAAATGATTAATCTGTTTTTATTAATGTCGAACTGTGAATCAACATGAGTGACGGGCCTCAAAATTTTTAACTGGAATTAGATGACCAGGATGGCATCCGAGTTGAACTCATATCAAGAATCGAAGTTGGTATCTCTAAAAACTGGATGCCACATTAACAGCCAGCGTGGGCGAAACCCCTGTGTGAGCTGTGTAGAAACCTACTCTCTATATGTACCACACTAATGAGAGAACTTAAGATTCTTGACGGATTGAACACGGACAAGCCAATCTCTCTCTCTCTCTAGGACGAATCTTAAGCAAATTGAAACTTCGCGATAAACATGTTCACTAGGTTATACCATTGCCTATTCGACTTTTAAGATTTAAGTAAGTTACAAATAAATGGATAAAGTCCATAATCCTAATTTTAATAACTACATTTTATCGATTTTCATGATAACTTTTATTTTTGTATGGAAAATCAAAATCATTGTTATTTTTAGTAATACATCAATTTATATTTATTGCATCGTGCCATTTGATTGATGAGAGCTTTATACTTTACATAAAAGTATTTGATTTAGGAACACAATACTATACGATATAATTTTTATAAGCAAACGACAATTTTAATAACGTAATATTTATAAACTTAAAAATTTAATTTCATTATGAATATTTCTGATGATAAGACTTCCTTCATACAAATCAACTTTTATAATATACATTCCAGAATGAGATTTTAGTATGATTAACGCTACACTAGAATTCGGTAAACTTGAAATAGTATTAAAAAGATATTGTAATTAAGAATATGTGTATGTGAACTAAATTCACACACACACACAGTTATAATTGTTTAATTATAGAGATTAAAAGTTTTTTCAAATTGAGATGGTCTATGCAATAACTATTTCAGATGATGACTTTTTTCAAAAGAGACTTTTTTTTACTTAAACATATTTTGTATCAAAAACAATTCTAAAATACCATTGTATACTACCTTGGAGTTCTCAACGGAGGCCAAATTACAGATGTGACAACAGAATCTGACACCTTACGCTTTTTATATCGAAGCAAACCAAGGGTGGTTTTGGATTAATACATAGAAATCCCCATTATTTCATATGATGATCGTAGACAGTGTAAAAACATAAATTAGCAATCTTCCATCCACAAAACCCGAAATTTAATTAATTGTTAACCAATGTTCACATCATAGTTAACGGCTTATGAATGATGAGAAGGAAATGAGTTGGACACAAAAAAATTGAGTTTTTTAATTTACAAAAAATTGCCTGATTTCTTTAATTTCTTTTTATTCTGTGTTGAAAAGTCGTTGCTTGAAAAGTTGGATCTTTCTCGCTTTCAACAGTGATACATTATCACACAAATCTTTCTCGATTAAAGTTATTAAAAAAAACAACTTATATCTCATTTATTCGCAATTTTTCTCTACGAAATAAAAAAATTAATAGTTTTCTAAAGACGTTTACTTTTTTGTGTGAGCTTGATTCTGCTTAAGATCTATCTCATGAATGTATATAACAGTTTCTGAAATGTATTAAAGTTATCAACAAATAAAATATAGTTTTATAAACTTTCTTCAGACAGGAATTGTTAGCATTTAATGAGATTTATAAATTTAATTCTTACTAAACATTAGTTTTTTACAAGAAATTCTTGATTTAATCCTTCATAACACTTTTCTTCTACAAAATACATTCATAAATGTTAACATGTATCGATATTTGTGACACAATAGGACAATGCTTCAATTAGATGATTTTCATCCGTTAGTACGCTTTCCAGTTAAAAGTTTGTTCGAAAGAAATTTGATGAAAAATCCATCTGGAAGAATAATATATTTAAAACAATAAAATTATGTATTAGTGTATAGTTATCATATGAGGACTATTACAGTCACAAATTTACAAATTGACTGCTTTATTATGGAGATATTATCAAAGTTTGAGTATCAATAACGCTCCCAAAAGGAATTATCTGCAGATCTTTTAAATAAGAACCATTTTCAAGATCTTTGAGTGATTTTTAATTTAAACAAATGTGTTCCTACTCACGCTATCCTGTGAAACTGAAACTATTTCGAACTGCTGAAGTGATATCAGTATCCTCGTATTATATACCTCCCTCTCTCTATCGCTCTGTTTAACCCCTCTCATTCAAATTTTCTTTATTCAAAGCGATAAAAAAAATTCAAAAAAAATTGAAAGGGGAGAAAACTCTCAGCTAAAGAATGAAGCCCAGGATTCGGATCGTGCTTTACGAAGGGATCCTTTTTTTTTTCCATCTCACATTTCTGCCCTTTGTACTAGTTCCCCGTTCCGCCACCAGTGGCGCACCCAGCGTTGCCTATGCTACGCTCTTCTCTGCTTCCCTCTCTACTAATGAGAGAAACTGAGGAATTTTCAATAATGGCTAGGAGGTTCCAGGCTTTTCGACCGTGGCTAATAAACGATCGGAATGCGACAACGGTTGGTTTTAGACAATATGCTTGCAGCAATATTTTGTCGGCTTAGGCGTCAACCAACCTCATAAAACCCTCACCTTTCCCACCCCTTTTCCATCCATTTCACTAACTCTCGGTTCTTTGTGTGAGGGGCATCTGATTTTGGCGGTGGATAGCCGTGTTGGCTTCCGTTTGACATTGTTACTGCTTTTGATATAGCATAAGAACCAGTTTGAATAGCATATAAAAGAAATATGCTTTTATTTTGTCAACTTTTAAGTCAAATCGGTAAAGGTTAACATTAGGGGTTGTTTTTTTTCAATTCCTACTATTAGTTCACTCTCTCTCTATATATATTTATTTATATATGTATCTTGTTCAAATTTTCAATCGTTAATAAAATACTTTTTATTCATCCACTCAAGTTCAAACACATTTTTTTAATACTTGTTGTGGATGACACTTGATGTTAATACAGTTTTTTTAAATATTAATTCATTAATTGAATTTGATTAATTAGTTTTAGTTTTATATGGGAGAAAAAAATTAAATTTGTTCCGGAAGAAGGCAATAGATGTGCGTGGTGACAGTATATATTGATTATCTACTACAAGGTATGAAAAGCTCAATTAGTTTTCCAAGCATTGCTAGAGATGGGTGGATTTTTCTTTGTTGAATTAAGTAGGAATTGACTTTAAAAAAGTTTTTTTTTATATATATTACTTGTTTTATAGAAGAATGAAGTAGAAAAGAGTACAGATAGTGAGGCTAAAAGAAAAAAAAATAGCTATTATATTTAATATTTTAAAAAATGAATTTATTAAGCTCGTTTCCATAAAAATATTTCAAATCTGCTTTTTTAATTACAAAGTTAGCCGCATAAGTATGATTAATTAATTTACTTTATTGGTTGATTTAACATTGAGTAGTCACCAGTAGAGCACACAGGAATTTTTCAAGGGGGGTGGGGTCCGGGGTCGAAAGTTCACCATTCTTGTATCATGCTCCTTTTGATTTTGTCGATTTTCGGGAACAAAACACAGTAAAAAACTAATTATTGAATAAATAATTAGCATTAATTAATAAAATTAATCATTAATAATAAATACTTAATTAAATGTTACGTACTGTATAATTAGAATAATAATCAATCGCGGAAAAAATATCAAGGGCTTTTGGGGGGTCCGGACCCCCACTTGTGTGCGCCACTGGTAGTCACTGGCTGTTGACTTGTCACACAGCCTGTTTGTGATGTTTAAGTTGATGTATCTCTCTCTCATGCTCTCAACTTGCACTTCTTATGAAGAAACACGTGATTAACTTAGCTCTCTACAGACTGGTTCTTTGTCCATTAAATAATCGCAATCTTATGAGAATGTAAAATTTAAATTAAGAATGAAAATGATGAAACTTCTGAAAAGAAAAAGGAATATTATTAACTATTTTTAAAAACTTTGAAGTTAAGCTCTCTTGTTTCCATTTATTTATTTCTAATTTCTTAAAACTTCTTTCAGTCATTTTCTTGTTGTGTAGTTCAACTTCTTTTTTATTCTGGTGGAGAACAATTAATAATTCCAATGATTGTTTACTTAACGTTTTCTAGCACCGTATTTTTAACGGCCGCAAGGCCTGTTAACCACAACCAATTCGCCTCACAATTATGAACCGAAACTCAGATAACGAGTTTTTACCTAAACTGACACCCCAATCTTCCCAGCCATGCCCCGCCAACGAGAAGATTTTAAACTCTGACAGATTTAATATGCAGCAGCTTCTGTATGACTCTTTAATGGAAAAATAGGGCCTCATAGAAACATTTAACTCAACTAAAACAATACCAACCACTAGTTTGAAGACAAGACCTTTCGGTCATCATGACTAACAGAGACATCTTAAGGCATGGCCAATACCAAGGGCGAGCTCTGGCCTAAGGCCTCACCCTCGGTGGGGGGCCTCGTTTCGTTTTCGAATCAGTCTTAATAAGTCCATGCACCGGGTAGTTTTAACAATCAAAAATTATTTCTGGACATATTCTCCGAAAAACAGGGAATTTCAAACTACATGTCAACTGGCAAAAGTGGCAAGACTGTATTGTTACGTGATGAACGTTGTCCATGTGTCAAGGGTTAAGCTTAACACCATAAACATCCATTCGACTCATACAGTTTAAATGTGATCCTTGGAGTCAGTTTGTAAGATTGTGATTCGTGTACATTTATTTGTTTCAAATTACCGTTTATACGATTATTTGACAATACATGCTATATACTGTCTACTTTTAAAGATCACTGGTAAAGCCTTCTTTTGCATAAGGGCCCAGGAACTCAAAAAATCTTGAGATTTCTCTGGGTCCACAGGGTCTCAAATAGTCTTAAAACGTCCTTGATAACTACATAACGATTCTACATATTTTTTTTTCACAAAAAAAAATATTTCTGTAAATTTAAAGACAAATTCTTATAATTTTAGAATTTAATGGAACTAAAAAATATAATAAAAATGCACTAATGCTCAAAGTTTGAAGAATTTTCACATTCAATCTAATTTCTCGAAAAGTACTCAAAGAAAGATAAAATTAATATTTCCAAATAAAGATGTAGATTTTTAGAGGGGATTGCGTAAACGTACATATACGTACGGACTATGCACTTATAGAGAAATGTTTTGTAAATGCATGTACCAATATCCGAGCATCGCTCGCTCTCATACCTCCGTAAAGCAGTGCTTCCCAAACTCTCAATATTGGCGACCCAATATTCAACCAAACTTTTCATCGCCCCTCCCTTCATACAATAACAATGCATTGAATTAAAAAGAATAACTTGACGCTAAAGCTACAATACGACTTGAACATCTTAAGTTCCACTGGCTTATATAAACGTCTCGAACAGCCAAAGCATTAATTGCTCCGGACGTATATATACGTCTTTCTGTGCACTGCTATCCATAAATTTATTCCAAAGGCCTTGGAATGCAGTGAAAGGACCTTAACAGTGTTTGCGAAGGATTTACTTATTTCAGAGGATATGCTTAGTTATATATATATATTCATTTTCTTCTCTCCCTCTCCATGCATCACATATGCGCGCTTTCGTGGAAAACGGTGGCACTGGGAAGCAAACCGCTTAACTTTTAAACGGCAGTTAGGGGATTTATTATAAACCGTACAGATTACCAAGATAAGTGTTATTTTTTTGTATATAATTTTATATATGACAAGCCTCTGGGGTCACTGCTAATTTTTAAACTTGTACTTAACGTAGTATTGTTAAATTAATTATAAAATACATTGCGTAGTACTAATACATTTATAAGTGTAAATGAATATTTTATTTTTTACTATGTCAGAATGAATTTTTAAATTAATCTTTGTTTTTTTTTAATCTTTTTGTCTTTTGCGCACCCCTCGTTGAGTTATCACGGCCCCCTGGGGGGCATGCCCCCCAGTTTGAGAAACGCTGCCGTTACGAGTTAAAAACAAGCATTTGTTGTTGATGCTAATACCACCTGTCTATCGATTTCCACGAAATTCACTGCTGCAAAGGGCTGGATGTACGCATGCCGTTATCCGTAGCTTTGAGCATCGTGTAGGTGACCATACGTTTTGGCTCGGCTCCACTCCAATTTTGAGGTAAAACATCCTGGAGATGGTCAGGGGCCTCCCGCCTCTCTTACACCAGCCTTACGAGAGGACTTGTGGCTCAACGGCTATTTAAAGTACCCCCATTCCGTGAAGGCACTATACATTTACAAACATCCATGCCTCCTCCGAGATTCGAACCCAGGCTCTTTGGCACAGCAGTCATGGTAACTAACCCCTATACCTGATGGGCGGAGCAAACTTTTAAAATGGGTATCCATCAATGTTTAGATAATGTAATATGGAGTTGAATCGCTGTAAGATTTGAAGCGGGAAGTGTCAAGTGCTGATTGCGAAAGACTTTATTGTAACGACCAGCTTTCGTGCAACGTATGGAAAGGATTCAGTGAGACCGGATCTGTAGAGAGAAGGCTTGAGTAAAGTTGTACAAGAGCCACTACGATCCGTGAAGATCGAGATTTATTATTTCGATCGATTTTGCAGCGAGGCATGATAGGGGTACATTAGCTTCCAGCTATCTCGTAAACTTCATACGACCACGGAAATGTAAGTTTCAAGTGTTACTACTTATACAGAAGGTTACATGAGAGATTCCTGCTAACTAGAATACCTGTAGTTTTCTTACCACTTACTTCTGAGTAATAAATAAATAAATATTTAGCCCAGTGTAGAGAATGTCGACATCAGAGCAGCGTTTCCCAAACTATGGTGAGCGAGCATATTGAAAAGTCGAAAACAAAAGATTATTTTTTTAAAGAAATTATTAATTTACTAAAAATAAACAAACACAATATAGTCGGACCTCTTTATAACGAAGTCGCTAAATCACAGAAAAAAGTTCGTTACATGGAAAATTCGTTATATACTTCGTTTATGTACTTTATAAACCACATAAAACAAATTTTAAATCCATAAATACTATGTATTGAAAAAGTTATTATTCACATCTTTTTTTAAAATTAATATGTTTATTTTATATATCTTACCCACCAAGAAAAAAAAGATAGAAAGAAAAACTGCAATGAAAGCAAGAAAAAAGAATGTCGAAGAATACACTGTATTTTCAATATTAAGAAAATAATTTTATATTCAAATTAACGAATTTTAAGGACATTTTCAAATTTAAAGCATACAAGTAATATTAAACATACATTATTTCATAACTAGAACACGGGAATTATATAAAATACAATCATTATCATTATTTTATAACTCCACTGAGTGTGAAAGGGGATATCGAAGATGTATCTAGTGAACTGGACAATGGGGGTTGAAGGTTGCACTTTTCGGATGAAACACCAAGAATTCTATTACTCTTGGCGAGTTAGACAAACAATAAAAAAAGGGAATATCTTGAAAGAAAGAATAACTTGAAATACTTAGAAATACTTTAAAAATAGGGAGAAAAAATAATTGAATCACAAAATAAAAAGTTCGTTATATAGAAAATACACTTCACTAAAGAGAGGTTATTTTACGAAGAAAATCATATGAAATGTTCAAGATTCCAGGAAAAAGTTCGTTATGTAGAAAAATTCGCAATATAGAGGTTCATTATATAGAAGTTCGACTGTACTTTCTGACATAATAAAAAAATAAAATACGCATTTACACTGATATAATGCACTTATAAATGTATCAGTACTGCACACTGAATTTTATAATTAATTTAACAATACGAAGTTAAGAAAAAGTTTAATAATTATCATTAACCCCATGGGCTTGTCATATATAAAATTACACTCATCTTCATAATTTAAGGATAATTCAGAGTAACTCAGAAATCAAGTTCTAATATATATATAAATATATCACCCGTAAAATTGTGAAGATCCCCTTCGATTTCACTTTGAGAACGAGAATAATTTTGAGTCAAAGAAGAACCAGTAGCCATTTTTGTAAATAACTTTCTTTATTTGGTTATCTTTCCCAAATATATATAGAATCAAAGACTTTTAATAACAAATAAATCAAAATAGCTTCATGAAGTTTAAAAGGGACTTTCCTTTATATTAACTTAAATATTTAATGATCCAATTAATTAACAATTAGAATATCGATCACGCAGAGATTACCGCAATAAGAGATCCCAGAATTATATTCAATAATGTACCTGCTGAACATTTACTTTTAATCTCACTCCTGATATAAAACTTTAATGAGACTTTAATTATAAATAAATATTTACCACACTGAATCTCAGCTCTTCATGTGCCTAATTTATCCACCTAGAAATCTTCAATAATAAATCTCTAACTTCACTATTATAACTTTCTGCTTCAATCTCGCTCTCCTACTACC
This sequence comes from Trichonephila clavipes, assembly GCA_019973935.1. NCBI lineage: Eukaryota > Metazoa > Arthropoda > Arachnida > Araneae > Nephilidae > Trichonephila > Trichonephila clavipes. The sequence goes on from BMAU01006228.1 coordinate 453,536, forward strand.
TCTCACCTCTTTTTGGAGCTGATTGGAAATAGGTAGGGAATTAAATTTCCCTAAAAAAGACGTCTCAGAAGGTTAGTGATAAAGTTCCGTATAGATTTGTCACAAAATGACTACGCACATCTTCAAAAATCATATGCAAATTGCAGGAAACCACCAGATGACACCAATAGTACGTCACGATGAGAGTGTAAGAGGAAGATATATAAGGAATACAATCAAAGAAGCAACGTTGCTTACAAACGCTTTATTAGCCTTTCAGTGCAATAATCACATAATTCTGACACAAATGACGCATTTGGATAATTTTTTACGTGGTAGAGTCATCGGCCGTCTGGAATGTGGGTGTACCCAACTGGAAGTATTCGAGGATTTGGAATCGCCCAGAGTCTCATCTCCAGGCTTTGACAACTATTTCAAGATGATGGTAATGTGAGTAGAGGTTACAACTCTGGTCCCACCCGAGTTACAACGCTGAATGAGGACTGGTATTTGGCAGTTACCCCCCAAAAAACCCGACGAAGCACATCATCAGATCCGTTCTGTCAGCTCTCTTCAGCTACTGGTGCGACAGTTTCAAGGGGCAGACCGTGTACAGACGCTTAGGAGAGATTGGTCTATATATACTCGTAGACCTGTCAAATGTGTTCCACTTACTGGAACTCAGGTTAGCCTGGTGTAGAGAGCATGCATTGTAGACACCCTAACAGTGGGCTTGTGTGATGTTTTACAAAGAGTCCAGGTTTAGTTTGGAATGTCATTCTAGCTGGACTTTCATGTGGAAAGCGCCAGGTCCCCGTTACCACCAAGAGGACCCCGTTGAACGACACTGTTTCGGTGGTGCAGGATTGCTCGTTGGGGGGATTATTCTGGGCTCCAAAACTGACCTGCATGCTCAAATTGGAACCATGACAGGCCAAATCTATCGGGACGTCATTCTGGAACAATATGTACGCTTGTTTCGGGCGATATAGGAGCAGAATTTTGTGTTTATGGATGACAACGCCTGTCCTCACCAAGCAAACATCGTAAGCAAATGCCTTCAATCGGAGGATATCACCCGTATAGACCGGCCAGCATTCTCAACGGACTTGAATCCAGTAGAACATGTGTGGGATATACTTGACCGACGAGTTGCAACCCGTCAACCACCACTTACATATGTACAGGAACTTCGGAGAACATTGATTGATGAGTGGTGTAATACTCCCCAAGATCAGATCGATAATTTAATACTCAGCATACCTCGGTGTTGTACGACTGTATTGCATCGCCTGGGAAACATACCATGTGTTAACCATCATACCAAGCATGTAACATTGGTTTTTGTTAATAGGGTTTTTTTTTGTTGTTATTTGCTCTAGGAAGCAAAAATCGCATTTTTTATCAATTATATCAAACATATACCATCTTTTTTGCTCTTTACCTACCTTTTGTTTAATAAAAAGGCTTTACAATTAAGACATTCGTTTTTTTTCTTACTAGTTCTTTGCCTGAACTTGCATTATTTTTAATTTATGGACATCATTATATGTACTGAAATTAACACTTATTTTGATCACATTTGTATGGTTTGTAATTAACTGCCGATTAAAAGTTACGCGATTTGTTTCCCAATACCATCATTTTCCACGTAGGCGCGAGAATGTGGTGTATTTTGGGGTGGGTTGGGGAAGAAAAGAGGAACATATAAGCAAATCCTCTGAAATAAGTAAATCGTTCACAAACACAGTCCAGGGCATTTTATTGCATCCCAAAGCCTTCGAAATAGTCTTATGTGGATAATGTGCACAGAAAAGACCATACTTCGAAAAGACATGTATGCCTGGAATAATTAACTCACTAGCTGAGCGAGACGTTTATATACGCCGGTGGCAAGAGGTCGAAGTCGTATTTAGCGTCAAAGTATAGCATTCTCGAATTCAATACATTGTTATTGTATGGAGGGGAAGGTGCGATGTAAATTATGATTGAATATTGAGTAGCAAATATTGAAATACTAAGCACTGCATACCAACGGGAGACCGTACTATTCACTGATTGGTTCAGATTCAACCGAATCTCTGATTTTCGAAGTACTTTCATCTGGAAGAAATCAGGGAACCACTGCATGCCATTCAACAACTGAGAAAGACTGGTACGGCAACAGAGATTTGATTATCTGGGAAGGCATCAAAATAGACAGACGTCCCTGGTTTTGACAGAGACTATGTGGCTGATTTGAGTTATAAGGATGAAATCTTGGGAGTTCTATTTTCGCCTTATTTCAGGTGAGAAATGATCACACGCCTTTTCCTTTCCAAAGCTATGCAGGATATGAAAATAGAGTTGTTCGAGAAGTAGGGCTGACTGTCACAGGGACTCATAAGCTATCCCATTTACACATGAGTAAACTCAGTGCAAGTTGTATAACTGTTAGAGAGAACCATGCTCCTATTAACCCATTTTTGTATTCCATTATGTGACCTCTCTTAGACTTTACTGCTCTGATGAGTCATACACACGATCATCCATGAGTCATGCATTTTTTTTGTGCGTCCTAAAAACCAAAGTACATACCTCATTTCCTTGAAATTTGTCCAGTACTTCTGGAAACAATTAACCAAAAAGGGAAGATTCCCTTAATCTTGAACACTGGGGCATTTTGTTTAGTTAAAATTGCTCTGCCTTTTAGGATATAGAAAATGAATATCTTAATTTTAAATGACGGTCAGATGATAATCAAATACAGTTTTTGCTTCACTTTCTCCTGTATCAATACAGATGAATTTTATTTATTTATTGAATGTAGTGTACAACAGTTTTTATTGCTCTATACTGCTGTATATGATATTTCAAGCTCTCTGTGATCATTTAAGAAAGTTATTTTTTATATATTAGGATTTTAATGCATCCTTATTAAAAACCAGCATTGTTTCAAACTTAGTCAGATCACACATGGGTTTCATCAGAAGTTAAACAGAATTGTATGTTTTGATGGTTGGAAAGAAAACTAGTGCTTAAATGGGCAATTTTTAAAAGGTTCTGATGGAAAGTGGCTTGATTATAACTCTCTCTATATTCAGATTTTGGAGTATTTATAGATATGACACACATACATACAATTTCATTCATGTTAAATAATGGTTTATAGCTAACACCTACTTTTTTGATTGATTGTGCTCTCAGATCTTCAAAATGATAATCGCTCCTTAATTGTAAATGTGAGATCTGGAAAGTTAGGTGTTTTCAAAAACTTTGTCGTGTAAATGTATTTTTCCCATTTTCATTTCTAACAACGTTTCTATAATTTAATGAATATGTTGAAACATAGATTTGTTGATACTTTTAGAATGTAGAACTGATTTTGAGGGAATTTCAGCATCTTGTAATAAGCATTTTTATGATGGTTTTACTTGATTGGTATAATCGTATTACGTTTTTTAATGTTAAATGATAGCTGATTGTACACATTAGGATACCACGTTAAAAATTTGAAACTGTTTTGCAGTGATAATTCCTATTTTTTATAATACTTGAATTATCCTGACATTCAGTATTCGAATTTTGTTGATCCATGAGAAAATTTCAGTTAGCATGCATTAAAATTTGATTGTCAACAATAGAGATGTTAGTATTTATAAATTAGAGCACACATTAAATTATTTTCTTATTTAAATTATCTTAACAAAACAAACAAACAAGATTTAATTTCTGACACATACTTTTCAACATCAAATTACAACCGATTGTTAAGAAACTGAGTTAAAATAAAATAAATTTTAATACGTATGACACACACACACACATAAAATGTTTTAAGAAAAAAGTACGTGCTGTCTAAAATAGTTTTGATCATTTATAGATATAGGCTTTAGGTTTAAAAAAAACATATTTATTATATTTTGTATTAAAAACATTCTAGATGAGGGGTCCCGAAATCATGGTTGCACAATGGGGCCGTTTAACAAGCTTGATTGATTGGAACTAAGTTACAGAACACAAATATTTCATTACATATTTAGTGCCAAAATACTAACAAATGTTGAAATATGTGTAATACTATCATTTTCTTAAATAGGTAAATCAATATTATTTCTACCAAATCATTCTCGATTCTAAAAAATTTTAGAACCATCGTTACTGAAAAAAAAAAAACGTGAGACCACTGCTATTGATCAAGAGATGGAGATAAATCCAACCAGTTTATTCCTCCATACAGATTGTTGCCGAATTCAACCGACAAATTCAGAGAGGTGATTGTAAGCAGCATGGGGATGACAAATCCCCGTAGAAAATGGGGTCGCACACCGCGTTTAGTTGGAGTAATGCTCAAAAACAGTTATGAAGGGTGTGATGTCGAGTGGAATGAAAAGGGGTAATTAGAAGTAAGAAATACATTTATTATACATAAGGCATATTTATAATACGAACAATGCATCACAACTCGACGTCATAAATGTAACGACAAGTGATTATCACAGGAATTGTTCAAAGTTGCGGCTATGTAGGTCATAGCACAGCCTACACCGTCGGAAGAAGAGTTGTAGGACGCGTTCAAATGAATCCGATGTACTGGCGACGTCAGCTGAAGCGATGGCAATCTCTGTGTGCCTTGATATCCTCCACTGTAGCCATTGGCGTCTCGTACGTAAGCGATTTCAGGAGGCCCCAAAAGAAGAGATCTAAGGAATTGAGGTCAGGGGAGCGTGAAGGCCAAACAACGTGTCGTCGCGTTCAATCCATCTTCCGGAATATGTAGCACGGAGATGGTAACGTATCGAAATCGAAAAATGTGCTTGCGCACCATCGTACATGAATCAGAAGCTCTTCTGGTGCACAGCGGCCGCTACTTCCTGTAGCGATTCCGGAAGAAGTGGGAAATTTGCATACGCGCAGGTTTCTTCAACCCTACCACGGAGCTTCAAATCCTTGCAATCATTTGACCACTCCTCTTGTCTGGCTCATCATAATCCCAACTGGTACTTTATCGGGATTTTAACAAACTAAACTTGGTTTGCGACTCCACGTTCTATGATGATTCGACATCCCTGTGCTACCCACTATCACCCCTCTGAATTTGTCGGGTGAATTCGGCAATACCCTGTATATTTCGTTTAACATTTAAATTCTCTCAACAGAATCAAGTTTCAAGATTACGACCTTTTTCTGTATTCTTAACGTTCGATTTTAACATTTATATGTTAAATAAAAATTGTTTTACTATCCTTTACAAATGAGTGTATTGGTTGGTGTATAAAAATAGTTTTTCCAGAAGTGATGTCATAGGAACTCAAAAAATTGTAAATAATTTATCAAATGGTATACGATATTTCTTTTGTTGTAAAAAGAAGTGCTTAAAGATTAGTGAAACGTTTCATCTCCTTATTTTCTTACTTGAATGGGATTGTCTGATTCATAAGATAAAAACCAAATGCAAAATGTGCTCAAAAATATTTCAGAATCACAATGGTGCAAGCGTTTTAGTTAATTACCAGAGTGGAAGAAAACTGATGAACATATTCCCCCTCTAAAAAATTTCACAATATGTAGAACTTTTAAAAACGCGCTGACTTTTTCAGCCAAAACGTTGCTATATTTGTTTAATTATGTATCAAGATTATAAACTCGTTTTGTTCTAGTTCTGTGAAAATGTTAAAAATGTTCCATAATATCTGTCATTACATTTACAAAAATTTCTACGATAAGGCACTGTTCATTAGAAAACAATCTTTGTATGTACTTATTCTTTGTGCATTTATTTTGCATGTACTTATTAAAAGCTTTAAGTTTTCCAGAATGTGGAATAATGATAGTTTAATGTCATATCCACTAGTTCCTATTCATTGTTAGAAACTAAGAAGTGCTCAATGCAGTATAAAAATAAGTTTATCATTAACACAAAAAGAAAAATAATGTCAGTAATATTACTTGCAGACATTTGTTTTTAAATATATTTCATAAATTTACAAGTTTCGGTTACAAAAATCTTTGTTGACAGCATGTGTCGGCACTAGTTATATTTACAAATTTTATATTACAATAAAAGTAGCATAACGAACGAAACATAAAGAAGGCATTTTAGGAAATAGATATTTTAAAATTATAACTAAAAAAGTCACGTTTTTTCATCTACATTTTAAAGAATAATCTTACAAAAGGGGTCATATCCATTAGTTCCTATTCATTGTTAGAAACTAAGAAGTGCTCATTGCAGTATAAAAATAAGTTTATCATTAACACAAAAAGAAAAATAATGTCAGTAATATTACTTGCAGACATTTGTTTTTAAATATATTTCATAAATTTACAAGTTTCGGTTACAAAAATCTTTGTTGACAGCATGTGTCGGCACTAGTTATATTTACAAATTTTATATTACAATAAAAGTAGCATAACGAACGAAACATAAAGAAGGCATTTTAGGAAATAGATATTTTAAAATTATAACTAAAAAAAAGTCACGTTTTTTCATCTACATTTTAAAGAATAATCTTACAAAAGGGGTCATATCCATTAGTTCCTATTCATTGTTAGAAACTAAGAAGTGCTCATTGCAGTATAAAAATAAGTTTATCATTAACACAAAAAGAAAAATAATGTAAGTAATATTACTTGCAGACATTTGTTTTTAAATATATTTCATAAATTTACAAGTTTCGGTTACAAAAATCTTTGTTGACAGCATGTGTCGGCACTAGTTATATTTACAAATTTTATATTACAATAAAAGTAGCATAACGAACGAAACATAAAGAAGGCATTTAGGAAATAGATATTTTAAAATTATAACTAAAAAAAAGTCACGTTTTTTCATCTACATTTTAAAGAATAATCTTACAAAAGGGGTCATATCCATTAGTTCCTATTCATTGTTAGAAACTAAGAAGTGCTCATTGCAGTATAAAAATAAGTTTATCATTAACACAAAAAAGAAAAATAATGTAAGTAATATTACTTGCAGACATTTGTTTTTAAATATATTTCATAAATTTACAAGTTTCGGTTACAAAAATCTTTGTTGACAGCATGTGTCGGCACTAGTTATATTTACAAATTTTATATTACAATAAAAGTAGCATAACGAACGAAACATAAAGAAGGCATTTTAGGAAATAGATATTTTAAAATTATAACTAAAAAAAAAAGTCACGTTTTTTCATCTACATTTTAAAGAATAATCTTACAAAAGGGGTCATATCCATTAGTTCCTATTCATTGTTAGAAACTAAGAAGTGCTCAATGCAGTATAAAAATAAGTTTATCATTAACACAAAAAGAAAAATAATGTAAGTAATATTACTTGCAGACATTTGTTTTTAAATATATTTCATAAATTTACAAGTTTCGGTTACAAAAATCTTTGTTGACAGCATGTGTCGGCACTAGTTATATTTACAAATTTTATATTACAATAAAAGTAGCATAACGAACGAAACATAAAGAAGGCATTTTAGGAAATAGATATTTTAAAATTATAACTAAAAAAAAAGTCACGTTTTTTCATCTACATTTTAAAGAATAATCTTACAAAGGGGTCATATCCATTAGTTCCTATTCATTGTTAGAAACTAAGAAGTGCTCATTGCAGTATAAAAATAAGTTTATCATTAACACAAAAAGAAAAATAATGTAAGTAATATTACTTGCAGACATTTGTTTTTAAATATATTTCATAAATTTACAAGTTTCGGTTACAAAAATCTTTGTTGACAGCATGTGTCGGCACTAGTTATATTTACAAATTTTATATTACAATAAAAGTAGCATAACGAACGAAACATAAAGAAGGCATTTTAGGAAATAGATATTTTAAAATTAACTAAAAAAAAGTCACGTTTTTTCATCTACATTTTAAAGAATAATCTTACAAAAGGGGTGATACATATTCAATCTGTCAAGGTTCAGTCTTCATGTTTGAATAGTGTGGTAGCTTGGATAAGGAGTTCTAGCTAGGTACCCTCATCATCACTTGACCATCGTTCAAAATTACGAGCCCTCGTATTGCCCAAAATAAGACTTAAATAAATAATCAATCAACTATCTAAAACACAAATTAAAATAATGTATCTATTTGTTTAATTCGGGGATGGTCAACCCGGGGCACGTGTTCCACAGTGTGGCCCGGCGGAGTTGTAACAGTGGCACACGAAGACTTATAAAAAATTCAAAAAAATTAAAAAGATAATATTTTTTTTCTACAATTTTACTGAAATGTGGTTGTCTGACGAAAAAAGAAAAAACTCCTCAAAACTTATTTTAAATACACTTAAATGAGCTACAATAGAAATTTATCGTGTGTAGAATGCACCTGCATTATATATACTGTGTCAGCTGGTTTTCCATTCACTCAGGAGATTTCGGAATTTGAGGGACCGTAGTTTAAAATATCTGGAAGAAAACACTGAACCACCCAGTGAGTGATTGCTGTTGTAGCGATATTATGGGACATTTTAAAATTTAAATTTATGATTACAAAGAAAAGATTGTATTTTTCCTACCCAAGTTGGTCATATATCTTCCTTTGAAAACAAGTTTTTTTTTTTTTTTGGTCTGGATTCTGGAGAAAGAAAATTAACATACTTCACAATATTGTAGGAACTGTTTACCGAAGTTAATAGTGTTCCAAGCCAGTGGCGCAAACAAGGAGGGGTCCAGACTCCCCCAAAGCTCTTGAATTTTTTTCGATTGACTATAATTCTAAGTATATAGTACGTAAAATTTAATTTAAGTATTTGTTATTAATGATTAATTTTATTAATCAATGCTAATTATTTATCCAATAATTAGTTTTTTACTGTGTTTTGTACCCGAAAATCGACAAAATCAAAAGGAGCATGATACAAGAATGGTGAACTTTCGACTCCGGAACCCCCCTTGAAAAATTCCTGTGTGCGCTACTGTTGCAAGCTATGGTAAATTTAAAAATTTCATATCGATTTTTGAAGGATTCTTCCAGTGCTAGGGGTTTGATGATTTTCAAGGTTATAAAAAAATGCTGATTTTTTTACAAATCTTTTTCCAATTTCTCTGCAAAATGTTAATTTTTATCCACCTGAAATCCAAATCGAAATTATCGATCTATAGAGCAAATATAAAGAAGTATATTGAATTTTGAAAATATGTACTAACAAGCAAAATATTTCAAATTTACACGATTTGACTTTCAGATATTGTTGTAAATTTTAATAAATTTACGTTTGTGAACAAATATTTACTGTTACGAACATAAAAAAATCAAAATTAACTGAACTGATTAACAATAAAATCTAAATTTGTGCTTTGGTCTCATTTTTATTATATTATTTTTAAACTTTCACTTCTCAAACTTACATTAAAATGGCGCTCTTTGCTTAAAAATTACATAATAAGCCTTTAAGTAACATTTTTCTCTTTTTAATTTGTTAAAAAGGTTGAAATGGCACAAATAGTTATTTTTTTTATCTAATAGTGGCATTCTTCCTGAAAAGGCTGGCCGCCCCTGGTTTAATTAAAAATTTCCACGAATCACATCTCAAAATACTGTGATATTGTGATTTTCTGTACGTCGCAAAATAACTAGCTGTAAATTTAAAACTTCAAAAATAATATTCGATTTTCTTGAATATCCTTTGTACAAAGAGTTTTGTGTGGTATACAAGAGGATGATATCACTCGTGTCACAGCAGAATGAATAAGGAATCGATACTACTAGAAAGAAGCAATATATATAGGGAAATAATTTTATTCAGAATATATATTTTATTTCAAGTATTGCAAATCCGTGAGAATGATCAAATCTCAATACGTATTTTTTGTTAGCAGATCTAATATGAAGCACTAAAATTGATAAAAGATATATAACGGTTTTCAAAGAATATTTTGCGAGTTTGAAGAACTGCACTAGGTGTTTTAACAAACATGTATTTTGAGTACTTTTTGATTATTTGGGTTTTTTCCTGAGATAGAAATCCGAAGAGTTCTCTTTCAAAAGCCTCTTTAATGAGAATTCAGGTTGAATCCTAGGAGGACCCACTTTTGGTCGCCAAATTTTTTTGTTGCCAAATTTTGAGCGATAAAGGTTACAATATTGTAACCCTTCCATTTCATCAAAAAATTTGGATTTTCAAATCACCGAAAAAATGGCAACCCTAAAAAAAGTGCAACATTTTTCGCCTTTTCCGAAAAAACGTCATTTTGACATTTGACTTCGCTGGAGAAGGTTTGCTCTCCACCGGTTGTTGTTAAGAATGGCGTGTGAAAGGAAATTACTTGAAAGTGAGGCTACGATAGGTTTCTTTGTGCTCCTGGGCACATAGGGGAAGAAAGAGACGTTAGAATGGTGTATGAAAGCTAATTTAATTACTTCTCGTTATGAATGTCCAAGGTGTAAAAAAAATATGCGTTTGCAAAAGCGAAAGGTTGACAGCTACGAATAGCGTTGCCGCAACCAGTCGAAAGATAATCGCCACGACGTCGTTCAGAGTGTGAGAAAGGGCATTTGGTTTAGCGAAAGCAAACTTGCTATAACTATTATCTTGCGTTTGACGAGATATTGGTTTGGCAAGAGCATGAACGCGTTCGTGGTGAATGACTTGAAAGTTAATAAGAATATGACAACGTTAATAAGACATGTGGCGGCGATCTAACGATCACAAGTTGGTGAATGAGAATTTTCATAAATTCCTTGCATCCATCGCAAGGGTGTATCCACCAACAGATCATGACGAAATGCAAGCGTAAGGTAAGTGCTTTTTAACATTATTTAAAATGATTGATTTCATGTATTTCTTCGATTTTATCTTTGCGAAACGCCCCTTTCGTCCTTTTTTAAAAATGTAAATCATGTTGTACACACTGGTTTTAGAATGCTTTTTAAAATGAATTTGATTGCTTTCTCCGTTTTTTTTTCTTTATATAATGATTAATTTAATGTATTTATTCGATTTCCTCTTTGCGAAACGCCCATTTCATCCCCCTTCTCCCCCCGCTGACGCATGCGCTTCCCAAGAGTTTTTCGTCATTGACGCCTTTTTGAAAACCTTCAATTTGGCGCTTTTTGGCGCCAAAAACAGCAGTGGGTCATCCTAGGATTTTACCGAGAATTCACTTCTGAGGGCTGATTATATTTTTTCTATACAATTCCTTCTTGAAATTCATATCATTTTTTAATATACTAAAGAGAATAATAAAATTTAGTAGTTCTATACATACATACATATTTAGAATATTTTTATTTGTATTTTTAAACTTAAATAAAATATATCAATATATTAGTACACCATTTTATATATACCGCATTATAAATACTACCGAAGTTATCAAATAAAAATTTGTATCGTTGCCTTTCTTTTCCATGTAAAAATTTCTTCATTTGGAAGAAATAATTTTTTTCCCATCCATTTTTGTTGCCCCATTTCTCATTCTTGTTATTAACTCTTAGAAAATCATAAAATATTTATTGTATAACTTATTTTTCCTCATAAAATGAGTTCACAAGACACAATTTTTCGTAGAATATAATTAGTAAGACAAGTTAACACAGCTTCTGCAGTTTCGTATTTTGAAAAAACTACTTATATATTTTTATGAAGCAATGCCTATACACATCAATCTACATATTATATAATAATCGCAATTAAAAACTATTCTGGATATATTTTTGATGTTATGAAATTTTAACTATTTGTAGTTGAAACAGTTGTTGTTTATCATTATGGCTTTTATAATAATGCTGCTGCAAATTAAAGATGGAAATCCTCAAAGCGTGTTCTAACTAGATGCATATATCTCAGAGATACAGTCAAAAGTATCCAAACAAGTAGTAATTAAGTCTACTGTACTTTTGGAACCCTTAATTTACATGATAGTTTTTTTTTTTAATATGCAACAATTCCTAAGTAATATAAGTCGACAGGTTTTTTTTTGTATTACTACATAGAAATTTCTAGTATCAGACTAAAAGAAAAGATAAATTTAGAAAGATCCAAATAGAACCCTTATGTTGATTCACTTGATTGATTTCTCTCGGAAACTGCTCAGATTCTCCCAGATTTACAAGAAATTAAAGAATGCAATCATTTTTTTTTGTCAATTATAGTATTTACAGGTCTTCAAATGAGAGAATGACAAAAATAAGGTTCTATTGAAGGGGACATTAGGAGAAACAAGTTGCAGGCTACAATAACTATTAAAATTAAAACCTAAATCCGATATCGGTATATTAATATCGATGTGGGGATTTCTAAGACGGAGAAGTTCAGGAGAAAGTTTTATGTTTGATGTAATTTCTCTCTCTCTCTCAACTAAACTCTCCTGCTCTCAAAAAAATTTCATCTATTCTCCTAATTGATTTACTGACTCGATTGATTAAAGCGTCGCATCTGAAGCTATCCGAGGGCTATAGGTGATAAACCTCGTAATTTTAAGCCTAGGTCACCTGAGCTGCACCTGAGTTGGCACTCCTATCATTCTCAACTACCGACCACGTTAACAGGAGGACTTAAAGCCACGACAGATTTAATGTGCATCAGCACCCTGTCGCGTATGGCATTTAGTGTCACTTAGATTAGAAAATGTACATAAAATTATTTTAAGAACATTATTACAATAAACAATTATATAAGTAAAATATTTTGACAAAAAAGGAACTTAGAGTGACCAATTTTCAAAATATTCTCCTTTTGTGAAAAATGCTTTCTTTATAATAATATTTTGCCTGTATATAGCTCAGACTGTGATGTACCTCCGCTTGGAAGTACATCCCTTGAAGTATCAACGTGAGCTAGAGGTGTAGGGTTAGCGAAAGAACTCGGATCATACATTATCTTAAAATGACTTAGTTAAGATATTCAACTTAAACTTTTAACAAATATAATTACAATAATTAATATGAGAGAATCTACGATGACGCAATACGCAACACACAATATATATATTTATATTATGATCTAATCTAATTAAGACCAATCTCAATGATCGAACCGCCTAATCTTCAATTCTAATAGTGTCAATCTTACCTTATATTATTCTGTAATGCTACTTGTCTTTATCTGCAATGGTATGCAGCTTGACGGTTAACTTCTAGTCGAACCCCAATATGTTTATCCACGACACGTAGAACTTAAATCTTGAACCACGAACTGCAATAATCATCAACTGCCACAACGCACCTCAATTGTCTAACATTCCTTTACATTGCCATCCTGCTTACTCTAAGATCCTATATTTAAAGTCGGTTTATTTGCATTTCTTCTTCACATCTCGTTTCTTGGATTTGGTTGGAAAAGAGTTGCCATTAATTCTGGCCCAAAGAACCCAAAGGACTTGCTAAAGAAAAGACCTCTGTGCTGAGGCTTAACTAGAATTTTTGAAATATACAACTTAGAAGTGGGTTTATCCATGTTTTACGACAACAGAAGGGAGAAATTTTAAGAAAAAAACGCCGATAATTATTTCAATTAGTTGTAACTCTGAAAATAATGTGAATTTTTGAAAAATCCTAGTTAAGACTCTCTGGAGAAGTCTTTAATTTATATAAGCAAAATATTATTATTTTAGAAGCATTTTTCATAAAAGGAAAACATTTTGAAAAAAGGTTCTTCTAAGTTAATTTTTTGCCAAAATATTATATTTAAATAATTTTTTTGTCAAAATGTGTATTTAAAAAACAATTTTATTCATATATTCTAATCTAAGTAACACTAAATATCATGAAAATTATCCATTTATGCACTTTTTTAAAATCACGGTTCCAAACGTAGTCGGATACCTTAAAGCATGATTATTCCCGTCTTGTCTCGCGTGATTAAATGTTGTGTTTCTAAACGTCTCTTTTGAATGAAGTCTCTATTTACACAAAGGTAATATTTTTAATAGAGCAGCTTCAAAACGTGAAGTTATAGTAATAAGCTCTCACTGAAGCTGTAAATGGGTAATAGAATGAACCTGCTTCTAGGTCAATTGGCTGGCGTTGTTTCCGTGGGGTTTCTTTGGAATCCTGAAAAGACATTGCAGTAGGGATAGCACTGCTCATAAGGGGTACTTTGGGTTTTCCCGTCGGATCCTCATCCTGTGTTGCTGTATTACTATACCCTGCATAATCTCCAGGTAAATGCTTAGCCTGACTATTGTTAGTTGACTGGTGTATTGCCTCTCTTGTTGGATTTCATGGGGAATAGAGGACTTCCTTTCTCTTTTAAAGACCCGTCCGTCTCTTAAATACTCGACTAAAGGCATTAATCCAGTGCTTCTCAAACTTTCAATGCTTGCGACCCAATATTCAATCCGAGTTTTCATAGCACCCCTTTTCCATATAAAAATGTATCGAATTCAATGATATTATACTTTGAAGCAAAGGCTACAATACGACTTTAACCTCTTAAGTGTCACCGGCGTCTATAAACATCTCGCTTAGTCAAGCCATTAATTGCCCCAGACGTATATATACGTCTTTTCGAAATACGATCTTTTCTGTGCACCGCTATCCATAAAAAAATCTCGACGGCTTTGGAATACAATAAAAGGACATTGACGGTGTTTTCGTAGGATTTACTTATTTCAGAGAATTTGCTTATTGTGAATTGCTCCCCCCCCAATACATCCCACACGCGTGCCTACGTGGAAAACGGTAGCATTGGGGAGCGAATCACGTAACTTTAAATCTCTCGGCAGTAAAATAATTAAATTTAAATCATACAGATTATCAAGATAAGTGTTAATTTGGCAAATCCATGGGGTCACTGGTAATAATAAAACTTGTTCGTAACTTAGTATTGTTAAATAAATTGTAAGGTACATTCTGCAGTACTGATACATTTATAAGTGTATTATGTCAGTGTAAATGTGAATTTTATTTTTTTATTATGTCAGAACATATTTTGTTTGTTTACTTTCAATAAATAAATAATTTTTTGAAATAATCTTTTGTTTTCGACTTTTCAATATGCTCGCACCCCCCTCGTAAAGTTATCACGCTCCCCCCTAGGGAGCACGCCAAACAGTTTGAGATTGATTGATTGATTGATTGAATATTAACGTCGCACTGTTCAGCTACACGATGGCTTTTGGCGACGGACCACGTAATTTTCCCCCCACAGTTTCAGAAACGTTGCATTAATCTACAAAAATTTTTAACATTGTATCAGATTTCCACCACTTTTTTTTTTCATACTCTTTTACCTAACTATTAAATATTTTGGAAATCGAATAAAAATCTGCTCTAGAATCAAAATCTTATTAATATCAGCTAAAAATTTCAAAAATCTCCATTTTTTTCCATTCTTCCATCAATTCTCTCTACACCTGCTAAAGTGCTAATTTTAAATATGACCTGTTGGGCACTTTTGAGACGGCAATGATGAATTTTCTGACCAGCGCACAGTTTAGGTGAGAAGAATTAGATGAAAACATTATCCATTCTAAAGGCTCAGCTTTAACATTTGTGTGATTTCTTAACATTACCGACTACAGTAAAGCAGTCTATTTAAACTATCCAAATGTTTTGAATCATCTGTGATGCTGCAAGCATCAAAGGATTGGACATTCACAAACTTCCTACCAAGAACAGCTAATGTGATTTAAATGTACGTCTGTTTGGCAACCTTTCACATTTCAACATTTTTAATCCGATTTAAAGTGCATGGGGGAATTGTATTTCTAAATATATTTGAGTTTATCTCATTGTTTCCGTCTTTAATCTTGTATCGTTTAAATTTTTTTTAAAAAATGTATTATATTGTAAGCAATTGTTTGGTACAACATAGCCTATAATTTGGCTTTTGTATCAAAAGACTCAACCCTCATTCACTCATTCAAAAATATGCTTACTGTGGATCTAAGCAACTGGAAAAGAAGTTTCATGTTATGGCATACGTGATATTTACAAATCAGATACTGTGAAAATAGCTAACGTTGTGACGTTTGGGAAAATTGATAGGTAGCGCGAGAGTAAAGAAATTAAATAATTGATTTATTACGTTTACAGCTATTAATTACAGCATGCACAGTTGGTTACAAGTAATTCAAACTATTGATTATTCCGATTCTACAGAATATATTATTTGTGAAGGAGGGAAAAACACAACCATTCTTTCCAGTGTTTCAAAACAGATTTTCTTTCTACTCTGTTGGGGTGGGAGTGATAGCTTATTTCACCTCAAATTGTACTTGGGGTTCCGGCTCGCAGAAATCATTGTTTTCTCATGGTCTTCGGACTTATGGACGCCGTAGTGCTATCTATATAGGGAAGAAGATTTTGCAGTTGCGAGACGGAAAATGTTACAACGTCTTTGAAAGATTGTCGTGAATATCATTCTTACTCTTTCTTCATAATAAAATTCATCTTAAAATATGTCTTATTAATTAAGTAAAAAATTGTCAGATACGTAGTGAAAAAAACAAAGCAAACAAGAACTATGGAGATAATAAAATTTTACCTGTAGAATTATAGCATATCTTAACGCTTATCGTAAGCGCTTCAGACAAAGAAAATAAACATAGTTATGCATCGTAATTAAATATGGTGAAGTGTTTCTTTCATTTTATTTATATTTTTTTATTCTTATATTTCGAATTATTCCAATCATTTTCATTAGTTTTCAAATTGCTGTAGAATGTTATATGAAGCCAACATCTATATAAGCAGAAAAGTATTTATTAATATACACACAAAAAAAATAAATGATAGAAAATTTATTGTTGTAAAGATTTTAACTTTGCAATACATCCATAATCTCTAATCTACATGATGTCCTTCTAAGATACCGATGCATGTTTTAGATTAAACTGATTTAGTATTATTTTCTTTTTTATATAACAAAAGAGAGAGAGAGAGTGGTATTCTATTTTATTATGTCTTTAAGGGGTTCGTCATTTTTTTGGCTAAAATAGTTTTATAAAGAATTCTGTATTAAATTAGTGATTATAGGTATGATGCATTTAGTGTGCAAATATTCAAATTTTCATTTATGAACCTTTTAATATCTGTGCCATTGTCCCACTGGAAGTACATAGCTTGGGAAAGAACTGTTTCCTCCTGGAACACCGAATTCTTGGCTTCGCCTAAAGCTTTGTGGACTAAAAGGTTTTTCCGACCATTTATCAACGGCTTAAATGTAAGAGAGAAATTTGTTATACTGATTTCAAGTCATCCCAGATTCTAACAGGACATGGAAATTTTAAAAGCTATTTATTTAGATTTAATTTAATTTGGAGTCATATTTGTTCTTGTGGTCAGGATGCTGAAACTGTGGAACATGTATTGTTATATTGTAAACTATATTTCTGTAAAAGAGAGAATTTTAAAAAGAAGTTGAAACGCTTAGGTATTTCCTGGCCACCTGTTTTGTCTTTGTTGGTCAATTGTACTGAAAGCCTAAATGTCTTAAGAAAATTTGTTTACTATATAAATTTTTAAAGTTTGATTGGTACCTCCCCTTGTTTATATTTGTGTGTATTTCCACTCTTCCTTTTTATTTTATGTTTTTATCTTAATTTTTTTTTCAAATTTGTTTTAAATGATATGACTGTGTTTCCACTTACGTCTGTAAGCCTCATGTTATGCAATGTGGAGCATGCGGAGTTTTGCAAATA
The DNA here is from genome assembly GCA_019973935.1 of Trichonephila clavipes. Lineage (NCBI taxonomy): Eukaryota > Metazoa > Arthropoda > Arachnida > Araneae > Nephilidae > Trichonephila > Trichonephila clavipes. The sequence continues at coordinate 471,083 of BMAU01006228.1, forward strand.
AATTAATTTTAAAAAAATATTTCAAAAAGCTGAAATATTTTAGAAACAGTTATCGAGAAAATATCCTTTTAGTATTTATAAAATAAATCTTTTAAGAATCAAATCATTTGAGCATTGGTTTTTTCTAAATTACTTTTTAACACACACACACACACACAAGCCCATAACCTTCATAGTTACATAATTTAATCGTTGAAAGTGGAATATAATGCAGCGATATTTCTCAACTTTCATATGCAGAAAAGACGGTCTCTACAAATTATATAATATGGTTTTGTTTGTTTTTTCTTTCAGGTGGAGCACGCATTCCTCTCTCTCTCTTCATTCCGATCCAAAAATTCCTAGTTGGCAAAAGCGAACCTAGATCCCATTTGGAAAATACAATCCCGAGGAATTGCTATTGTGGTAACCCTAAAAGGGGAAATCGCTGGATCCTGCCGCTTATTTCCATCCTTCTGTCTTTGAAGGCCGAAATTTCAATGGGATCCTATTGTTTGTGCGACGGGAACGATTGGGGGCTTCGAAAAAGGGGGGGAACGGGAGGTCAAAGAAGGAAGCTGGGGAGATAAATCATGAGCAAGAGAGGTAGAACGCGATTAGTGCACATATTTCAAGGGAAGAGGCAAGCAGGGTGTGAATTACTTTCCATATTGCTCGCTTTTAAAGCGGCCCTCCGTATATCTATAAAAGCGTTCTAATAACTATCGGATAGACTATTAGCATGCCTGTCAAGAGAGAAGGTTTGTGTATTGACGCAAGTATGCCTCTTTCTTTCACCGCCGCCTATTCAGTGTTTGGGTACAGCGGAGAAAGGGGATATGTATATATACCCTAAGTCACCGCAGATTAGATATGGAGGTGGTAGGGAAGTATTTGATCCCGAATACGGTTGAGAAGCAAAGTTATTGATTTCGCTTAAACGGAGAGGGAATAAGAGATTTTTATTTAAAGGATATTGCGCTCTTTTTAAAATGCATTTGCTCCCCCTTCTGTGTTCTGTCATCCTGTGCCGACAGTAAAATGTTTACGGATTTTTGTAGTTTGGAGTAAATCACTTCGAAAGAGAGCTGGATTTTGTGATTTAGGTTTGACACGGCGCTCGTCGGCTGTGAAATGTTGCATATTTGCATTCAATACTGCTAGGAAAAGAGGTTTGTTATTGATGAAAAAAGGTGTTCTTTCACTATCAAAAGTAGACCGACATAGCTGAAATCTTTTTATTTGAATCAACAAAAGCGTATTGTACTTATGAAAATGGGAAAAAATTGTCAGTCAAAAAATACACCATATAAAAAAAATTTAATAACACACAAATTTATAAGTTTTTAAAGCACTGATTTTTTTTAAGTTAGTAGTTTATATATATATATATAAATGTTTGCAGCATTTTGAACTCAGTCTTTACTACTCTCATCTTAGATGTATGTTTTTGTCACTCTTTGTCAAGAAAAATACTTTTGCTCCTCCTCTCATATGCAAAAAATGTTAAGTTTCCTGCAAACTTTTAAAGTTATCAGAATTATACTGCTCATATATATGTGTGCGTAAGTGGATAATATATATATATATATATATATATATATATATATATATATATATATATATATATATATATATATATATATATATATATATATATATATATATATATATATATATATATATATATATATATATATATATATATATATATATATATATATATATATATATATATATATATATATATATATATATATATATATATATATATATACATATACATATAGTAAAGCTTGTTAATCTCTTTTAAGTACATCAATTTATCCATTATACATGTCCTTTGAATTTGCAACTGTAAAATAAATCCAAATCTTTATGAACAAACCTGTGGTGTAAAGTTATTCAATAAAAGTAAAAACTTTAAATACATAATTCCCTTCACATCTTACTTTGTTACTTTGAGCATATATATGGATATATATTCTATAAAATGATAGGAGTTTAGCAAATGCTTTTTAAAAAAGTAACATTGTTTTTCCTTTTATAAGCTATCATAATTTTAAATTGGAATATAAACCTTTAAATTCCAAAATAGAAGGATTAAATTATGAAAATTCAAAGATAATAGGAAAATTAATAATGCTGATTTTTTTTAATTTAAAGGACAAATGTTCTCCTGTTGAGTTATTTATTTATTACATTTAAAACGACCAGGATGACAATCTTGGCATTATCTGATATTAATTGTTTATCTTATACTCGAACTTACAACCATTAGTAATTCTCCATTTATATATCTAACACTTCAATACTCATCCAAGACTTGCTAACTGTAAAATATTCAACACGTTTTGTGAATTCTTTTTTTATAAAACTTATCTAACACTTCAATACTCATCCAAGACTTGCTAACTGTAAAATATTCAACACGTTTTGTGAATTCTTTTTATAAAACTTATCTAACACTTCAATACTCATCCAAGACTTGCTAACTGTAAAATATTCAACACGTTTTGTGAATTCTTTTTTATAAAACTTATCTAACACTTCAATACTCATCCAAGACTTGCTAACTGTAAAATATTCAACACGTTTTGTGAATTCTTTTTTATAAAACTTATCTAACACTTCAATACTCATCCAAGACTTGCTAACTGTAAAATATTCAACACGTTTTGTGAATTCTTTTTTATAAAACTTATCTAACACTTCAATACTCATCCAAGACTTGCTAACTGTAAAATATTCAACACGTTTTGTGAATTCTTTTTTATAAAACTTGTATTGCTTTACTCAGAAGTCACAGTGTGCAGCATTACATGTTAATATTGATTTTATATGAAAATATAAATTAAAATTTTATAATTTTTAACTAAAGCATTAAATAATGCATTTTCTTTTTAGATAATAGTATAAGCATACCATTTTTATATTCCCTTCAATACCTTTGATTTCTTTCGATACAGTTTCATACAATTTATTTACTACTTGTTTTTTAATTGGCTTAATTTCTATTTGAAATAAAGGGAAGTTATTTAATAAGCCTTTTCTGGACTAATTATATTATTAAAAATCAGTAATCCTTATTTTTCCTTCCTCATTGCTTAAATAAGATATTACAAAATAAATTTAAAATTTCTGATTTTAATAATAGTAATTGCAAAAAATATGACGTAAAATAATATCAAATTTTCCAAGATAAACTTTAAAAAAAAAACATGAAATGCTTTAGAAAATTAAAAGAAAAGTTAAAATCTACTTTGAAGATAGCGTAGTAAAGAGTTTTTTTTCCAGGTATAGAAGTTTAAGTTGGCATTACTTTCCAAGATGGCGACCGATTTAACAGCTGTCAAGTGATTTATTCTCAGTTTGGTTTGGCAATTTATCAAAACGATCATCAAGCAAGGCGTAGATTCGTCGAATGGGCCCAAAACGAGATTGCCGTTGTTCCCTATTTTCATAAGCGAATTTTGTTTAGCGATGAAGCGCACTTCTGGTTGAATGGCTACGTCAACAAACAAAACTGCCGCATTTGGAGTGAAGCTAATCCACAAGTGTATGTCGAAACACCGTTACATCCAGAAAAACTGACTGTTTGGTGCGCTTTATGGGCTGGTGGAATCCTTCTTCGAAAACGATGAAGGCCACAACGTTACAGTTAATGGTGATCGGTATAGAGCCATGATTACTAACTTTTTCATTCCTGAATTGAACAATCGTGATGTCCAGGAGCTGTGGTTCCAACAAGACGGCGCAACATGTCACACAGCTCGTGCTATTATTATTTATTTATTATTGAAAGACACGTTTATTATTTATTTATTGAAAGACACGTTTGGTGACCGCCTAATTTCACGTTTTGGACCTGTGAATTGGCCTCCAAGATCTTGTGATTTAACACCGCTAGACTATTTTCTGTGGGGCTATGTAAAGTCATTGGTCTATGCGGATAAGCCACAAACGCTTGACCATTTGGAAGACAACATTCACCGTGTTATTACCGATATACGGCCACAAATGTTGGAAAAAGTCATCGAAAATTGGACGTCCAGATTGGATAACATCCGAGCCAGCCGTGGCAGTCATATGCCAGAAATCATATTTAAAATGTAATGCCACAAGATTATCTTTCGAATAAAAAAAAATTCATGTCAATCGAATGTTGTAATACATCGTTGTTTTATTGCAATTTAAAGTTCTATACCTCTAAAAAAGACACCCTTTAGTATAGTAGTTTATTTAATAGGACAAATCATTAAATGTTAGTCAACGTGTATGAGATAATTCAAGAATTAGTTTAAGGCTACATAATTTCAGTTGTGCGTAGCTTATTTTATAGGCTGATTAAATACAACTTTTCTGCAATATAATTTATGAGGTCTCTTGCCATATTTAATAAAATATTTTCCTTGAAATTTAATTAACTTTCAGCAAATATTTAATGGAATAAAAAAGGATAACTTTTTCTTTAGTATAAATCAGTGTAAAACTTTGTTATTGTAATATTTAAGGAAGAAAGTAAAAACTTAGCAATTAATAATTACAAATTTTTGTTATTTTTATCAAGAAGAGAGTCTATTCCAAGAAAGAGGGAGATCATTCGATACAAAATAATGTATGATGCACTAATTAGAAGGAAAATGCTTCAAAACATTAAGAGACACTGTAATTACACGAGAAAACTAATTTTGAAAACTGACACATAATTTATTTTATTTTTAGATGATTTTTCATCCCCCTGTGAAAAGACATTTAATCTTCATGAAAAAAAATTGTAGTTTGCTTAAAGTAATGTTCTAATTTTTTTGGCAAAACATAATGGAAACATTCGCTTCTATTTAACCATGTTTTCAACGGCTATTTTGGACGGAAAAAAAAAATCTGCATTTCTATGGAGTTTAGCATACTTCGAGGTGAAGGGGGGGGGAGCTCCGTATTCAATATTCCTTGACTTTTCTACGTGAAAATATAATCATATTATTAAAACACTTTTAAAGTTATAACTTCGAAAAAACAAGCTTTATAAACTTAAAGGTACAAGAAGAATTTTTTAAATCTATATTTTGTATCTGAAATCTTGAATGAATACATTTTCAATTTTTATGTATGTGAACTTGATTACTTCTACTTAATTTTCCCAGTCTATAAATCTTTTACTAAGCATCATTTTCTGAGAATAAATCTTTAGCTTCTCTCGCTCTTTCCGTGCGCGTGTGAATTCTATTAATCATCCCGGGCCCTTCAAAAACGTCTTAAAACTCACCCCAGTTCTCGTCAATAGTTGGCCCTTAACAGTGCCCCATTTAGGAATGTCCCCCTTGACCTGCCATAAACACTCAAACAGTTGCTTCCGATGAAATCTACCCACATCTCAAAGCACCGATATTTTTCTGTTTCCTATACCTTTCATCATAACAGTTTCCATCCCCAACTAAGCGTTGATAGAGACTTAAAAGTAGTTGGAAAAGATCGCTCTGGTCGCGGTGGTAGCAGGTTGAATGAGTTATCAGTAGTAGCAGACATGTATGTAAGTGAATTTCTTAGCCTGTGTGTGGGAATTATTTTTTATACTTTTTCTTACCGTGTGTGTGTATATCCAATATCTCCTTACCATCTACTGTATCTCATTTCACCAAGTTAGCTTCGGGTATTTGATAACAAGAAGAATTTCGAACCCCATTAATATCTGTAACTTTTTATATTCAACCTCCTCTTATTTACCAGGCATTAAAGGAGTTTAATTTGAATAGGTATTAAATATGATGCGATTCTAAGCACATGTAAGAAGGATGGATAGTTATATAATATAAAATCGGCTTTATGTTTATGTTATCTGAATAGACATACCCCCAGGGGTATTTTTTTAGTAACAATTTTTATATTAAAAGAAATAAAATGTTTCAGATTGTGAGTATGAAAAAAGAAAAAAAAACTCGAACTTTTTTTATAATAACGATATAAAAAGCTTAAATCGGAAGCATTTTTATTGTTTTTACTAAATAAAAAACTTTTTGCCAAAATGATATGTTGTTTAATTTTGTATAAAATTTATTTTTGAGCTATACAGAATTTTGGTGGATTTAGAAATGTTACAGTGAATGTCCTCTTCATTAGGGACGAGATAATTCTTACCCAGAAGTCAGGTTTAACTCATATCATTTGCAAAAAAAAAAGAGAAAAGAAATAAAAAAGAAATGAAGCTCTTGTTCTTAGTTTTATTGCTTTATTCAGTATTGCAGCTGGCTCTCACGTGTTTTCCCTTCAATTAAACTCTGAGGTTTCTTTATCACGAGAACTTCATCTTATGACGGGACTGCGATGTACGCAAGTAAGTATTATTATTTAAAGAAATCTGAAGTAAAAAAAAAGATGATGAATCAAAGTATTTGAATAATTGCTGTGCTCTAAGAGCGGGTATTTGACAAGTTGTGAGGATCCCCTTGGATCTCACTTTGAGAACGAGAATAATTTGGAGTCAGATAAGAGCCAGTAGCCATTTTTATAAATAACTTTATATTTGGTTATCTTTCCCAAATAGAATCAAAGACTTTTAATAACAAATAATTCAAATTAGCTATATGAGGTTTAAAAGGGACTTTCCTTTAAATTAACTTAAATATTTAATGATCCAATTAATTAACAATTAGAATATCGATCACGCAGAGATTACCACGATAAAAGAGATCCCAGAATTATATTCAATAATATTCCTATTGAACATTTAACTTTAATCTCACTCCTAATATAAAGCTTTAATGAGATTTTAAATATAAATCAATATTTATACCACAATGAATCTCAACTCTTCCTGAGATTAATTTATCCACCTAGAAATCTTCAATAATAAATCTCTAACTTCACTATTACACCTTTCTGCTTCAATCTCTCTCTCCTACTGCTTTTTACTATACTATTCCGTTTGACTTAAATACTTTATCTAATCTGCATAACAAGGAATCCTGTCCTCTCTTTGGAGCTGATTGGAAATAGGTAGGGGAATTAAATTTCCCTAAAAAAGACGAATCAGAAGGTTAGTGATAAAGTCCCGTATAGGTTTGTCACAAAGTGCCTGTAATTTTCAATAAATAATTGGCTTAACGAGTTGTCAGAAGGACTCACCTAGAGATTGTAAAGTTCATTAAAACGGTTATTCAAAGTTTTAGTAAAAAAAATGACAAAATTTCTGATGTTTTATTAGGTTCGATTTTTGAGGCCCACTGATGACAGATATTGCCTGGCTTTGCAACACAGGGCCATCAATTTCAAATCCACCTTGTGTAAGGGTGCCCCCCTCGGGTGCCCTTCTCCTAGATTATCGGCGTGAGCTAGAGGTGTAGGAATAAATGAAGAACTAGAAGCTGCCATGATCTTAATAGATCTTAAGTTAAAATTTTAACAGATTATATATAGATAATAATATATGTGAGAGAATCTATGGTGGCTAAACACACAATATATAATACCGAAATAACGTAACTCGGATCACTATCACTAACTAACTCGCCTAAGCTTAATTCCTATGCGATCACAGATCCGAATATTTACATAGGCACTCCTAACTTTATTTTCCAATGAAGTATCAATCTATCTAATCCTAGTTGAAGTTGCGGTTCACTGGCGTGCAATGGTATGCACCTTGACCTAAGGGCTCTCTGTCACGGGTAACTTCTATTGGCTGTCACTTAACCTCTCAAAACCTCTTCACATTTGAAATACGGACTATCATAACATTCCCCAAATGCCACCTGGCTTACTCTAAACTTCTAAAATTTAAATGCTTCCTAATTTGCATCTTTCCTTCACGCTTTACTTCTTGGGTTGGTTGGAAAAAATTGTCATTCATTCTGGCCCCAAAGAACCCAAAATGATATGTTAATGAAAAAACGCGTGAGCCCGTCACACTTGTGACAAATAGAGAAATTAGCGTTACTATCTCTTTATGAAGTTAATAATTAAAAACCGAAGTTAAAAAATTAATTGCAAAGTTAAAGAGTGCTCTTGGTTTAGTATGAAAAGATACCTAGTGTATAATAATTTTAAGAATAAAATAGGCAAAATGCTCGTTTGATTGGTTGTAGTTTTCCAAACTCGTGACGAAAAAACGCGAAGGAAAGAAGAAATATTTTCAACTGAAAACTAGTCAGTGTCGTTGATGTGGTAAGTTGAGAGAATCTTGTTCGAAGGAGTCTTGGCTCAAATCATATAGAGGCAAGCTTTGTTGGAAATGTTTAAGAATTTATTTGCATACTAGCTGGTATACCCGTTCTTCGCACGGGTGAATTTAAAAATTAAAAAATACAGACTGAAGGATAAAGAAGTTTTTAATGAGTTAATTTTACGTGAATTGTATAAATTAAACAAAAAAAAAGCTTTTACATAACTCAGCTGAACAAAAAAAAAAAACATGTTTGCTAAATTTTAAGTCTTTAGATATAATTGCTGATTTTTTTTTATTATTGTTATAATTTATGACGCCCCGTAACTTTCTTGTGGGTCGATTTCTGAAAACACCTACCTGCTCAGCAAAAGTAACACATTGTTACAAATTTTGTGTAATAAACGCTAAAAATAGTGTAAATAATTTTTATCTGAATGTGTAATACGTTAATATTACTTTCTGATGCATTTATTTTATGTTAAATAGCTGTTACCCGCGACTTCGTCGATGTGGAATTTAACAAAAAAGTGTTTATTCGCTTCGCAGAGTTTACGAAAACTTTTCTTCTACTTTGTGAATCTATGTTTCTTTTTTGTTTTACTTGTTTTCTTTGCTTTTTGTTGAGGAAGGGGTGAATGGGACGCATGAACTTTGACACTGTCGATGGGGTAAGGACTAAAATCTTTAGAATCAAAATAGGTCTAAGTAGCAAGTAGGGTGAAACGTGAACACAAACGAAGCCGCAAGGAAGGGGGTGAAAGGGACGCATGACCTTTGACAATGCAGTTAAGGACTGTAAAATCATTAGGATCAAGACATGAATGGGAAATGCCGCAAATGGCAGCAACCTAATCAAAGAAAAAAGTTTGATATAACTGCTAGCAATCGTTGAGACAGAAGGCTCGCGAAATAAAATAATCCCTATTGAATAAATATAGTCCCTATTGAAGTAAATAATCCCTATTTGTATCGGATATTGCTCACTATTTCATTGGTTTTAATTTTATTTTCTCGGAATCCTAATTTCTTTTTCTAAAATAAAAGTAGCCTAAGTTATTTCTTATAACATTAGCTATCTGCTAGTGAAAGTTTCGTCAAAATTGGTTCAGCCGTTTCAGAGATTAGCCGGAACAAACAGACAGACAGAAAGACAGATAGATAGACAGACAAAAATTTTAAAAATTGATTTTTTGATATAAGTACCGTATATACTTTTAAATGCATCTAGTAAAAAGCTGTCAATTTCAAATTACAAACAGACACTTCATTTTTATTTATATGTATAGATATTTTGTTCAAATTTTCAATCGTTAATAAAATACTTTTTATTCATCTCCACTCAAGTTCAAATACATTTTTGTAAACTTATAGTGTATGGCACTTGATGTTAATACAGTTTTTTCAAACATTAATTCATTAATTAATGAGTAATTAGTAACAAACAAAAATAATAGTCCAACACCATATATAAAAAGGAAAATCGCTCGATGTGTCCCTTCACCGCACTGGGTATCGCGTCGTGAGTTCGAATCCTACCTGGGATGGCCTAATGTCTGAGAATGTGATTTCTTTTTACTATATTATTTTATTGGAATAATTTAATTTTATTAAGGAATAAATAGTAACAAACAAACAAAGCATCCTATATAGAAAGGAAAACGGAGAATTGCCAGAAAATTTATTTTCTATTTTTCCCTCTTAATATTGTAATTATGTCATACTAGCTGGTACACCCGTTCTTCGCACGGGTGAACTGAAAAATTAAACAACACAGATTGAAGGAAAAAGAAGTTTTTAATGAGTTAATTTTACATGAATTGCAAATTAAACAAAAAAAGCTTTTTGCATATCTCAGCTAAACAAAAAAAGAAAAAAAAACACCATTGTTAAATTTTAACTATGTAGATCTAATAGCCGATAAAAAGGATTTTTTAAATTTATAATTCCTCGTAACACTCTTGAGGGTCGATTTTTCAAAATACCTCCCTAAGCTGATCTCTGCTCAGCAAAAGTAACGCATTCTTAAAAGTTTTGCGTAATGAACGCTTAAAGTAGTGTAAATAATTTATATCTGAAAGTGTAATACATTAATATTACTTTCTGTTGTATTTATTTTATTTTAAAATTGTAATATTCGCAAGCAACGCCATTTCTTAAATTATAATGGCGATTCAATGAAAAAACATAGTGAAATGTTAACGATAGAGTCAAGTTGCCTAGCTACTTTCGTAGCTCGAGCTTTATTAGAGCTTTGTAAGACCCGCCGTGTAGGGGTACGATGCACGTTAATACTTTATCCAACCGCATTATGATTTACTGCAGTCTTTTTCATACAATATTTTTTTTGGATCACTACATGTACAAATTAAGGGATATACATAAACAAAATACTCCACTTTGGAAAATTTAATCCGTTAGAGCTAAAAAATTAATTAAAGATATTCCACTGTAAAATTAATTATGCACACCGTTCACTTAAAATAAGTAGTCAAATCATTTTCCAAGGTCTTCATTAACAGACAAAACCATAAGACACTTAAATTTTGACATTAACTATTTTTGCGACAAAAATAATAATCTTTGCAATCCGCTGAAAACGCAATATCTGCTACAAAACTGTTCGCCTTCCCCACTAAAATACTCATCATAGAACCCGTGCTGCCATATATCTTGGAAGAGTGGATTTCAAAGAATATTAAAGCTAAGTATTGGTAGAATATTCCTGCTAAGTTGGTGTGGTGTGGTAGTTAGGAGAAGGGGGGTGCCAGCTCAAGTGTCGTTCCCGTCACTTGACCATTGTTCAAAATTACGTGGTCAGTCTCCAAAACCCTTCGTTTAGCTGAAAAGTGAGTGCGACGTTAATATTCACTCACTCACTCACTGCAAAAAATACAGTGCAGTGGTTATAATTAGTTTTATACTTAAAAATGCAATATCTGCATATTCAATTAAAATTACAGCGTTATCATTAACTACTAACCACAAAAAAATTATGAAAGTTTGTCCAAATGATGTAGTGATCAAAGAAAGTTTATTTACTTTAAGGGGACTTGGCACCCTTTGAGCAAACTTCTTTATTTACGTATTTAAAAATTATATTTTAACATTTTAATACGATGTTTCTATTCAAGAAAATGTTACCAGATGAAAATTTTCATATATTATTCACACAATTTTTAAAATTTAAATTTTTTGAAGAAAATTGGAAAAATTTTAAAATCCTACTCCTTTTGTAAAAACTAATTTTTTGACCTGAATTTTTTTTATAATATTCTTATGGATGTTCTTAACAACTTTAGGGATCAATTTTAGAATAACTTCATTCGTTTTTGAGAAAAAAATAAAATGTTGATACACAGGCTAAAAATCAACGAAAAAGCCAACATGTCTTACATTTTATTTTTTTTAAAAAAAAGTATTCAGTTTATAGCAAAATGGATCCCTTATTTTATTACATGCTTTATTTTTAACACGCAGGAAAAAAATGGAAGTGATTGGTAAATAATTGTCGAAGGAGTAGCATTTTGAATGCACTAAGGTTTCGAAAAACACAAACTGAGAAAAACCACTTTAAAGTTTATAATGCTGAAAAAATAATTATTATAAGCTTAATTAAACTTAAAATACCACTTTAGAACGTTGCGTCTAACTAGAGACAAGAGCATCTCGAAACGTGTGTAGTGCTGAAACAAGATATGGCATCTCCAGGATAACACTTTTAACAAGATAAAAAATAGGAATTTGACTTTAAATAACAATTCTTTTGAAAAAAAATATTGAAAATTTTTATAAACTATTCTTAATAATAGAAGTCTCAGTGGTCGTGTGGTAGCGTATTGCGCTTCCACGCCACAGGTCCGGGTTCTATTTATTCCCTGGCTAAGCAAGGTCAACTCAGCTTTTGATCTCTACTACAGTGGGTCAATAAATGAGTACCAAGCTTACTTGGGGACATAAACACTGTGGGTCTTGCTTCAGACTGACCACCTGATCGGGACATCTGCTCTAGCACCCCAGCGCCCAATGGTCACGTATGCTGGGATGGGCAAGTAGGTTCTGGCCCTCATCGGCTGTTGTGCCACTGAGTTTGAGTTTAGTATTCTTTATAATGAGATCACATATAATAATAAAAATAAGTACGAAGTTTGAATATGTTTAAAATTTGCTCATTTTTGTTTATTAAAGGTGAAATTAGTAGAGTCGAATAAAATTACGAAAAATATTGCTGAGTTTATAGAAATGTAAAAAAAAATTATTTTTTTTTAGCTTTTGCACGAAAAGCAAATATTTTAAATCTACCTGTTTTACAGTTGGCTTAGCTGCTTCTTATATCACAATCTTGTAATTTAAAACAATACCGTTACGAGAATGGTAAGGTAAATACTTATGAAAAATTAACAAAAAATAGCGACATTTCTCAATTTTTCAGAGCTAGGAGCGTTCCACGAGCAACAAATCATTTATTTATTTGCATTTTTACTTGCTTTTCACTAAATGTAAGACAATTTTTCAGGGTATAGAGACCAAATAAGTTTTCGTTCCACCCTAATGTGTCTAGAACACCAATCGTGGTTAATTGTAATAAAAGGTATTTGCAGTCTACGATCAACGCGTTACCTTTAATTTCAAAACACTCAAATTCAAATACACCCAGCAAAAATCGATAACTAGTATTGCACTTTCAGGAGGCAGTGAACAAGAAAAAGTAAATAATTTTTTTTATAAAAATAAAATTACTGTAGAAAATGTATGCATATATCACGAAGAAATAATCATCATTAGAATATATTAATACATTTAGCCAGTGGCGCACACAACGGGGGTCTGGGGGTCCGGACCCCCCACACCCAAAGCTCTTGATTTTTTTTCCGATTGATTATAATTCTAAGTACATAGTACGTAAAATTTAATTAAGTATTTGTTATTAATGATTAATTTTATTTATTAATGCTAATTATTTATTCAATAATTAGTTTTTTGCTGTGTTTTGTTCCCGAAAATCGACAAAATCAAAAGGAGCATGATACAGGAATGGTGAACTTTCGACCCCGGACCCCCCTCCCCCTTCAAAAATTCCTGTGTGCGCTACTGCATTTAGCTGTATAATATTCTAGTTATCTTTCTTAGCCTTAATAACGTTACGCACATACTGACACGCACTACATACTATTTTTTTTTTCAAGCGTATTTACTGATATTTGCCCAAATGGATTTTATGTTTTCTATGAGCTCATTTTAATCTCTTTTGGAGTTAAATCTTTTTGGTATTCTTCATTAAATCGCTCATGTTCTCCAAGGGACGAATTGGACGGCTAAGAAAATCGTTCGATTCTGTTATTCATAAACCAAGCTGTAATAATATTTGACATGTGGCAAGATGCAAAGATTTTTTGGAAGATTAAATCCTCTTCAATTATATCTTCCGAAGATGGAATCATAAAATGATCAAAAATCTGAATGTATGTTCCGGAATATACACTTTTTTTGTCGAAAAAAGCACAGTTCTTTCCCAAATCTTTATAACTCGTATACCTTTAAATCATGACAGAGTTCTGAAACTTCATTGAATGTTTCGCTCAAGTTGTAATTAAAGTTTCTTGTCTGTAAAGCTAAAGATAAATATATTGATGATCATGGGAAACGCCAAACATCGATTCATAACTAATAAGTACGTTATTCTAGTCCTGAATACCTCATTGCAATTTGTGTCTTTGTACCCCTCCACAATCTTCCCATTTTTTTACTCACAAGTATATCGGTTTTTCTTGGTTGCGCGTAAACAAAAATCTGGCCTATGAAATCATTGCAATATAATAGATATTGAGACCAAAACCCTTGTGTGTCTTCGTCTTTGCAACTTATGAATCAAAAATCCTTGAAGCGGTTTTTCTTCACGATACGTTTCAGTATTCTGTCTTGTCTTAGTGTGCGTATTCCCAGACTGATATCTTAAAAATTCACTTTAGTCCCTTGAGAGCAATTCTTTTGTCAACAATCGTCTAGTTAGCAAGTCCCCCATTGTGTAGAGTTGCCATTGCACTATTAGTAGAGCCCAGTATAACTTTTATGCGGCCCATAAGCTAAACTAGCTAAAACTGGCTTTCAAAGAAACCGCCATACACGTACTAGCTCAACAGAGTTATTTTTATACAAATTTTATCTCATCAACACTGACAAATCACAAAATTTTACAAATTTTCTAATATTTTGAATATTGTAATTTTTTAAATTTTTGTACATCTTGTATTGAATCGGTATTAATTCTTTAAAAACATGTGCTTGTGCGTTAACAGGTATCACATTTTAACTAACAATCTTTTTCATTCGTCCTCAATGTTTACTTTTACTGAGATCATGCTTTTTGTAGCATAATGCAAATCCTTTTTTTTATTAACCTAATATTTTGAACTGGGGGAAGTGTAGTAGGTGGAAGATGACAGGAGGGTGGATCAATTTTTTTTTCTGTGAGAATTGCAAAGCCTAACTTTGTGGCAAAGATGTTCTGTGGTATATATATATAAAGGAAAAAATAAAATAAAAAACTAATTTTTTTCTTAATGTTTAGTGCTGCCAAAATAGGAATGAAGTCTAAGTATTTGTGCTTTTTTTACTGTAAAAAGGCAATGCAATTTTAATAAAGAAAAAAGGCACTTGAGTATTTTTTTAAGATTTATTTTGATGAGAGTTCACCTGCAGAAGGGTTACAAAAAAAGACTTACAGTTCCTAACACAGTTTCCTTAGTATTTTTTAAGTATGTATTTTATTAGTAATTTTTTTAAAAAAACTTACTATATAAAGCGACAGACGGAACATTCTATTATTCTCTGCTTAGTACTCACATCAATTGCTTATTGGTATATTTAACATCTTTTTCATTATAAGTCACATATTTGGGTTATTTATACAGAAGAAAAATAATTTTATTTTGAATCTAAAATCATCTAACCCAAATTAAGTCTTTCTCCATTTTTCCGGAAAAATTCAACCCCTTGATGACAATATTAAATTCCAAAATTATTTATTTAATTATTTTTCTCCTAATCTTCGTACCGTGGAGTATCTTCATCGATTAGGTAAGTTCCGATTAAAAAAAATTTTTTTTTCTCCATATATAACTGCGATTTTCCCAAATGCACAGGGAAACAGAAATTAGTATATGTGTGGGGGGGGACGTAATATTTACTGAAAAATTATCATTTATGCGTTTTTCAAATAATATCTTAATAAACTATAACTGGAATGGTCCAGTTACCTTGAGGAGACCAAATCATTTTAACGTGGTTTCTTTCTTCCCTCCGGACGCATCAATCTATCACTTGACATCAATCTTCACGGATTCGGTCAGTGAGAAGCAGAGAAACGTGACTCCTCCTTTCTTTTTTCCCCTTCTTCTTGCAATAAATCTATCATGCACTTATAAGTGAAGATACTACTTGGTCTGTTACCGTATGAAACATGATGCATGTAGGGTTTAAGGGCAATAAAATAGCGGGCAATGCGGTTCTTTTCTCATGTGGTGTTAAATCGAGTGTGGAAACTATGATGGAGGGTAATTGAGAGAAACTAGAAAAGTATAATTAAAGAATATTAAGTGCATTATTTAAAGTGATCGTGGTGAAAAAAATACTCATTCAATAGAAACTGCCATGGGGTGCAGATAGGGCGGGAACACATGAGAAAATAGGAAAAAAAAATTCAATAGTTTGAATCGTAAAAAAGAAGTATAAGTTGAATTAAGATAAGAAAAATCAATTCGTTTAATCATGTGCTTATAATTATTTAATACATTTTTATTACATTTCTAAATCAGAGTATAAAATGGAATGTTTTTGTTGCAAATATCAACTTATTAAATTGATTTTAGTATCTTAACTATAAAATATGTTCATGGAGGTACAGATACCCCATTCTCTTAAGCGAAAGGTTTGTAAAATAGCATACATAACAAAGGTCTGATTCCGCGTTCAAAAGTATTCTTTCAATATTTTTAATTTATCTCCAACTAAAAGAATGGAATATGATACAAATTGACTCAGTAGTATATAGATGCTTAGCAATTGAAATGTTTATTACATGGTTGGTGATAACATAGTAATTTCATTGAAGTTTATCACGTTAATGAGTCATGTGACAAAAACGGCACAATACCCCTAAGTATATAGGTTACTATTTTATATTTTAATATTTAATATTGAATAGGAGAAAATTCATCTCTTAGTTTCAGACTATCCTTAAACTATTTAATTTTTAAAGAGAGGTTTACACCTAAAATTCTTTAGTCTTATTAATTTGTAAACGCTTCGAGTCTTGTAAATTAAAATTACAAGAATATTCCTGAAATTCTGTCATTGTATTGATTTTTAAATGCTTTGGATAGTTAATTCTTGATACAGAAACATTCTAAGTTACTATTAAAAGATTCTTGCGTATTTTTTATATTTCTAAAAAATAAATAGGAACTGCATTACCTTAACAACAATACATCAAAAAAGAGATATTTCTTAAAAAAAGTTTTTTAAAAAAATTGCTTAATATGTAATTAAATAAATAAAATATAGCTTTAATACATATAAAAGTTGTTTGGAAATGTTTCTCATTTCCGAAAAAAAAAGATTATTTTATTTACAATCGAGAATTTATAGAATCTCTCAACACTCAAAGTTTAAGTTATTTTTCTCCTTCTTATTTTCTGAAACTCTAAATATCTTTTGGTACAATATAAAAATTGCAACAGTTTAGTAGTTTCGTTTAAATAGAACTAAAGGTAGGACTTTTTCTATTAATTTGTACAATGGCGCACACTGGGGGGATCCTAGGGGTCCGAATACCCCCCAAAGCCCTTGATTTGTTTTCCGATTGATTATAATTTTAAGTATATAGTACGTAAAATTTAATTAAATATGTGTTGTTAATTAATGCTAAATATTTATTCAATAATTAGTTTTTTACTGTTTTTCATTCCCAAAAATCGACAAAATAAAAAAGAATATGTTGGGGCGTATTGGAGCATGGTACGAGAATGGTGGACTTTCGAACCAGGAACACCCCCTTGAAAAATTCCTGTGTGAGTTACTGAGTTTGTACTCTTTTTCTATTCATCCTTCCCTTCCCAATTTTTTAATCAATTTTACCTTTTAAATACTATTCGAAGATTGAAAAATTAAACAATTGAAGATAAATTATAATTTTTCATTCATCACACATGACTATGCAACACTGAATAAGAGCTATTTAAGCAAAGTATCCGTCTGGGTGGTGTAGATGGTTTGTCGCTGACCTTTTGTACCCAAGATTGCGGGTTCGGCCGCAGCCCAAGTCGGTGGATTTTCCTGATGCTGAAAATCGACAGTGGCCATGTCGATTCCTAAGAACATATTTCACATCGGCAGAGCTCACTCCCTCTGGGGTAGAAACTGGATGTGTCAAAATTACTTACGGTAATTGGTATCGCCTAAATGTGTGGTGCCACACTAAAAAGTGATACTAGCTCCTGGGGAATGTACTAGGTCTGCAAAGGTAGAAATACCAATACGCAGCCCCATTACAGGGGAAAAAAATTTAAGCTAAGTTATTACATCTTTAGTTTCCTTAATTACTTTATTTACAATTGACCTTAGATACTCTAAAAGTACATGGAAAGCATAAATAAACTGAACAGCAATTATTTATATTAAATACACATAACCAAATGTATTTTTTGTGCCTCCTTCCCCTCATCACTGAGTGATAAAGAAAACACAATCTTCTTAGAAATCCTTTTTTGAACAATTCATTAATTAATTCATTTGATTTCTCTTAATAAAAAATGCGAATCACATATTATCAATATAGTTTCTTTTCTCACAAATATACTTTAAAATGTTAACTTATGGTTAGTAAAGTTTAGTTTATTATTAAAGTAGCCTTAAAATCAAACTCAATAGGAATGATGAATTTATTCAACAACTCTTTTAATACCTAACAAATCAAAATAATATACTGCACTCTCTCAAATTCCTTTCAGCAGTTCCGTAAATTGACGCCCTAGAAACCCTACTTTATGACCAGGCAATTTGGGTTTCATCAGAGGATTAAGCTGTTTGAAGTGAGGGGTAGAGATGGCTGAGAGGCTTATTGATGGATTTTAATTCTCTCCCCATGTGTCATTTCAATAAGTTTTCCCCTTCACCACCTATTGTTTGGATTTTGATTATGAGACACACTGCTACTCTTTGTCTTATTAAGCAAATGATTATTTACCCGATAACAAACCCGGCCAATGGCGAAACCACGTCATCGTTTTCAATTGAGACCCTGTAAATTTCTTATCGCTATTATTAAGATTAACATAATTAAAGATTTTATTTTGCTTAATGTTGAGCTACTTTAAAGGGTTACAAATAATAGTCTACGAATGGTGAAGGAACACTTCGAAGTTGAAAGGCCGTATTGGGGATTATTTATTATCAAAAGAGACTTCAATCACAAGATCCACTGAAAAATGATTATTGTTGTGTGACAATTAGTTATTAGATATGATAAGTTTGAATTTTTTTTCCATATTAATACCCACTCTTATAAATTGTTCTAAGTATGGTTAACAGGGGAAAGAACTAAGTTCTCGAATTATGAGAGCTTATACAGATTGCGTCTCTCAAAATAAAAGGACCGTCTCAACCATTTGAAGATGGAAACTTTTCTTCTAAATACTCTTCTGAGGTTTTTGTGCACCAAACATTAGGTAATCCTTCACAAAAAATAGAAAAAGTAATATATATATATATATATATATATATATGAGTAGAAATAATTTAAATTATTAAATATAATTTTTTAAAAAAAGCTAATTTTTTTGGCATATCAAATTTTTTACAAACATGGATTTTAATTTCCATGAAACCCTTAAATCGGCATTGAATTGCCCTCCGATAGTTCGGAGTAACCTCGGTACTTGAACTACCGGGGTCGCGAGCTCATTGCAGGAGCTGCTCCCGTCCAATGGGGGGTTGAGTTCTGATAGTATTGAAGAGAACTGTTGGGCTGACATATATTAAACCTATATAGAGCAGTGGTCTCCAAACTGTATTCCACGGAGCCCCGGGGTTCTACAAGGTATATCCAGGGGTTCCTCGAGTCCAAATGTAAATAAAGAAAAAAAATTATAAATGTGTTTGCAAATGAATTTTCGTTCTTTGTGAAGTCTGTATAACCACAACTACCTAAAGATCATCTCAGTCTTTAAAAAACAAAAAATTATTTACACATAATAAATTTATTTTCTAATACTTTTTTTAATCTTAAAAGAAGATTAGAACTAGGCACCTTCCAATCCGAAAACGAGTATCTTAGCCACCATGACAAAACGATCGTCATAGCATGGAGGCTATTACTGGTTTATATAGATACCACCACACTCCTCCCCTGCCAGTGATTCGCCAATAGGCAAGCGAACGATACCATATTATTTGTGGCGAGTGGGTGAGCAGTCGAGTCATGTTGAGTGCGACGGCTTGTGGGTTGCGTCATCGTGTAAGACGGCTTGGTTGCATTTGTGGTGGATACATGGCACCACGACTGCTGCGGTTCTCTTAGCATGGCCAGGGTCGCCAATGAAGGAAGATTCGAACTGGGCACCTTCCGATTCGAAAACGAGTAACTTAGTCACCATGCCAAAACGACGGTCATAGCATGGAGGCTATTACTGGTTTATATAGTTATTTCCGCAACAACCTTTATTATAATATAATAAACTATTAGAACGTTTTCGTTTATGTAGATTGAGAATATTCTTTTGTTTACTGTCCCGGGTCCCATGAGATAATTTCTTACTCGTTTGTACTATGTTTTGCAAAACTAAATAGTTTTCTAATGGAAAATGCACCTTTTTTTCCATTTGCGGAAAAAATACCTATAATGAAGGAGAGGAAACAACTTAACGATATCTAAACAGATTTGATGTTAAAATCTAAATTAAAGCAAGAACCGCTACTAAATTTTAGGTTGCAAATTCATGTAAAATACACAGGATTTATCACACAACTGTAAACATTTAATGACATTCAGAACAATGTATTAAAATGAAAAATATTTCTCAATGTGAGGGGTTTCTCAAAAACACAATACAAAAGAAAAATTAAATGCTGAATATATATATATATATATATATATATATATATATATATATATATATATATATATATATACCGGGTGGGCAAAAAGTCCGTAAAAATTTTAAAAATTCATAAAATCCGGAGAAATGAACGAAAAAAGAAACTGTTTGCAGGATCAGAGCATTAGTATGTCACGGGATTTTTTTTAAGCTAGAAAAAAAAATAATTCGAAAATCATCCGGTAGGTAGCGCTGATGTACGCAAATGAAAGAAACAATGCATACATAATGAACAGAAAACTTTCACAACTTTATTACACCACATGACCACCACCACAGGGGAGAAGACATTCCAGGCGAGTGGCAGAGTGCAACACGTCCGGATGTATGGAGGATACTTCTGTGCGGATCGCATCTTTCAGTTCCGACAGACTTGATGGACCGGATAGATACACGCGAGATTTCAAATATCTTCACAACCAGAAGTCTGCCGGTGTTAAATCTGGAAACCGAGGAGGCCATGGGTACCTCCAGCGCTTGCTAACGATTCTGTCTTCCCCGAACGTCTGTATCAGGAATGCCTTAACCGGGTTAGCAGTGTGACTGGTTGCTCCATCCTGCATGAACGTAACATTCGCAATCTGACCTCGTTGAATTAAACATGGCACGACAGTCTCCAGCAGAAGCGTTAGATAACGCTGAGCATTTACCGCTTCCGTTATCCATCCATTTACTGGGCACTGCGTTTCAAAGAAGGGTCCTATGATAAATGAACCCGTGAAACCACACCATGCTGTCCCTTTTGGTGAATGCAATGGCTTCTGTGTGTACTCACGGGGATTAGAGGTCGCCCAAATGGGACAGTTATGGTTGTTAACGTCACCATGAAGCGAGAAATGTCCTGTTCCATTTTAGAGAAGGCCCACTTCGCAAATGCTTCCCTCTGTGCGGTATCTGCTGGCAAAAGTTCATGGCACGATTGCAATTTGTATGGGTACAGCTGGAGGATTCGACGAAGAATATTGCGGACAGATGATGGTGGTAAACCCAATCATCTGGCAGCTTCACGAGCACTGTTGGTCCCTGAAGCTGCTTCGGACGCAATCGCTTCCATTTCGACAGCAATGCAGGGTACACGTGCTTCTTTCAAGCATGGTCGTCCGGCTCGTGCTCGATCCTCCAACTTTCCTGTTTCCTCAAAACGTTTAACAAACTTTAAGAGACCTGCAGGTGTTAAAGGGCCTTTTCCACTCTTCACATTTTTCTGAACTCGGAATTTACGCAAGGCAATGGTCGCTGATTCCTCGTTCATGTAAAATAACTTCACCAACAAAGCTTTATCCGGCGCACTGAGCATCCTTGTTCACTTTCACTTTATGTAATGGGGAAATGAATGTGAATTCATTGAGAGCAAAGGTTTTTATAGCCGTCTAATTTGCATATTTACACCACAGACGCTTGTAGCAGCGCCACCTACCGGATGATTTTCGAACTATTTTTTCTAGCTTAAAAAAAATCCCGTGACATACTAATGCTGATCCTGCAAACAGTTTTTATTTTCGTTCATTTCTCCGGATTTTATGAATTTTTAAAGTTTTTACGGACTTTTTGCCCACCCTGTATATATATATATATAATGCAACTACGGAGAGCTTCAATAGACCAAGACTTCAACAGTTTTTGTAAAAAAAAAATACAAGCACATATCCAGTAACTAAATATAATGTGTGTGTCTGCATGGGTATATGACACTTGTGAATTACAAATTAAGTAATTGTGAGTAAATTATATTAAAATATTTTAACAAACACAATACTTTTTTAATTGTTACATTAAGTGCCTATAACACACATGTTCATTTACTTTAGATATTATTTTAAGATATATATTGAGGAATGGGGTGCTCGAACCCATCTCTTTCTTAAGTGTTCCGTGAGTAGAAAAATTTTGAAGACCTATTGCGCGATAGAGGCTCAAAACCCTCGTTACTCTTTACCGTGGTTCAAATTTACGTGGCTCATCACCAGTAGTCCTCAGCTGGCTTCACATGTGGCAGTGATAGGTAATTATTCAACCGAAAGATCAGGAATTATGATGAATTGGATACTTGAATTCTATCTCTAAACTGTTTTCTTCAAATATTTTTAGAATTAATACTTAAATTCGTTAGAAATTTGACACATAAGTTATTAAATCATTTCCTACAACATTCTGTTAAAACTAAATTCTGTTACAGAAAAATCATTTTTGGAAATTTATTAGTTGTGTTTTAATTAATTGATCTATTAATATCACAATTTAGTTCCCTTCAAGTCCTTAATATTAATGACAATTTTGTCCTGAGAGGGAAAATACATAAGTTATTAAGGTTGTTCATTGTTTTTGTCTACTATATAGCAGTTTTTAAAAACTTTTAAATTTAAAAAGGGAAAAAAAACAAGAAAACACGTTTGATATTTCATGAATTTATAAAATTATTTAGATAAACACAATAGTTGTGTGTTTGTAGCCTTTTTCAAACAATTATTTACCCCACGAAAAATAAAATTATGGAACAAATCGTAATGTGGCATAAAATATAATGCTTGGATTATAGAGGATGGTAAGAAATAAGTGAACTACTTTAACTAATTTGTAGAACTAACTAAAACTATTAAACTATTCTGAACACAAAATAAAATAAGCAAAAATTCAAGCACTCTAAAAAGAAGGCATTGCTTACTACATATGAAATACTCGAAGAAGAATTTTGAAGATGACTTAACCTTTCATAACGTTTTATACGGAAAATGAAAATGAATAGTTTTAAAAGAAATCATTTGTACAATATTATTCTTATAATAAAGGTATGTACCATAAAATCCGGCCTATAACGTGCACCGGTGTATAACGCGCACCCATACTTTGAAGATGCAGTTTCTAATTTTTAGGTATATTCGCCGTATAACGCGCACCCATACTTTGAAGATGCAGTTTTTAATTTTTAGGTATATTCGCCGTATAACGCGCACCCCCTTTTTTACGAAAAAATCTGAAATATTAGTATACATTGCCCTTATGTTTTGAAATCATTTTTATTCGAGGTATTATCCAAGACTTTTGAAAAAATAGTACACTTCTAGAACTATAACTCTCTTTTAGGTCATAAGACATGCCATTTCTTTTAAATAAACAGTACTTCGATACATGTAGAAGTAATTGTTTTTTTACTCATCTCTTGTTGTTTTTAAAGCTATCGTTTTTATACCCGGCGTATAACGCGCACCCTTAAATTTCCATCAAATTTTTTGTGTTCAAAGTGCGCGTTATACGCCGGATTTTACGGTAATTATTTTAAGAGTTAAATCATTATTTCATTTTCGTAGACAGAATAAAAACAAATACGTCATTTCATTTTAGGAGTCAAGACAGAAAGGGATATCATTAGATTGTGTTACTTCGGAAATGCAGTATATTGCATTGAGTGTTGACAAATTTTGAAGAAATATGATATGAAATTTCTTGGAATAAGGTGTTTCTCATAATAAATTTATAAGTTTATGAGGAACGTATAACATTGGAGAATTGAAGTGAGTAGATGTGTAAATTCGAACTTTTTCTTCCGAACTTTTAAAACTTTATCTCATGTATACTGCCATCTATTGGAGAAATCTGTAACTTTAAAAGAGGGATGTTCTCGATATGTATACATGAAAATAGCATTTTCAAACAACTCAAAACCTCATTTCTTTTACATATTTTAATGAATTAAGTACCACATTTCGTTGTTTTGAAGAAACTTCTTTTTACCAAAATTTGAATCATAAAAATAGGGATGTTTCTTATACATGGATACTCTATTTGGAGACAGCAATAAATTCTTCAATGGTGGAATAAAGTAAATAAAAGAAATGACTCCAACCTATATATCATCTACAGAAATAGTAAGAAAGGTTATAATTAGAGAAATTTGTAGTTGAGTGAAAGGGAAGAAATCGTGGAATGGGGTGCAGGAATTGAGGATAGTAAAGTCTTTAAATTCGCAAATAAGCAACAACATAGGTGCTACCAATTGCGATGCAATTTGCGAAGAGAGTGACTGTGATGATGATAATGAACTAGAGTTGACGTAACTGATTTAAAATATAATGTCAAAGTGATGAAAAATGTAATGGGTCTTTTCTCTATGTTGTATAACAAAATATTGTCTTTCTATCTTAAAATAATGAAAACGGTTTTACAAATTTTAAAGCCAAAATATTAGAATGCTCCTTATGCACATCAATGACGTGCACAAGGGTGGGATTTGGGGGTAACCTCTCCGATGAAAGTAGTCTATGTACGCCCAGGGTGGGCATTAAGTCGATCGCGATCGACCGGTGGACCGCCAAGACATTTTGGAGTGTGACTGCTTTTACTAAGACCTAATAATCATTTCATCATACAAAGGTCTGGAAATATTTTAGAAATACAGGGAAAAAAATCGAGCCACAAGAAAAAAAGTTCGCTGAATGGAAAGTGTGATTCGCTATTTGGAGGTTATTTTTCGAAGAAAATCGTACATTTTTTTTAGTTCCAGGAAGAAGTTCGCTAAATACAGAAATTCGCAAAATGGAGGTTCGGTTGTATTGTAGATCCTCTTTTAGCTCACTACACCTACGCCATAGGGTGGACCGTAACACCTTGAAAAAAATAGAAGTAGCCCGTATCCTGGAAAAGTCTGCCCACCCCTGATGTACGTCATTGATACATACGCTGAAAGTACGCTAAATGCTCTACAAATAGTTAGATTGGTATTGTTTTTATATGGCCTTTTTTATTACCTGCATATCATGTGATACTTTTTTTAAAGAAGTGCATTTCATTTCCATCCAAGAATATCATAAAATAATCATAAAAATTATTCACTCAACTAATTTTCATCTTGCAATGGTCAGCTCTAGTGAAAGATGCATTACATTTCGATCACGGTTAGTCTCTGATTCATTGACATTTTACTTTTAGGAACCAAATTTCCCCCTCGTGCTTTCTTTATATTAAAATAATAGTAGGCGTTACAATGCTGTCAAATCGAACCAAAGATTAAAAATCAAATTTTCAACTTTTAATGAAAGTTTTAGTTTTTTTCCTTATTCAAAATGAAGATTATCTCAATATTAATTACCAAAAACGTGTTGACTGCTAAAAATTTTAATTAATTTAAAATGTTAATCCGCGTTTTCATCAACGCTAATGAATATGTTTGACAAAGTCTAGAGACAAAAAAACCCCTTGAATATCGACCTATCATACTACAGAGCTATCTTTGTCGGTAAAATAATACTTTTATAAAATGTATCAATATTTTTTCTACTTGTACAGTTTAAAAGTTACACTGGTATGAAAACAATTATTTTCTAAAAGAGAGAAATAAATATTATGAATTGTTGATGTTTAAGAATTTTGTTATATACAGCTTAGACTCCCCTACCCCTCCCACACAAATATTAAAAATAAAAGAATTATTTACAAAATTTTTAAAGAGCTGTTTGATGATACTGAAAAGTAGTTTGGTGTATTTGTTGTTCTATATATATATAGAAAACATGTGAAATTTGAAACATTAAATATATGTTGATAGTGGCGTAACGTACACCCCTGCAGCCTAGGGATTCTAGGGGGCCCAAAGCCTGATGTTATGGCTTTGCAAACCTTTCTAAGATCTGGCTTGGGTCCTAAAACCTGATTCTGCAGGTGGCCCTACTATTCTCCGTTACGTCACTGTGTGATGAATATAGCATACATATGTATTTGTAGACACTTATAAATGCATTGAAAGTGAATAGAGTTAATTTACATTCAATTTCAAGGAGTTGAGGATAATATATAAATAATTAAATTTGAGGACGTATTAGCTGCTGAAAATTTAATTAGTATGGAAATGGTTCAACATTTACAAGGAACTCAAAAGTATTTCTGACTACAAAAAATATATATATTATGCACTGACGTTGCTAGTTCCGAGTGGGCCCGTATCAAAACTCCTTCAAGGCCCTTTTTTAGAAAAGAAAGCTCTGTTGGTGGTACTGTAGTTGCGCATGCTGTGGCTCCTGTAGCTTGGGAGTCCCGTATCATTGATACTGCGGTAGCTACGCCCCTGATATTATGTAAAGTTACGAGATACTTTCCGAATAATGAATTAAAGCAGGAAACTTTTCTCCCAATATAAATAACATTAGAAATAAAATTATCACTTTATAGTAAATAAACGATAGTTTTGTTGATTATTTCAGTGGCGTACATAGACCTTTCTTATTGAAGGGGGAGGGGATTGTATTCTAAAAAAACACGTTGGCGGAAGCACCGAGGGGTACTCTCTTTGGTAAAAGCTGAAATTATTTTTTTGGTGTACGGGGGGTTGGGGATTCAACCCCCACTTGTGTGCACTACTGGATTATTTATTGATATCACACTACGCAACTACACTAGGCCTATTGGTAACGGATATAGTTAATTTAATTAACAATGGAGAGCATTTCCGTCAATACACTTGTATGTAAATTAAATTCTGCTTAAGTAATTATTTATATCTCTCAACCGTTCACTTAAGATTTAGTAATAAATGGAAGAATTTATTTGATACTCTATTTCACTTCTCTCTGAAACAAAAACACTAAAAATATTTTATTTAAATTCTACTTCTATTTTTCAATCCAGTTGTCTAAGGAGTCCAATACGACAGATTTCTTTCTCATTTACATATAGTACTAAAGAGGTTACGTTATCAAAATCTTTCTAAAGCAAAGTTTGAGTCCCAATGCTACTTAAATCCTCGTCATAAGAAGGATGACACATGTTATATTTGTCAGGGCTCAAAATCTTCACTAGGGTAGCTCGAAAATTTTTTTTTTTTCACAGTTTCGAAACCTACCTATGTGGTGCAGATGTTCTCTGGTATATAGCTAAAAGGAAAAATAAATTAATTTTCATGTTAAATACTGAATCAAAGGGAATGAAGTTCAGGTATTTGACCTTCTTTGTGATAAAAAAACGAAGTATTTTTTTAAAGACAAACAGGTATTTCAGTACTTTTTAACATTTACTGTGATGAGAGAGCATTTTGTAAACAGTTACAAGAAAAGAACATCAAATACACATTTAACAGCTTTTCTAGACATAAATTTGAAGAAAAAAAATCTGTCATCGAAATGACAGAGCGTGATAAAGAGGAAAGATGGGGAAAAAACCTTGAATCGGGGTCTGATTCGACTGGCAGAGACAGTTGGGGTTATGAAATGTTGCAATGTACATAGTACAACAGTAAGACCCCGCATAACGCTGTTTCGCTTAGCGCTGTTTCGGCTTAACGCTGTTTTATTTGAATACTATGAAGATTCCTTGAAATTGTACGCAGCGTTTGTCTTCCCAATATCCGAAGCAGTTTATCTGTGTTTCTTCTTTCCTGCGGTATTATATAAACGTATTTTTATCATTTCAAATATTTGTTGATGTTTCTGTAAGTATAAATTTATATAACACAACGATTGCTATAGTGACAAATATTATGATTTTTTTGTTTTTATCATGAGTGATAATAAAAAAACACGCAAATAAAGCAACAAAAAAAGCATTTTATTAGAAACTAAAATGCAAGTGATTAAAAGATTAGATACTGATGAACGTCAAACTCAAATTGGTGCTGCCTTGAATGTGGCAACTTCAACAATAAGGACCATTCTTAAGAATATAGAAAAAATACTGTCATAGGCAACTGCAACTACGACAAGCTCAGCAACTAGAATTATTCGTTCTAGAAAAAATATAATAGAGGAAATAGAAAAACGACTTTCTATATGGAGTGACGACAAAATTGAACGCAATATGCCATTAAGCCAATCTACCTTCTTGATAAAAAGGAAGAAAATTGAAAATACAGAAGAGACTGAATGATCGGAAAATGATCCCAGAAGAAATCAAGCTACAATCACGGAATGTAGTCTGGTAAGAGATATAAAGCCAATAGGCTAAGTGTGACATATTAGCAACTTTTAAAGCATTACGAGTTATCCAAACGAATCTGATGACTTTGATAGACGATATTGAGACTTAGGATGCCTCTAAGACGTAACCGGCGGCAGTTGACGGACTTTTAGGGGCCGTATATGCCTATAGTCGGTTTATAATATCGGCCGCCACCTCGGTCGGAGCGATATACTTGTAAGAAATAAATTTTTGCTTTATTGTTATAAAAATACATAATTAGTGCCATAAATTCAATGGTAAAATACTTGACCAATTTTCTGGATTTTTACATATCTTCTCATAACCCCAGTTTATTTACATGATGAGATAACCTTGCAATTTTTAAGAGGATTTGGCACCGTGGACGATATTTTTAACGCCGATTTGAGCAAACAGGATAATGCTCGTTTATTTACGTATTTAAAAATTATATTTTAACATTTTATACAATGTTTCTATTCAAGAAAATGTTACCAGATGAAAATTTTGTTCATCATATTATTCACACAATTTTGAAAAATTTAAATTTTTTGAAGAGTGTATAAACATACTGACTTAGAATTTTATTTATTTTTATATGTATAATCGGTTATAAAAATTTTAAAATCTTTATTGTTATAAAAATACATAATTAATACAATGGTAAAATACTTGACCAATCTACTTTTGTAAAAATTAACCTTTTTTTGACCTGAAATTTTTTTATAATATTCTTATTGTTACCAGATGTTCTATAACAACAATTTTAAAAATTTAAATTTTTAAGGGATCGATTTTAGAATAACTTCATTCGTTTTCGAGAAAAAATAAAATGTTGATATACAGGCTAAAAATCCACGAAAAAGCCAACATGTCTTACATTTTATTTTTTTTAAAAAAAAGTATTCAGTTTATATTTTTCAGGATCCCTAATTTTATTACATGCTTTATTTTTAACACGCAGGAAAAAAATTGAAGTGATTGGTATATAATTGTCGAAGGAGTAGCATTTTGAATGCACTAAGGTTTCAAAAAACACAAACTGAGAAAAACCACTTTAAAGTTTATAATTCTGAAAAAATAATTATTATAAGCTTAATTAAACTTAAAATACCACTTTAAGATATTACTTATACGTTTTTCTTTAAAATAATTGCATTTTCATATGTTTTCAACCCACATATTTTTATAAATGATCAACTTTTAGAGAGTACTAATTGCACAAGAAAACTCAAGAAAAACTTAAAAAAAAATTTTTTTCTTCTGTCACGACAGAAATTTTAGCTATTTTTCTTCTTATAATATTAAAGTATTACATTTGTATGAAAAATATATCAGGAATAAGAACTGAAATTATAAAATTATTAATATAAAATGCCTTAATTTAAAAATTTACATGCACACATTTCACAAGGAAGAAAAATTACATTATTGTATTGCCTCGGAAATATTCTGCTTTTAATACTACACATTCTTTTTTATAGTTATTATTTCTATTTATAAAATAGATTTTTTTATCATAACGCATTTTTTAGCTTTTTTTTCTAAAAAGGGGGTGTGGCTGAATTGCCTAATTTGTTTTCAAATGAAGTTTTATTCGACTTCTAACTTTCCGACATGCACAAGTGATATATCAATCGAAAGATAATAATGCAAAGAATAAGATTAAATGAAAATAAAAAAACCGATAGGTTTGTGATTTTTAGGGTACCAAGTTGCCTTAACGCTGTTTTATATTACGCTCTACTTTGATGGAACGTATACTCCGCGTTAAGCGGAGTCTCACTGTAATATTTACTCTACTCACACACACACACACACAGTACTAACTTATCAGTAATCCTCGTTTTTGGTTATTTATATGGAAAAATCATTTTATTTTGAATTTAAAATCATCTAACCAAAATTAAGACTTTTTTCATTGTTTCGAAAATCCATCCCTTTGTGGCAATATTTAATTTGTAGTTATTATTATAAATTATTTTCCTCCCAATCTACATACCATATAACATCTTTTTAGCATAGGTTGGTTAAAATTAAGAATATTTTTTTTCCTCCATGTAGACGCGATCCACATTAATCTTCTGGAGAGTTGTAAAAGTAAGGAGAGTATAAGATACTAGCTCAGATGTTGTCGTCGTCACTTGGCAGTTGTTCAAAATTGTGAAGTCCGTTGCCAATGATCCTTGTGTTGTTTCTAAGAACGACATTAGTTATCAATTAATAAAAAACTAATGGTGCCTTTTTTCTATTGAGTTCAAAATGAGATCTTTCGATGATATGAAAGCTGTTTTGTCACAGAAGCTAACGACAACTTATCTGTGACGCACAGAGGGGGAGGGGTCCAGGAGGGCCGAACGCCCCCATCGCTCTTGATTTTTTTTTCGATTGATTATAATCCTTCGTATATAATAATACATACATTCTATGTATATAGTATTTCTGGTGATTCAATTAGTTATTTATTATTTATAATTCATTTAATTAATTAATGATACTTATCTATTTTAGAAAATAAAAACACATCAAAAGACTTTGTTAATGATACAATATCATGTCTAAATAATTAAACTATATTTTTAAAACACATTTACCATCCAAAAATTTATTTTATCGTAAATTTTTCAGAAAGATTTTGATGATCTTAGTCATTAGTCAACTAATAATATAAAAGGAGAAAATGCATATTCAGGTATTGCTATCAATACATTTAACGACAAATGCTATCCAAGGGAAAATTTCTGCTCAACAATTATACGAGTATAATACAACTTATCAAATCATTTATGCTATTTAATAAATATTAAAGTTAAAACATTTTAGTTACTAAGTTAGTATGTCATTGATTTCTCGTTCAGGACCATGATCACGCGTTTCTCTCTCCACGGCCCACGGTATCATACATGTGATTGAGCTTTCCCTACTCGTAAGCCCATGATCACACCGGTGTGATCAGAGTTAGGAACGTTTTTATATTAATTTTTACAAGCACACTAGATGGCGGTTAAAAATCAGTTTATTTTTAAATATTGTTTCAAAAAACTTTAAACTTCAATATGTGCTTTTGGTTCCGTTTTTTTTAAAATTAAATCCCAGATATTTATGAATATAAACAACCGCGCATGTTTAGATTTTTCGAGAGAATCGGACATTTAATGGTTCGTGATCTATTTCTCTATGGATTTCTGTTTATAATGAATGTTTGAATAAGTTGGTTTAGTTTTCTAATATTTTCTATATCCGTATACAAATAAACGGGATTTTTGTCAATTTTTTTTAAAGTGTATGTAATTTGCTTTTATTAAAATGAAAACATTTTCTTAAAAATCCGCAATTTTTTTCTTAAATATAGCGAAAATTTTTATGCTTTATACTCAGATATTATCAATGATAGTAAATTATAAGTTTTAGTGTATTTGATTACATTTAAAACACTATATGAATTTTAAAATGAAATTAGGCTTAGCAAGGAAATTCGCCCTGTCCTGTGCATGCGTATCCTTTCCTAGCGTACGGGCCTGGGGAAAAGCTTCTTTCTCCTTCCGCTGATCCTGAAGGGGTTATAAGTAAACAGTTACGTTTATTGTAACAATGAATCGTACCAATTAAAAAATATGTTTAGAATTTTTTTATCCTTTAGCATACTTACTTAGCTTGTGGGTTAAAAGAGCCATAGATGAAGCAAAGTGACACGATACCTTTACAGTTGCTAAAATTAATTTCTTTCAATATATTCCTCTCCTTTTTTCATGGAGTTAAATTATCAGTTAAATATACTAATTCTAAGAAAATATATTTCTAAGATAATAAAAATTGACAAAAATATTTATTGATAGTATTATTAATACATTTATCTAGTTAAAATAAAAAAGGAATCAATATCTTTTTAATTTTGTTAATTAAAATGTTTTACATTTATGGAAAAAATTCAGTACACGGGCACACACCTAAGAGAATAAACTCAAGACTTTAAAACAAGTTTTCTTGTAAGGTTGAATCTACAGCAGCATAGTTATCATAAGTCTCCAAAACATCCCAACGTCATGCCAAATGTTACATTTTGCCTGAAGAAGATTAAAGTGACCATTTTTTTTTTACAATGAAAAGGAGGACGAAAAATTTAAGAAAAAATTACAACTTAAATATATGAAACGTTTTACTAATTGAAACAAAAATACGCTAATTACCCTTGCATTATTTTTAATTATTATTTTAAAAAAGTATTTTTCTATTGAAAGAATTTTTTTTTGTGTCAACATATCATTTTCTAACATATCGGAAAATTCGGGCAAAAAATATCCTTCATACTGAATTTTACTGTAAGCACTGTAGCTAAAATACTAACATTTAATTTTGATTTCTCACTAGTCGCTTCACAAAAATCGTTACCAACTGAAAAAAACTCTTTCAACTGCTGCATTCGTTCCAGGGCCAAACAACGTAAATTCAACAAGAATAATTACATTTTCATATGGAATGTGTTCATTTTTTAAATGGTTTAAGTATTTTCATCCATATTTTACCAATTTCTCAGCATGTTGATTTTCCGATTGTTCTAATTTATTAGAATTTAAATATGCATTCAGTCTTCTTTCTACTTCAAACAGACAATTGTCATTGATTTTTATATCAGGCATTTTTTTCAATAAAAACTCAATGTAATTTTCTATATCTGCCCACTTTACTTGAGATCAAGTCAAAAAATACCATTGAAAGCTGTTATTTCCTGTGATGTTAGTTTCAGACCATTCTTCAACATTTTGGAAACATGTTTGGTTAATCTCGGGATACGGAGATTAACAGATCAGTTTTAAAATATTGCATAGGAGGACACCTTTGGAGGAAGGACAGAGCCTATAAAAGGAGGACTGTTCTCCCTAAAAGTGGACGGTTGGTCATCTTAAGAAGAAACACTGATTGATTTCGGAAGTTTTTGCCAATTTCAAAAACAATACAATTCTAAAAGTAGAGAATTACATGTAATGCCAATGGGTAGGGAAAGACATTGCATTTTTTCCCCTTAAAAAGTCATTCCATTCCCCATAACATTCATTTCAAATATTTACATTTCATTTTTTTTTCTAGCATTGCGTTTAATAGAAGAGTTAAATTTGAATTTTATGTAACTGCATTTAAATATATATATATATATATATATATATATATACACACTCTGTCGCAAAAAAAAATATATGCACCCAGAAGAAATTGAGCTACATTCACGAAATTTGGTATGCATGTAGTGTATATGAAAATAAACAAATGATTAAAATTCAGAACAAAATATCATTTTATTAAGCGGTTACAGCTTGCAAAAGGTTAAAAATCAGTAAGTAGTAAAGCCACCTCTAGCTATACAAGCCGAAATTCGGCGTGGCATCGATTCAATTAGATCACTTATGACACCCTGTGGAAGATCCTGCCATAGTCTTTGCATCTGCACAGTTAATATCTCGGGACGGCTGCAGTTGCCTTCTCAGCGCGTCCAGACATGCTCTATTGGCGAAAGATCTTGACCTGGCAGGCCATGTTAGGACGTCATATCCTTGAAGACATTGTTGGGAGAGTCGCGCAGTATGTGGACGAGCATTATCCTTTGATAAATGGCACCTGGGCGACTTGATAGCATGGGTAGCACAATCGGCGTTAAAATATCGTCCACGTATCTGCGAGCTGTCAAAGTGCCTTGAAGGACCACTAAAGATGATCGTGTGTCCCAAGAAATTGCTCCCCACACTGTCACAGGTTGTGAAATTCCTGTATGCCGCTCGACAATAAATGCCGGATCGACCGCTGGCCGGTGCGCCTCCAGATACGTGTGCGGTGGTCATCAGCACCGAGACTGAATCGGGATTCATCACTGAAGATGACACGTCTCCAGTCTGTCACACTCCTGCCCGAGGTCGGCAAAAATCCAGTCGACACTGCCTATGATGTGGGGTCAGTGGTAAGCGTCTTAGCGGACGTCGACTCCCCCAACTTCGGTCAGTCGTCTCCTTATGGTTTCTCTTTTGGATGGCACTGGATGTCTGGAAGGAGGTAAGTGGCATTGAATCGATGCTAGCGACGTTGTTGGTGCCGAAGTGGCCACTCTTCTGATTGCACGATCCTCGCGATCATTTGTGTTCCTGGGACGTCCTGACCCTCCGCGACGGTACACTCTACCTTCTGTGATCCACTGTTGCCAACACCGAGAAACTACCATATCAAACGACCGAGGTGGCGGCCGATACGTCTATTCGACCAACCTGCTTTCTGAGGCCTATTATATGGCCCCTATCAAAGTCCGTCAGCTGCTCGTACTGCCGCCGGTTACGTCTTAGAGGCATTATAAGTCTCAATATCGTCTATCAAAGTCATCAGAATAGCCGTACGGCGCTCGTACTCATGCTTTTAATCTCTCCCAGTTGCGCAACTAATATGCGCATAGCACACTTAGCCTTGTCTCATTGGCTTCGAAATTTTAATCATTTGCATATTCTTACCAGACTACATTCTTGCCGAGTTTCGTGATTGTAGCTGATTTCTTCTGGGTGCATATATTTTTTTTGCGACAGAGTGTATATATATATATATCCATAGATTTTTTTTGTAATAAACGAAACAGTTTTATTTGTGCATGATTGATTTGGTTCGCATTGTGATCATTGTAAAAATTATCAGAATTTTAACTCTAACAAATAATTTATAGGTTAGTGAGTGTCTATAAACGTTGCATTATAAAGCAATACGGGTAGCCGCGGTAGCCTAGTGGTCAAGATAGCGGACATCCTCCCATTGGTGTGATGGGGAAGTTAGAAGAAGGGGGATGCCAGCTCAGACGTCATCCTCTTTACTTGACCATGATTCAAAACTACGAGGTCAGTCGCCAAAAGCTTTCGACTAACTCAAAAGCACTCACTGACTCATAAAGCATTACGAGGGCTAATGGTGACGGATCTTGTATTATAATTTAGAATCTCGCTCAATTGACGAGGACTACACTCGAGCTGGCACCCCTCTTCAAACTACCACACCACAGCACGTGAAAAAATTTGAGTCATGACAGATTTAACGTGCATCAGCTCCTCTACACAGAGGGTCTACAATAGTACAAGGCTTGAACTCATGACACATCGGCCACGAGCTCATGACCATAACCACAATAATATATGGGAGATTAACCATTTTTATGAAATAAAATACACCCCCTCCTCCACTTTCAGAAATAATATTTTGGTTTTGCTTCTGGAAGTTCGTAACGAAAATTAAACTTTTTGTAACTCTAAACTTTGATTTGATTTATTGTATGCTTCTATATTCTAAGTATTTTGTCTCTATAGCTAAATAATAATTTTTAAGTATTTGTTATTAGAAAAGCGGTTTTCTTTTAACTCCTAGATTTATTTATATATAATTACTGTAATTTGATACAATTATTTTGAGCATAAAAAATGCAGTTGCCTCAAATATCCATCATAGGAAATAGTAGAACTTAATTCTCCTTTTATTTTAATCTTATTTTTTCCTCTCAAACCAGATTTCCTGCTTGCAGTATATGGAAAGAAAGATTGCAATTATTTTGCTTATCTCAGAACATCATATCGACAAAAACATTTTTTTTTAAAAAAAATATATTCTGAACACATTGCATGCTTTGTACAAAAATCTTAATTTATAACTTACACATTCAACAGGATAATTTCTTTCTTCCTTTCTACAATATCAAGTGACGTTATTTTTTTTTTAAATCTGAAGAAAAAAGAAGAATGTTTTATCATTTATGCCAAAAAAGGAGAAAAAAATCAGTAACCTTTATAAACATCGACTAGTAGATAAGTCGTTTAAAATAACACCTTTTTACAGCTTTGATCTTGAGTAATTTACTGACATCAGGAAACGGGAGGGAAATGTTTAACATTACAACATTGCGAGCTAATTCGGTTATTAAAAAAACATCAACTCAACTATCTTGGTACATTTTTAAAACC
This sequence comes from Trichonephila clavipes, assembly GCA_019973935.1. Taxonomy (NCBI): domain Eukaryota; kingdom Metazoa; phylum Arthropoda; class Arachnida; order Araneae; family Nephilidae; genus Trichonephila; species Trichonephila clavipes. The sequence goes on from BMAU01006228.1 coordinate 507,241, forward strand.
AAACAAATAAGTCGTTATACGCTTGATGATTAATTATGCACGCTTCAGTTTATATGCCTCTTGAAACGGTCTTAGATCAGCAATTATTTTTCATTTAAACAACATACATTCTAATGTTTCTTCATGTGTCCAATTAAATCTCTTTACAGAATGAAAGGATGCTTGTGCTAGAGTTTCTCAAAATATCTTTGCTGTCCGATTGAGAGATTTATTTTGTTATTAGCCAACTGATTGATGTCTTCATAGCAATTCATCAATCAACTATTTACATGATTAGATCTCACAATAGGGACTGCATTTCTTTCTAGAAAACAAGAGATTAGATAGTTATAGAGAGAATTTAGTTGCCACACATGTTTCTAAAAGATAAAAAAAATATCAGATGTATTTATGAAATAAAATAAAAATTTTAAAAAAAATTTTGTACACCTTTATATGAAATTTTGAGTAACGAAAGATAGAGTCACTTGTTTCTGTGTATCTTTTCCTTTTCTTACAGTTCTAGAACAAGACTCGAATTGGGAACGTATTTTTATAGTAAAATAGTACTCAGTGGCGAAACGTACATCTCCGCATCCCCTGCATTGAGGGGGACCCAGGATTCTGGGGCACCCAAAGTACGTATTTAACCAATTTATGAAATATCAAAGGTGAATCCTGACCAGGGGAGTTCTAATATTTTCTGTTACTTCACTGATAGTACTCTTACATTAGCATATATCCGTATGGTTATAGCGCATGTGTTAATTTATACAACAGATTTTTCAAAATTTAGAAACATATGTCGCGGTATCTTCTACTCATGTTGGTTGAATTGAAAATCACGCTCAGTATTATGTTTCCCGAGAAGATATATACGAACGCATCATGGGTAGAAAAGCCATTGAATCGAACTCGAAATTATAACTACAAGATTTACGATAAATTACCTTTTTTGAGTTAATTACTGGAAATGACTATGAGATATTCATACAAGACAAACTGAAGGGTAAGAATCTCTCTCTCTCTCTCTCAATTTGTACTTATCTAATTGAAATGCAAACTTACGGATATGACTATGTGAATAACCTCCCTAATTCTATACCGTAAAAGTGACTACTCAACCATAGTTCTGGCGCTAATTAATGTGGCAATGTTGTTAACAAACATCTATTCTCTATAATTATCTACTAATATATATAATCTACTTCGTTGACTATTCATATATTTTATTCGGTTGTGACATTCATTTGTGGTGAGGCGTTCTAGCTTAAAGGACCGACTTGGCTGGACAAAAAAAAAAAAAAAAAACTAAGTTAGAGAGGATAGACCTCAAAAGGATAGCTCATTGTTATAAATATAAAGATATTCATTGTAACCAATAAAATTTAAATTCCATTTTACTTTGAAGTATAAGGGGGAAAATATAGCACATGAGGAAATCCTCTGCTCTCCATATAATATAGAACTGATTGCTTGTTTGTTTTTAACGTCACACTTTGAAGCTACACGAAGGTGCTTTTGGCGGGATAACCGCACTCAGCTTTTATTGAAGAATTAATTATTTTTATTCATTTTTTACAGAAGATGACAAAAAATGCCTTAACAAAACTTGTTTAAACAGGAATAAAGTAGTTTTTTAAAATTAGTAACATAGTTCAGAAAATACGTATAGTAATACAGTTTCCAAAGATATATAGAAGATACATAACAAATGCAATCAGGAAAAATACAGGGCAAGAGAAAAAACTTTGATTTAAATCTTCTGGCAAAGATAAGATGTACAGCATATCTTCATAAGAATCTATAACTCATACAAAAACAAATACAAAAATAACGAAAAGACAAAAAAATATATAAAACAACAAGATTTGTCACAAACTATCAATTCAGACTAATCTTTTGTCTGAATGACACCACCACTTCCCGTGCTCTAATACGCATTTCTTTCTATTTTAAATACAAAAAATTCTCATTACCAAAAAAAAAAATGACTTACTCATAGAATTTAAAACTATTAAACATATACCACATTCATTATTTACAATACATTCATACAAAGCACAAAGGTCTTTAAAAGAGAAAAGAATAAAAATACATATGAATCAATTGCAAAGAATTCGTAGTTTTAAACCTCAGTTTAGTGACGAGGATGACATGGAGCTGGCATCATTACTACACCAACGTAAGAGCTTTGAGATACACCAAGTTTATCGTTGAGCAACGAATCTTCAGTGTGCCGCCAGGGGGGTTTCAACTCCACCATTCAATAGAAACAACGTCGCGTATGAATTCGCGATCATGAACTAGACACTACGTAGTCATTAAAATAAGAATACGATATTAATTCGGGATTTTTTTTCTTAAAAATATTCCGAGCATTCTGTATTTTTTAATATTAGGCAAGGTCAAATTGAAACGTTTATATAATTAATAGAGTTTTTTAACTAAATGTATATTTTTTATTATTGTGATTCAGGTTAATAAATTGTTAATCTTATTTTTTTTTTCTTTATTTTTGAAGTCTGGTAATAAAATAATTTCTGTCCCTTTCCCCTTCTTTATTTTTCTTATCCATCTCCTTTATTCAGCCTTTTAAATCAATACCTTTTGTTGATTTCTTAAGTACTGAACTCATAAATCATCGTGAGAGAGAGAATCCAGCAGAAGTTTCTTACAAAGGCTAAAAGTTTTACATCGCACAAATAAGATAAACAAACGTAATCTAAGTTTATTTTTCTTACGGAATTTTTTAGAATCATTCAAATTCCATCATTACCTTCCCAAAAGAAGTCACTGATACGAGAAAATTATAATGCAGTAGTATATAAAAAAATCTAAGGAATCACATATCATTAATTTTTCCTGAACAATTACTGGTGCAAACCTATGTTACAAGGAAACAAGACAAATAACTTAATCGTTCTCTTTTTCATCAAACGTAATTACAGCTTTCAGTCTGAGAGAAACAACAAAGTAAGCTTCTATTTAAAGGGAACAGAATATGTTAATCCTAAAAAAAATGGAATTTTAAAGTATATTCTATGTATAGATACTATAGAGATAGACTCAGTTTTTCGACGTCAATGTGTAATAAAGAGAATAATATCTTTTACGCGGACTTTTATTATGTTAAACTCTTTTATATCTAGTCTGTCAACTCTTTTCTAGATGGCTTGACAAGTAACCTCATATTGAAAAATTAGAAATGCAGCTTATTTTTAAGTTCTTGCTATTTACATAAACTCCAAAGAACGGAAGGCACGCTGACAGAAATAGAATTTCTAGAACTGAATAAATTGACACAATAGATGTCAACAAAAACTGCAAAGAATCTTACAAGTTTATGATATAAGTATGCATAAGTATGCATACTTATGCGAATCTAAGCCGCACCCCAAATTCTCAACAAGTTTTTATGAAAAATGAAAAATAGTGTAAAATAGTCTATCGATATCCAATTTTACAAAATTAAAATAAATTTAAAATGAGAACTAAGAAGTGAATAATTAATTATTTTACCCGTATTATAAACTTTTAAATACACACGTGAACCTGTAATTGCTCTAATTGCCCTTTCCAACGAATTCTTTTTCCTTCGATTCTAATCCCCACCCGAATTTTAGTAGCATTAACATTGGGGAAAAAGTGTGGCTTAGATTCGAGTAAGTACGGTCAAATTGTGCTTTTCAAACTCTCAATGTTTGTGCCCCAATTTTCAGTCGTAATTTTCATCCCGCCTCATATAATAACAATGCATTGAATGCAATAATAATGTACTTGAACGTTAAAGCTACAAAACGACGTCAATTATAAACCGTACAAATTATCAAGATAAGTATTAAATTTTGTATATGTCAGGCCCATGGGAGTTACTCGTAATTACTTAACTTGTTTTTAATTTAGTTTGATGAATTATTTATCAAATACTTTGAGAAGGACTGATACATTTACAAGTATATTATATAAGTGGGAATGTGCATTTTTTTATTATGTCAGAATATATATTTTGTTTTGCTTCCTTTCAGTAAATGGATACTTATTTTAAATCTTTTATTTTCGATTTTTTATTGCTCGCGCCTCACACGTAGGGTTATCCCGCCCCCTTTTGGGGTGCGCCTCACAGTTTGAGAAACGTTGATTTAAAAGGATTTAGACCTCAAAGCTGTTTTTCTATAAAAATTCACTCTAGTTTAACGATCTTCTTGTACAGAAATCACTAGGTTTATTCCAAATAATTTACCTTTGTGTCCAATAGAATGAGTCACAGTCTCTACATAAAGTTGTTTTTTTTTTAGTTCAATCATTTAAAAACACTCTGGCTTCCTAATAATGAAACACTGTCAGTGGCGCTCATTATTAAAAGAAAGGGGAAAAAAAAAGATAAAAATAGAATTTTTTTTAATTGAATGTTCGAAACGAACAGAAACCAAAGTCGACCCACCCAAAGAATATAAAATTGCACAGCATTTTTTTGTAGTTATAACTCATACTGCCCATTAGCTCCTTAATGAGTGTGGCAGTCATTTTATCGTTCATTGATTACTCATTCAAATACACATGGAAAGTCTTCAATGAGAATACACGTGGCAAAATCTTTTGTTGGAGCGCGCCTTGTCACGTGTTTAAGAGTAGGGTTTCCCTAGTCTTTGTGAACCGAAAACCATTGTGAAAACGTGTAAGTTTTCCTTACCCACCTGCATATGAGAAAAAAAGAGAGTAAAAAAACAAATTACACACAAATGATATATTCATTCTTCAAAAAATGTAATTACAACATGAAATATCTGTTCATTTACTCAACTTAAATTAATAACGAGCACATGTTAAATGAGCATTTCTTAATTCTAACGATTTTATTTATATCGATGCTTGTTATTTTGAGAATAAGAAGTAGCACAATGTTTGCTTTTTAATACACAGTATTATTTCCCAAAATTCAACCTCGGGTTACAAATGGAAGCACTACTCTTAAATCTGTGATAGGTAAAGGTTTTTGCCATTTTCGAATCGAAAAAAAAAACTATAAAAATTTGTTAGGATTAAAATTATTTTTAAATACGTTATATACCTTCGAATGAATCTTTGAACGCTTCACATACTTGGTGAGGCAACTCGTGCCACAGACTCTTAATAATACCAACGAAGGGGAATTTAAAGTGCATCTTCTCTATCCTATTAAAAAAAGTAAAATAAATTTGGGGACCCGGATGTGATATCTAAATGATATAACAACTACATTGGGTGTTTTTTGACACATGCATCTTTGTCAAACACCGATAAGTACATCACATAGATATAGCTCATTTTCTCTTTCTTCGATGAAACTTTTAAAAAATGTTATTTAATCACACTTCCAATGTTATACATATATATTTTTTTGTTTCAAATTAAACATGAAAGAATGTTTGTTTCTTAATTTTTTATTAATAATCTGAATAGTTCTTTCTTAATAGTTTTAAGCAGTTTAATCTTGATAGTTTCATAAAGATTTTTTGTATGTAGAATTTTCTATAACTTTCTATTATAAATGACCCAAATACACCAAAATCTCCTAAAACAAGTAGATTCTGTTTTTAAAATATGTACAGTAAATAAGTAAAATCATAGTATTTAAGTCAAAAGGTAAGATTTGTCTATTCTAATTTCAATATGCGATTGAATAAGTCAAAGTGATTTATTGTTAATTATTTGTACTATAAAAATATGTTTTCGGGTTTAATTATGCAGTACTTTTTCTATTGAAGTAAAAAGTTTGATTCTTATTGAGGGTCTTGCTGTTATATTAGATTTTGAAAAATCCTATGCACATTCTGGTATAAAAAGGGATCCTACAGGGTGTACTGGGATGGTTATTTGACGAATCACAGAAATTCCTCATATTTTAATTGTTTCGTAAATAGCAGTGTATGTTAGATTAGATTAGAATTAGAGTTAAGAATTTTGTTTTTAAACGATTAGACTTAAATATAGAATAGTACACATCAAGAATTTTCATACAAAAGGAATGCAACAAAAGAAAGGACTCACCTCTTCCAGTTTTCAATTTAATCGATATTCTACGCTCACATATGGCGGTACAAATCAGATATTGTTACATTTAGATTGCGAATAATAATTGACTAAAGATTATAGTTTAGAATGAATGGAGTTCATCTTGCGCTTAGGCATGAAGGGCAGAAAGTCAATCGCATAGTCATGACATCAGAAAGAATGGCGAATTGTCCTCCCGTGAAGGAGTGATCCAAAAGTTTCGGTTTCGATTCCTCCAGCTCTCTAGTGGTGGATTTCTGAATCTCCATCCTCCCGGGCGCAAACTGGCAGGACAACAATTTTGTTAATCGATCTACGAGTTAGTCCAGATCCGGTTTGTAGAATGGCTATTCTATTGGTTCCATCCGTGCCTGGTATGAGTTTTAGTATTCTTGCCATGGGCCAGGAGAGAGGGGGTCTGTTGTCATCAGATATCAGAACTAGATTGCCCACTTGTACCTCAGATTGGGAAGCTTTCCACTTGGGCCTGGATTGGTAGTGATGTAGAACTTCCTTGTGCCAACGATCCCAGAAGTGTTGACGTAGCTTCAAAAGACTTTTCCATCTGCAAGAGAGACTTAAAGAAGTATTAGTTATTGATTTACTCTCAGGAATTTCGAGTAAGGGTTCTCCGATAAGGAAATGCCCTGGTGTGAGAGCTCGTATATCTGCTGGATCACTGGAAAGTGGGACCAGGGGTCTAGAATTGATGCACGCTTCTATTTGGCACAACAGAGTCGATAGTTCTTCAAAACTCAGAAGATATCCTTTGCAGGTTTTGATAAGATGCCTCTTGGCTAACTTGATTGAGGACTCCCAAAGACCTCCAAAATTCGGAGCATAGGTGGAATGGTATATGAATTTCCATCTAATATTTCTATCTGTAGAATACTTTTGTATTGAGTGTTCTTTCACAAGCATATAAAGTTGTTTCAAGTAGTTGTTGGCTCCTATGAAGTTAGTGCCATTGTCCGAATGGATTTCAGACGGATGACCACGTCGAGCAATGAATCGACGCAATGCGGCTAGCATGGCATCAGTTGATAAAGTGGAGACGAGTTCAAGATGAACTGCCTTTGTAGCTAGACATATGAAAAGACAGATATAGGACTTAAATTTGTTAGCCTTTCGAAGGTGTTGACATTTAGTCAAAATAGGTCCGGCAAAGTCTATGTCGACGATTTCAAATGGGCGAGTTTGGGTGATTCTTTGTTTCGGTAGATCTCCCATTTTAGGGTACGATGGTTTAGAGTTAAATCTACAACATTCGATACATCGTTTTATTTCTCGTCGAACAGTCGATCGTCCATCCGGTATCCAATAGTGTTGCCGAATTAAAGATAATGTCATTTGAGTTCCTGAACGAAAACCACGAAGGTGGAATTGTTTAATTACTAAAGTAGTAATATGATGATGTTTGGGAATGATTATCGGAAATTTTTGATCGAATGAGAGAGTAGGCTGTTTGGTGAGTCTGCCACCTACCCGAAGAATTTCATCATCATCAAAAAATATATTTAAAGATATTAGTTTACTGGACCTAGGTATGGGTTTATGATATTTTAAATGACTTATTTCTTGCGAATATTCGGCTTGTTGAATGGTTTTCACAAGAAACTTATGTGCCGACACTACTTCTTCTGATTTTAATTGTCCTTTTACCTTAGATCCTGATTTGCAATTATTGATGAATCTTTTACATAGAGCAATAACTCGAATAAGTTTGGTAAAGTTTGAAAATTTACTGATGAGATAGGTTCTAACGGATTTGACTTAACGACCAAAGGTATAGAATTTAATACAGAATCAGCTTCGACTGTGCAAGTAGTTAGAATTTTTGCTGATGCTAATTCTTCTTTTAAATCATTGTTGATCCAATCTGGACCCTTCCACCAATAATCTGCATTCATTAACTGTTGGGGGGATAACCCAGGAGTCGCACAATCGGCGGGGTTAAGTTTTCCTGGAATATGATGCCACTCATCGGTTGAGGTTAGATTTAAAATTTTAGTTATTCTATTTTTTACGAAAATGTTTTCTTTAATGGGGGGTTTCATAAGCCAACTTAAGACAATTGTGGAGTCAGTCCATAAAAAACATTCAGCTGTTTTAGTTCTGAGTGCTTTTTGAATCACTGATATGAGTTCTGCTAATAGTAGGGCTCCACAAAGTTCTAATCTTGGTATCGTAAGTTGCTTGATTGGAGCAACTCGGGTTTTGGCACTTACAAGATGTATATATTTCTTGTTTAGATTTGAGATAGACGACTGCGGCGTACGCTTTTGTAGAGGCGTCGCAGAATCCATGTAATATGATATCAGAATTTTGATCAATCCCCAAAAAACGAGGTATTGAAATCGAATTTAAATATTTACTTTCTTTAGTGAATTTATTCCAATTTTCCAGAATGGATGAGGGTATAGGATCATCCCAAAGGGCTTTAGATTTCCACAACTCTTGTAACATTATTTTGAGAGTTATAACCGAGGGTGAGAATAGTCCTAGAGGATCAAAGATTTGCGCAATGACGGAAAGTAATTGTCTTTTTGTTTTTACAATTTCTTCATGTACTACTTTAACTTGAATCGAATCTGTTTTCAAGTTCCAGATTAACCCTAGCACGCGTTGTTTAGATTCTTCATCACCTAGAGAATGTAACGGCTTCGAAGCTAAAAGTGATGTATCTAGATCTTGAAGAACCTTTGGGTGACTACTTGACCATTTTCGAAGAATAAAACCACCCGATTTCAGTAAATTTTGAATTTCAATGATAATCGATTTTGCTTCAACTTCTGTGTCTGCACCCGATAACAGATCGTCTATATAAATATTTTCCCGAGCTATTTTTGCTGCTAAGGGAAAGTTTTGTTCTTCGTCTTGGTATAACTGCTGCAGCGTTCTCAAAGCGAGAAACGGTGCGCATGAAGTACCATACGTGATAGTTTGGAGTTCAAAGGACTTTAATGAATCAGAGGGAGTGGCTCGCCAAACAATTCTTTGATACTTACAGTCTTCATCCGAAATTAAGATTTGGCGATACATTTTTTCGATATCAGCTGCGAATGCTACCCTGTACGATCGAAATTTAATTAAATGATTAAATATTTCAGTTTGTAACTTAGGCCCTGTCATCAAAACATCATTTAATGATTTACCATTTTTTGTTTTAGACGAAGCATTAAAAACAACACGACATTTGGTTGTGGTAGATTTTTCATTTGTTACCATATGATAAGGAATGTAGCAGGTGTTTCGTCATCCCGTTTTTGAGATATCTCACGCATATGTCCGAGTGCTAAATACTCGTTCATGAAATTTAGAAAATTGTCCTTGAATTGTTTATTTTTGTGAAATTTATTTTCTAAGGCATACAATAATTGTACGGCTTTTTCTTTGCTTTCACCGAGAGTATTATTTTCTTTAAAGGGAAGATTAACAATATATCTACCTTCATTATTTTTTTTCACCGATTTTGAAAAACTTTCTTCACAAGGATCAGGAATTTGAATTTTAGCATTAGTTTTAGGAACTTCTTCGAGTTTCCAAAGTTCTGACAGTTGGTCGTTTAAACTAGAATTAACTATGGATTCTTTAAGAGGAGGTGCATAGATTTTTCTAGAGAGGATATATCCCAATTTAGTAGGTATAGCTGTTGGTGTTCCAGCAGGTCCAAAAATAGGCAATCCTTCCAACAGATCTGCATAAATTTCCGCGCCTAATAATACATCTATTGGTTTTGAAATGTGAAAATTTGGATCTGCGAGTTTCAGATTTTTTAAATGTGGAAATTGGCGATTTTTTTTAAATTGAAAATTAGGAAGAGGTGATGTAACTTTATTAACTAATATAGCTTCAAGATTAAATTTTAGAGACGAGAAATGAGGAGTGAATTCGATTGTACAACTATGTAGTGAAGTTTCTGCATTTACCCCGTTGATTCCCGAAATTTTATGTTTTTCCGATTTTACAGGGATGTCTAATTTTTCTTTAAGCCTTCCCGAAATTAAAGATAATTGCGAAGCGTTATCTATTAAAGCTCTGCATTCAATGCATTTTCCCGACTTAGACTTTATTTTTATGATCGCGGTCGAAAGAAGCACGGGACTGGTTTGTTTATTACCCTTCAGCTGACAACCTCGAGAAACCGCCACTACGTTTTAACTATTTTCACTCACCGCGGAACCGTTTACGTTATAAACATGCAATAAAGTATGGTGGCGATCTTTGCAGACTTTGCATCCGATGTTTATTCTACATTCAGACGTGGTGTGATTTTTTTCTGAGGCAATTTGTACAGCAAATCCCTTCAATGGCTTTTATTCTCTCTTCAACTTTCATTCGGTTAAAAACAGGACATTTATATAACGGATGACTCGCGTTTTGTTTACAAATCGCACATGAGAATGAATAATTTTTATCTAAGTTTGCATTAAATACTAACGATTTCTTTGGTTGATTGAAATTGCTCTCACTAAACCGACTTCCTTTTTCAAACCCTACATTTTTTCTACTCTCTGCGTACGATTTGTTAATAATTTGATTACTTGTTCCGAGTTTCGATTTGGGAGCGTCTGCATTTCCACTTAATAAACCTAACGCACGTGCCTCCGATTCTATAAACATACGAAATGCTTGCAGTGTTGGATAAGTATCTGGTTTCAAGGTTAACTCCCAGCGATGAGCAATTTCTTCGTGTAGTTTAGAAGTGCAGTGATTTATGATTATTAGCTCACTCGCGATTTATTTCCAACCCTAATACAGTTAGATTTCTTACACTTTCGTTACAATTATCTAGAATTTCAAACAATTGTTTTGCCGAGTTTGCTTTGTTTGTACGTATACTAAATAATTTGTTAATTTGGCAATTTGCTAACTGATTTTTATTTTCATATCTCTCACATAATAATTCCCAGCAATTTTTTAAATTTTCTTTTTTAATTGCGAAACCTCGAATTAATTTAGCAGCGTTACCCTTTACTGACGCAAATAAATATTGCAATTTGTCTATTACTGTTAAATCTGAATTATCAATTACCGTCGCCTGAAATAATTATTTGAAAGTTATCCAATATTCCATTTCCCCATGAAATTTTGGCAATTCAGGTTTAGGCATTTTTTTTTTGCAACTAGATTTTTATTTTCCAAATTTTCTTTTCCGGTTTCTTTTTTGAATGTATGTGTCACCTTTTCTAACGATACAGAGCAATTTAATAATGAATCCTGCATATCGAGGTATTTTTCCCATTTTTCCTCACCTGCATCTATATTCAATTCGGAAAATGTCTCTTCTAATTTTTTCTCATATTTCTCGATTTTAGATTTTAATACATCAATTAGCGCAGCCAAGCAATCCGGTTCGGCGATTGCGTCACGAATTCTCTCCTCGAATCTCTCGATCTCTTTTCCAACATTATCAAAATGTTGGATTGATTTTAAGATTTTTGCTTTAGAAGCCATTATCCATCGGGCTCTTCGGCAAATCGACGGACCAAATAATATGTATGTTAGATTAGATTAGAATTAGAGTTAAGAATTTTGTTTTTAAACGATTAGACTTAAATATAGAATAGTACACATCAAGAATTTTCATACAAAAGGAATGCAACAAAAGAAAGGACTCACCTCTTCCAGTTTTCAATTTAATCGATATTCTACGCTCACATATGGCGGTACAAATCAGATATTGTTACATTTAGATTGCGAATAATAATTGACTAAAGATTATAGTTTAGAATGAATGGAGTTCATCTTGCGCTTAGGCATGAAGGGCAGAAAGTCAATCGCATAGTCATGACATCAGAAAGAATGGCGAATTGTCCTCCCGTGAAGGAGTGATCCAAAAGTTTCGGTTTCGATTCCTCCAGCTCTCTAGTGGTGAATTTCTGATTCTCCAAGCAGTAGGGAGGAATTCAAAGTAAAACTATGTTAAGTGCGTTCCGTTTTATAAAATGTTGTCTGTTATGCCTTCGAGAAAATTCACAAAATGAGTTTTGTTGTTTTTATTTCATAAAAAGTTTAATGTTTATGTAATTTAACAAGCAAATGACTTTTTAAGGCAAGCTTTTATATTTGAGACCCTATCAACACTATACTAGAAATTTTAAAAGATATATTTTATTTTCCTACTTCATGAGAATATTAGCTTTAATTTCCAGAGCTCTTTATTGCATTATCAGAACCTTTCTGTAAAACAATCACCATTTTATATGTATTTAAGCTAGAAATTCCATATTTTATACATTCTAAGTTTTAAGTAATAAATTAGATTCTTTTGACATCCTTTGTCTGGTTTTACTGGATTCCGATTATTATACTGTACTAATATTTCATTGCATTTCTAATTCTGTGATATGAATCTTACGATATCTTGAGTATTGTACTCTATTGTATATAAATTCTTTATTATATTTTTAACTACAATTTAAATCTTCGTTAAAAAATTGTGTCTTCTTTGTACACATTGTAAAAAAATTCTTCTTCAATATACACGCAAATAAATTTTTCGCCACATACAAAGCTGTTGCATAATCATCTTGCACAAACTCCCCCGAGAAATTAAGTATCTTCCCTGAATTCTATTAGTCTTGTTATAATTTAGTTCCTTTATAGGCACTAGTGATAGTTAAAGTATATAAGAATGAATATGAATTATGAATAGCAAATATTTTTCTTAATGTAACACATTCTACAGTCACGTACAAACTGTAGAGCACTTGAGAGATATGTTTTTTGTTAAATTTTATTATTTTTTAATTTTTTTTCAGATATAGTTGGACCTCGATTTACCGAACCTCTATTTAACGAATTTCGAGATTTAACGAATTTATCTTGTGGCGGTGTAACATCTATATGAACTAGTACCAACATCACGCGAAGACGATCGTTTTGGCGTGATCAGTAATGTACTCGCATTCGTTCGGAACGGAAGGTACCCAGAACGAACCTTACTTCCTTCAATCTCTTTCCCCGATTAAAATAAGGCAAAAAACCTCCGTTTAATAAATAATTAATCCAGAATTAAAGAATTATTTCCATAGCCGAAAACATTTTTCTTTTATTAGTTTGTATTAGAAAAAGTTGAGTTTCTTTTTTATAATGATATATTCTTTTTTCTACGGAACAGAAAGACTTTCAAGTAAATACATCAAATTTCGAAGAGAAAGTGTGCATGATGAGTCATGAGTGTCACTATCAAGTGAGTTTTGAGTGAGACAGAAAATTCTTTTCTGAAACTCCTATCAAAGCTGTTACATTTTCTAATACTTTTTCAATGTAAAGCTATAGAAACTGAAAAATGCAGCAGGATGTAAATGATACAGAATTTTTTTCTCGGCATAAATGCGAAAAAGAATTCTTTTGTGTGTCAGAAATCAAAACGATGGTCAAACATCTATTTGTCAGTATTTAAAAACTTCCAGCTAAATGGTGCATGATAATTCGCTAACAGTATTTTTAGTTGCAAATTATAAAGTGTAATTCCTGACTGTAGATATCTTTCGAGTAGTTGCTTATTATAGAATTTTCAAAGTGTAAGTGCAAAAAATTTGTCCCCGATATTATGAATTAATTCGATTCCTGAATTAACGAATATGTTATGAATTATTTAAATCGGAGTCCGACTGTGTTTAATTTTGTATTAAGAAAAACTATCTCATTTCTACAGTTAATTATAAAGCTTAGAAGCTTAGATTTCGCGGATATTAGTTTATTACCCATATTTATATTTCAAAAAACCAAAGTTTAATTAAATGTTTTCTGTGCTTATTCATCTCATAAATGAAAATAAACAATGTTTTAAAACTAAATTTAGTTCTTATGCAATAAGTTTGAGAGATTCTAAGATAGGAAAAATGACAAACACATACACACTTCATATCTCTAATGAACTGCTCTTGCTTCTTAATTAGAAATGAAACAATCTAATTTAAATTAAATGGAATTTATGTATTACAAAGGTTTATTTTCTTTAAGAGAATTTTAAATTGAAAAATGAAGTATGTGGATCATACATTAAAATTAGGTTCCCATCATGAAATAAAATCTCATTCACCAGATCATCCAACATCCATAATTCTTTGAGTATTCATAAATGCACTCAGAACAAACTTCAAATCTATGCAAACATTATCTGATGATAGAAGCCCTTAATTTTTCCAACATCCGAGATTTTAAATATGTTTAAATAACAGTGCCTCCATTGCTGTTGTTGATATTTTGCATCGTTTACTGATGTCTGTGGCAATTTTGAACACCAGTTAACATAAATGAAATCCGAGTTGTACTTGCAATTCAATTTCATTGCATGATTATTATAATTCTTTTAAATGGAATATTGTATTATTGTATAATTAAATGTATCGATGTCAGTTTTATTCTGCTTCTTTAATCTTTTCAAAAACTGAATATATAATCAAAAATATTTGTAGGAATTTTTAATTCAAGAATCGAAATATTTTTAGACAGATAAAACTTTATTTATACGCTTGAAGTTATGAACCGTTAGTTCCAAAACCTTTTACTAGGAAGCAGCACTGTAGAGAGTAAAAATTATTTCAGAATTGCAGACGTAATGCGGGTATGTTTCCGAACCAAATTTGACTAAAAAAGCTTTATTGAAACAAAAAATCAATAAAATAAAAAAATTTTAGAAAACATTAAGATTAATCTCCTACAAGCTTTAGGAATTTTAAACAAAGAAATTAATGGAAAATCCGTATAAATTATAAAAATAAAAATTGAAATGTTGTCTTCCCAAAATAACAAATTTCAGATCCAGATTAAATACAGCTTTTTACAGCTTTACGTTCTCAATTTTTTGGGGGCGCTAAGTAGCCAAGGTTTGTGAATACATCTTATGAGCGTATACCATCAAAATGCTGCTGTCTAATTTCTGTATATTTTTAATGTAGGATAATTAATAAAAAGTATAGCATAATCGTTTGTTTCTAAAATCTTTCTTAACAGCTCAAAGCATAACCCATTTTCTTAATTCTCAAAGATAAATGTAAGTACATCTCTCTAATTTAAAAACAAAAAGAAATTTTCTTTTTACTTCTTAAAATGATAAACCAAATGGTTTTTATTTAAAAACACAAGTATAGATGGCAGCACAGTTTACCATAGTTCTCATTTTTTTTTCTTATTTTAATCCTACATAGATGGCGCCCTTTTATATGTATGGGACCAAAACAAGGATTCGAGAAACAATCCTTTTCAGAAAGCAAAAAACTATTTCTCTCTCAAGAACACCAATCCATTATAACTTTCTTATTGTTATTATTTTGAGTTAAATTTTTAAAAAAATGAGGATAAAAAAAAAGAAATGATTTCAACAGTTTATGATCATATAATATACTGAAATGACAATTAAACAAAAACATTTAAAAGTCAATTTGAAAGCTATTTTTTTAAATTTGTTGCAAACGCTCTAATTAGAAAAAAAATAATAACTCTTTTATAATTAACTAATCTTTAACAGATTCTGCAGAAGAACTTCGATTCTTTCAGATAATCTTTAACAGATTCTGCAGAAGAACTTCGATTCTTTCAGATCTTGACATTTTTCTAAAAAAAAAACTTTTTCCTCCAGTTACATCTTTCATTTGTAAATTAAATATTAACACATTTATATACCTTCAAGATGAATTGTAGGAAATTATATTTTAATTCATGGTTATAGATTTAGATCTTTAATTCTCTGATCTTTGAAAAATATTAGTGCAATTAAATTTATGTCATTAATCTCTCTTAAGTTGCGAAAAGGAAATAATTTTTCTTTATTGATCTACACCAGGGGTCAGCAATTTTTTTGGCTGTAGGGCCACATTGTGGAAGTTGAGGATACTAGGAGGTAATGGTTAAGAAAAGGATTACATTCATTAGTTAACTTTGTACCTCAGAAAAGGTCCAAATTGTACCAATAAAATCAATGCATTTTAGATACATAAAATATAGATAGTTTTATTCATTTTATTTATTGTTCCAATTTCATATCTATAACTTCAAGCACATTTAATTTTAGAATCAGTTTAATGAGAAAAATGCACCTTATCACGCTTTTCTACAATTTTTTTTGAAATCAGGAACGAGATTGCTTGTTTTAATTCTTATCACAACTGGGAAATTAATATCAGCCAAATTTTGCTCATAAATGTACCTTGATCCAAATATAGAGAACATTTTCTGTCTGTTTGGTTTTCTTACTCTCTTGACGGGTCGCAAAAAATCTCTTTGTGGGCTACACCATGATTATTATTGAAAACAAAGGTTTATGACAACTTATTCCTTGATTCGATTTAAAAATGCATGTTCATTTTTTTTTGCTCCTAAATTTTTAAAATCATAAGCAGTTACTTTTTGTTTTAAAAAAAAGCAGAATACAATATTAATTACCTCTTAAAAATTATAAATAGCAATTTGAAAATGTTTTCGAGAATATTTTTAGTATGATGATGAGCATAAAAAGAATTCATGAATAAGTTTACTGTGCATACAGAAGGTTTTTCGCGCTTTATGGAAACGATTTTGATAGTCAGTTTTTATGTATAAATGCCGTATTTTTTGTATCGATTTGCTTTTATCTGATAGCCTTTATTCTTGACAATAGCCCTAGCTCGAATTTCCCATGAAAGTAAACTTTTTCTTAGTACTGTCTCTCCAATTTTACTCCCTTCCTCTTGAACAGTTTTCCGAAGTCCTTTCAGTGTTCTTGTGTGCCGTTTTCCTAAGGGTCGTTTTAATGAACCAGAAGCACAAAATTATGCATGTTAATTTTTTTTGCTCCTAAATTTTTAAAATCTTAAACAGGTACTTTTTGTTTAGGAAAAAAAGCAGGATACGATATTAATTACCTCTTAAAAATTATAAATAACAATTTGAAAGTGTTTCCGAGAAATTTTTTTTAGTTTGACAATGAGCATAAAAAGGATACATGAATAAGTTTACTGTGCATACAGAAGGTTTTTCGTACTTTATGGAAACGATTTTGATAGTCAATTTTTATGTATAAATACAGCATTTTTGTATCGATTTGCTTTTATCTGATAGCCTTTATTCTTGACAATAGCTCTAGCTCGAATTTCCCATGAAAAAGTAAACTTTTCAATCACCAATTTTATTCCCTTCCTCTTGAACCGTTTTCCGAAGTCCTTTCAGTGTTCTTGTGTGCCGTTTTCCTAATGGTCGTTTTAGTAAACCAAAAGCACAGAAGTTCATTGGAGGAGCGTCAGGTGGTTTTACAGGTATTTCATCAAATGGGATACACTTTATTTCTATTTCTGGTTCTTTCTCTGCTAAATAAGCGGCAGTTAACTAAGACGTGTGGTTAGAGGCTTTATCCATATGAAGGTCAACTTTACCAAAGTTCTTTCTATATAAGGCTAGAATTTCTTCATCAAAAATTGACTCTAAAATATTCTGCTGTTAGCAGAGTGAATTAATTTTGGTTTTACTTCAGATTTTTTTCATTTTAAATTTGTCGCTGCAATGAAACCTGAAAACTATCATCAATCCTTTTGAGAAGTTTTCTGTACACTGACGAAGCTATTTCGTACGGTGATTCCTGTCAGTAGAGCAATAGAAAATTGATCTTTTTTTTGTTACAGTCACTTAAATATACCCATGCTCAACGAGTGTTTCTACTAACTTCCATTTTTCAGCAGCTAGGTGTTTTTTATGTAATTTTTTACACTTTTTTTTCTTTCAGCAATATGTTTGGGTAAAAGCAGATGAATTTTAGGTATTAACATCTTTTTCAACTTTAAATTTTAATGAATGGTTTTACTTAAAGTGCAGGAAGACATTCTTAGTTTCTATGCAATGAATCTTTTAGTGGATGGATTTTCTTTTAGGATCAGAGATCTCACTTTCGTGATAGTTGCCTGCGTGCCAACAATCTTTGGATGATGTGTCATGGTCACGTTTTCCTTTTTAATTTCAGCTAGGCGTTTTTTTTCCCCCTTTTAAATTTAGTATATATTATAAAAACTATTTTTTGAAATGCAATATAACTGAGATTTTAACACCACTTTATAATTTGTCGATGCGAATATTTCTCATAGGAAAGCGTAATTACGTAACCTTAGAGCAATATATCATTTTTAAAAGCCATTTTTAAGATAAATCTTTTATTTTACATTCCAATCAAAAGAAAACCTTAGTAGACGATTATTCTGAAATTGCTAAAGTTTTATCTCAAAATGCAAATGAGTAATTGAATTACAAAATTGTTTCCATAAAGTCCTTCTGTACAACTTTTTGTAATAGAACTGTAAAATTATGAAATACTGGTGAATTCAAAGTATTACAGAGATGTAATCATTACTGGATGATGAAAAAAAGCACTTGAAGAAAAGTCGAGACCATATTATAAAAAAAATATGTTTATTATTATTATAGGAAAAAATAAATGAATGCCCCATAAAAACAGGTAAAAAGTTAACACATAACTTAAGATAAACATGGAATAAGCCGTTAGATGTAAACTGCTGAAAAATATGGTTAAAAACATTAGCTTTCTGGTCATCCTGTATGGAAGTAATCTGACTGACATGAAATAGATAGTTGCGTATATATATCTTTTCAGGATCCTCAAGTGCAGATGAGAAATAATTATGCTAATATTTTTCAACCACTGCACTCAATAATATTATCTCAATGGTTATTTATTAACGTCACACTTCGAAAAGATACGAAGATTATAGGTGACCGATTTCTTGAGTTAAGAATTATGGTTTAAAAAGCATGGTGAGGCGACAAGGATGACACTTGAGCTGGCTTCCTCACACTCCAAACATCCTCAACACGACAACATGAGGATTTTGAGTCTCGTTACTCTTGAAGTACATCAGTCCCTCTACACGGAGGGTCTTAAGAGGCGCAAGAACTCAAACCTGCGACTTCAACGACTTCACCATGTGACGGAACTTTATCGCGCGTTCTACTAATCCTGTGATGGGCTCACGCGTCTTTTCTTTTACATGTCCTTCGGCTTCTTTGGGCCAGAATTAATGGCAACTCTTTCCAACCAAATCCAAGAAGTGAAGTGTGAATGCAAGATTCAAATGAACAAGCTTTTAAATATCAGAACTTAGAGTAAGCGAAATGGCAATGTAGGGTAATGTTTGACAATTGATGTTAGTTTGTGGCAGTTGATGTTTATTATAGTTCGTGGTTCAAGTCTGAATGAGTTTTACGTGACGTGAATAGAAGTTATTAGTGATTGAATATGTGAAGGTCAAGTTGCACACCAGTGTATACATAGACAAGATTAAGCATAGGACAAGATTGATAGTTTCTCCAAGTTGTAATAAGGTAGGATTGATTATTTAATATTAGAATTAGTAATTAGGCGGTTCACTTATTGATAGGGGTCTGAATTAGATTAAGTCTTATTATAAATATATATATTGTGTGTTGCGTATTTTTCATCGTAGATTCTCTCACATTAATTATTATAATTTAATTTGTTAAAGGTTTAAGTTGAATATATTAATAAAGTCATATTAAGATGTTTGATTCTAGTTCTTTCGTTAATCCTACGCCTCTAGCTCACGCTAATACTTCGAGAGATGTTCTCCCAAGGGGAGGAACATCACAATCCTCTTGAGGAATCTTTGGGACCAGAATGGCATTTCATTCCAACCTTCTCAAGAAGAAAACGTGATATGCAGATTAGGAGTGATTATATATATTGGAGCTTTTGAATTCACGAAGAGGTTGGTTGGAGTTCGGAGAGTATTATAGGAGCCATATAGAAGTCGGTTAGAAGCCAGAAAGTTGCATAGTAGCCGGATCAAGTCGGATAATAAGATATATAGAAGATTTACATTAAAGGGGAAGAAAGTACAAGAGGCGGATATAAAGTTTGGTTGCAGATCGCCGTGAGATATCGGTAAGCGATATATTATTAAAATTTAACTATAGAGCGGATTCTGGCTTGTTAAGAAATCAGCTATATATAAGGATTCGGAGGTTAATTTATCATAAAGATAGTAAGTAAGATTTAATGCGCTATTTGCTAAGAATTGTTAATTACGCCATATCACTCCTGATCGTTTTCCTCTAAGTAAGACTTGTGTTGCATTGATTAATATATATTGTGATAAAACTAGTTTTATTATGGAAGGTTCGAGTGGTCAACTTTTTATCCCTACAAATCTAGGTCGCGTGGATGAAGAGATGATACCCCAGGAGCACGGGGTATCACAACCACTATAATCACTTGGCTACTGTAGTCACGATTATTATCGTGAACTTTAAGCGAGCTATGTTCAAGTCGAGACCGGTACTTGATTATTTCTGTTAAATATCTATTATGTGGTATGATAACTTGTATTTTAAATTTTAAAAAATGTTTGGTATCCTTATGGGTTGTGTTGTGGGAGTTAGGAAAATGTAGCACGAACTCAGGTGTCGTTCTTACATTCTCCAGTAGTCCTGGAGTTTGCTTTATTGAAACTTTTAATAAAGACAGATAAACACAGGATTATTTTTATATTAAGAGAGTAACTAAAAATTAGAGTTAAGGATGTCGTCTATAAATTATAATAGTTCTAACTATATCTGTTATAAAAGAATAATACATTAAAGTTTTATGTTTGTATTACTTGAATCTATATTTTATCATTTAAGATATCAACCATATTATTTGTAAATTACTCCTTAATCTGCCAAGAAAACACACATGTACTACAATGACAGTTTTGCCTACGTTAACTATCTGTTTTTTTCTTACTGTTGACTGTGATTTACTATGTTAATTGAATTAATTTTAACTGGTTTATACTCGATTTTATGTTATACATACAGGGCTTTTAGCATGATAACTTTATACAGTGAATTTACTTTAGGACGCGCGCGCGCGAAAAAGGCCAGAGTTGAAGAAGGAATGTCAATATATTATTAAGTGGTAAAATGCTTTAGAACAGGGGTGTTCAACCTTTTTTCCAGCCGGGCAACATTCATATAACAGGTATTTCACGCGGGCAGCAACTTGAGGATAATGGGGGGAATCACTATAAGACCAAAGTAAAATTGATCAATATTAAAACTCATTTTTGGCTTTTATTTTAATGCTATATAAATATTTCTATCAAAAACACACGCAATAAAATTTATTTTATGCATTTTTTACTGAGTCTATATTCTTTTTATCCATGACCAAGCCTTTTGTTTACATTCTACTATTAAAAAAAGCATACTGTTGATATAGAATTGCTTGATTGATTGAATTTTCCGCTAAATTTTCAGTACATTGTTCTTAAATAATTGAATTTGTTAGTCCATGACCGGGCCACTGAAATTGCCTGCGGGACACATGTTGAGTATCACTGCTCTAGAATTTAAGTTTGATCACAATGTCCCTGTTGGGATTCCTTGAAGCTAGATTGTGATTTTTATCGATCGAAAAACTGCAACATAATAGAAAATTTATAAAAACACAACACATGGCAGAAAATTATTACGCTAGAAAATTAATGATTATAAATATTTGTGTGGGGCGCCCCCTTGCGGGGAGTGATAACCCAAAGAGGGGGGCACGAGCATGTCGAAATTAAAAGATTTTAAAAATTACAAATTTATTGAAGGGAAGCAAAACAAAATACATTCTAACGTAATAAAAATAAAATACACATTTACGCTGATATAATATATTTATAAATGTATCAGTACTGCAAATGTATTTGACAACTAATTTCTTAATACTAAGATAAGTACGGAGACCATAGAACACTGCTTTTTCCATCGAAAGTCAAATGGTTATCAAAAGGAAAAATCTCTAGTCAACCGCTTTAGTTAAAGAATAAAGCCAAATTATTTTTATAAACGAATGAAGTCTCAACTATGCACCAAAATTGTGGGATTAAATATTTTTTGCAATATTTGCCGTATTCTAAATAAAGTAAACATATATTTTCAAGGACTAAATGTGCATATACAATTAATAAAGAAATTGGGTTTAAAATTAAATTTATAGACATCGTGTGTTAAAAAGAATAATGTGCAATGTTTTGCAACACTAAAAAGTTTTCTAATGGAAAATGAATTGAGTTTAAACGACAGTGTAAAAATTATATAATGGAACACCTTTTTTCATTTAAGAAAATACTCTAAGTGGTTATTTTCATGAAAAAAAAAACTAAGCAAAATCTGCTTGAAAACTAAGATAAATCAGAAAGCTTATCAATGAAGACAATGAAACAGCTATCAATAGATATTCAATGTTAAAATTTGAATTTATGCATAAACAGCTTCTAAATTTTTGATTGCAATTTCGTGCAGAATACAAAGAAGTTTTTCACACGGTTATAAACATTTTAATGCCCTTTTAAACAGCTTTTTTAAGTGAAAAATCTTTCTCAAGGTATGAGGCAACTAAAAAAATAAATAAATAAAAATAAAGAAATAAAGAAACAAATTAAATGCAGAATATGAAATACAACTGTAGATAAATGTTACAGAGCTAGACTTCGACAGCTTACGTAAAAAATACAAGCACATCACAATCACTAAATATAAAGCAAAAAGAACACGAATCAAGGCTACTTATAAAAAAATTACATTATAATTTGATGTTAAAAATTTTAATAAAAATACATTGCACCTTTTTTTAGCTGTCTTTATATAAAGTTCTTATATTATTCTGATTTATTTGAAATATTATTTTAAGATATATTTCCAAGTGTGCGTGTGGAGGGCTCCCCGAAGACGTTATAATTCTGCGGGTTCCATGAGTTGACAACCGCTGCTATACACTAAGTTAGTAATGTATAGCAATGGTATAGCTGCAAGACCACTGCTATACACTTAGTTATACTTCCTCTTTTCTAACACATTCGTATAGGAACAGTATTGAAAATAGTGAACAAAGGAACAAATACCACACTCTTTTATGAAAATTTTCAAATATACAAAATATCTGATTATCTATTTTTACTAACAATATACAGATCTGTGACTTTATAATCGACTATTTTCATGTATCTTACTTAATTTTCGAGAATCGAACATTAAATTCTGACTTCACCTCTTGAAAGTGTTTTATTTGGTCTCATCGCGAGCATTGCTTATTTTTTCTGATTAGAACTGTTGGTGTTACACATTTTATGGACTGAGGAAATAGTAATGAAGATAATTTGTATACTTTGCTGCACACATGTAAACATTTAAGAACTCAGGATTTAAAACTGTTTTTGAGTTTTCTTTCTGAAAAAACCGTATGTAATCCGCATCCATTTCATTTCCGAAGCATTACGGAAAATAAAACACTACATCCTTAAACACATCATGCTGTCACTTTTGTTCCCCAATGCCTTGAAATACTACTTGAAACGTTCATTAAATTTATAAGATACGACCAGTTTCAAAATATTACGTTAATACCAGTGCTTATAGTAAGTGCTTTATTTTAAAGTAAACTTTTTGAGTACTTGGTGTGTCAGAAAAACTTAACAACTTAAAGAATTCTTAAGTATGCAAAAAACTGGAGAGCACATTGAAACATACAATGAGGAACAAAACAATCATTGAAAACAATTGATAGAGTTTCCCTCCCCCGCTTAGCTCTTCAAGTTCCTTTTTTAATTGTTTTTTTCCCTCGGCCAATTTTACTATAAACCTAAAGCTGTTTCTATAGGCGTACAAAATACTAAATAAATAAAAAATACAATAGAATATTGGTATATTTTTCTATTTCATAATATGCTCCGTAATGTAAGATTTCAACTCATAACATTAGAAGGAAAAAATTTAAATTTTAATAAGTTAAGAAACAAAAACAAGTTTATAGTATAAGGGACAAAAAATTAGTAGTTATTTTACAACTCTTTAATTATATATGAAATTGAAATTGAAGTAAAATAAAACCTAGAATTCATTTAATCAAAGAATTTTGACGCGATGAAAAAAATCGCTTGTAATGATATTCAGTGCATTACTAAATAAGAGTAAATAATTAAAAAAG
This sequence comes from Trichonephila clavipes, assembly GCA_019973935.1. Taxonomy (NCBI): domain Eukaryota; kingdom Metazoa; phylum Arthropoda; class Arachnida; order Araneae; family Nephilidae; genus Trichonephila; species Trichonephila clavipes. The sequence continues at coordinate 531,215 of BMAU01006228.1, forward strand.
GAACGAAATTAATTGAGCATATTTTGAGGAGAATAAAATGAATTTAACTAACTGTTTAGTTGTAGAAATATTTTCCCCAACCCTCTTATAAAGTCTCTCTCTCTCTCTCTCATGAAAGAGAAGTTTTTCACTAAAGAATATTTCAAATTTAAAATATATATATATATGAATCTGTGTATAGGAAAAATTAATAACTAGATGACAAAAATAAATGCACATGGTAATGTAATTGATAGTAAAATCTGACAATAAAAGCTGAAAGAGAAAAATCTAGTAAAAGAGCTAATTTATCCTTTCAGGAAAATCCAGCTATTCACTGCACACATTTTCAGTGAAGAAAAACATTAATATCATTCTCCACCAAAAGATGTCGCCACAAAATAACCAAAAGAAAGACATCGCCAACATATTACTCCGTTCTCGTTGAGAGTGGTTTTCCAGAAAAAAAAGAGCCCAAATTAGGCAATCTTACACCAAAAACTTATTTTAAATATGCTTTAAAAATTTTAAAATCAGGTATAAAGCAAATGAGACAGCAGTGTGAAAAATTTCACTTATATTTAAATTATATAGTTCAGTAAAATCGTATTACAAACAGAAACAATAAACAGAAGAATAATTGATTTTTAATAAAATGGAATCAGTAATAAAATAATTGTTTGGATGAATATAAATGGTTTGAAAGTGAAATCCAGATGATGGAATCAATTCCAAACTAGTGGCTCTATCACCAGGCAGGATATATATATATATATATATATATATATATATATACACACTGGCCTCCAAAAGTTAAACATGTTTTTCGAAGCTCACCGTAAAAAAAAATGACAGTAACAATAAAATTTATATTTTATAAAAATGATAAAAATGAACTTTATACAAATGTATGCAAAAACAATAGCTATGCCTTTTTTTAAATAAGAAAGAACAAATATATATGAGTGAGAGAAAAATATGCATATATCAGGCTCTCGTAATTGCGCATGTAACTTTTGTTGATTTACAACTTTTGTTAGCATATTTGTTGACAATAGGCAGAGGGGTCTCGCAATGTTTGAGAGAAGCCGTTTGCCCGATTCGTTGAGGTGGAGGGCGGCCGGATGGATGGAAATGGGGTTCTCACAGGCTGATGCTGCTAGGCATCTTAATGTGTCTCGTAGTGTGGTCCACCGTCTCTGGAATCAATATCAAACCGAAACATCTGTGTCCAGAAGATATGTTCCAGGCCGAACACGAGCTACAGCACCTACAGGAGACCGTTTTATCACTTTTTCGGCCCAAAGAAGAAGGATTTCTGCGCCGCAACTTGTTGCAGACCCCTCTGTAGCATCAGGGAGAAGAATGTCCGCTAGTACGGTGCGAAGGCGTCTTCATAATTTCGGTCTCTATGTAAGGCGACTAGTTCTGAGTGCACCCCTCAATGCAGTGATCCGCAACCCCCGGTCCACGGACCGGTATCGGTCCGTGGATCAAATGGTGCCAGGCCGCCTAAAGAACATTAAACTATTGCCATTTTATTTAAAGGGGTGCATTTCTCTCGGATTTGAGTAACTTTCGACGTTAAATCACTTTTATTCATTTTTGGTGTAACTATATTTTATTCTGAAGGCATATTTAAATATAACTAAATTAAAATTGTTGAATCAAAACAATCTAAAATATAAGCAATCAACGTGTCCCACCTTCAGCGGGCCGCGGTTAAATTATCAAACGTTGACAGGTCCGCAGCGATAAAGAGGTTGTGGAGCACTGCCTTAACGGACGACAGAGAAGGACCCGCTTATCCTGGGCAGGAGAACCCGTTTCCTGGACCAGACAGTGATGGGCTTCTGTACTCTTTACAGACGAGTCCAGATTCACATTGGAGAGCGATTCAGGACGTCTGCTCAGCTGGAGAGAACGAAGCATCACAGATATCATCAATCTAACATTTTTGAAAGACACAGTTACCGAGGTGGTGGAACAATGGTTTGGACAGGGATCTCCCTCGGTGGTCACACTGACATGCATGTGACTGGTGTGATATATCGGGATGAGATCCTTGATCCATATGTCCGCCCATATGCTGGTGCAATTGGCAATGACTTCATTCTGATGGATGATAATGCACGAACTCACCGAGCTGTAATTATTGAGGAATATCTTGAAGGTCTTGGTTTGGAGAGAATGGAATGACCAGCTCAATCTCCAGACTTAAATCCGATGGAGCATCTTTGGGACTATTTTGATAGACAGGTTGCTGCTTTAAGTCCTCCTCCAAAATCATTAGGAGAGCTGGAACAAAGCTTACTCCGTGTCTGGTCTTCGCCTCCCATTTCGGTAACCGACAACTTAATTGACAGCTTGGAAATTCAATGCCACCAATGCATTCAAGCTAGGGGTGCGTATATCTCTTATTAAAACCCAGTTTTGTTATGCTTCTATGACATTTTACCACAAAAACTGTGATTATTATTTATTCCAAGAATTGACTTTTCCGACGAGATAGCCTTTTTTGTTGTAAATCATTTTTGAATTTTTGTTATGTAAACTTCTATCTTGCAGTCAATACATAACTGTTTTGTGCACATGTCATCGAAATTTGGTGTTTCTGCATTCATTCATTTGCAAATAAGACGCAAAAAACCGGTTGTTCCTTAACTTTTGAAGACCAGTGTATGTGAAGGGGGCTCCACTGCAAACGCCCTGACACTAGGGTTTCTGATTTCCCTTGTTTTTCCATTCCCGGGAATGTAATTGTCGTTCCCGAGATTCTCGAGAAAACGTCAAAATTTCAAAAAATTTTAAATCAGGTTATTTTTAAATAAAATCAATAATAATTATATAAATAAGGATAGATACAAATTTCAAAATTAATATTTTTTTATATAATGAGCTAAAAAATACAAAAATATATAATAAATTGATTATTCATTTTTAAAATAGGATATCAGAAAGCATAAACAATTTATATTTTTATCACTTAGCCTATTTCTAAGCTTTGTGACGAACAGTCCGGCAGCAGAAAATGCTCTCTCGGCTTCAACTGACGTTGGAGGAATTGTTTTTAAAGCCTCACGTAGTTTTATAATGTTCGGTGATAGATTTTCAGTCGAGTTGAACAAGTGCATCTCTTGTTTCACGATTTTGTTGAAACTAGTACTTTTTTTTGGTTGAACAATATAAAACTTTTGTCTTAGAGTAAATTGCTTTCTCTAATTTTTCGTCCAACGTCAGAAGTTTTTCTTTCAAAATCTCCATGCTCTCTTCTTCTGAGTGCGAAGAGTTGGTTATTGATTCCTCTTCTTCGTAAAATAGTCTTGTCCCTATCTCTCTCTCATTTGGGCTTGTCTAACCAAACAATTTTTACTAGGTAATCGTGAAATATCGACAGTAACTGCAGCTGCTTCGTATTTTCTTCCAAAATTCAATTCAGGTATTGCATTAATCCTATTAAATCAACGTTGCGTCTCTCATTAATTCTTTGGATTTAAGAATATTTCATATTTTTCGCAAACTCTGAATTTTGTTGGTTCAATTCTACTATAACGAATGAAAATACACCTTCTACAGTTAGCAAAGTTGCATTTCGACTGCATAAATTTTCTAAGGTACCATTGTACAATTCTAAACTACAATTGTAGTCCCAGTTTCAAACTCTACATTGGTCATCATTTGTTCTTCTTTAATATTAAATAATGGTCTGAAAATGGCTGACTTTATTTCTAAAAATCTTGCAAGAATTGCCAACAAACTATTCCAGCGTGTTTTGGTATCCAAACAAACCATCTTTTTACAGCTCGTGCGATTCCCGGGAACCTGGAATCCCGGGTTTCCAAGAAAGAAACCCTACCTGACACGTAACCCAGCTGACTTCGCAGGGAGGCGAGCGGTGATCTCGAGACAGAACCGAAAGAGATGCAGCCGAGAGAGAACAAACGGACGGAGAACGGAGACGACGAGAAAAAAGTCTAAAGAATTATAACCATTAGGCAACGACGCGCGGTTAAATGTTTTAATGTAATATTTTTTTGTCTCCATTTTCTTTGGTATTATTAAAAGTAACCCAGTGTTTCTCAAACTGTGGGGCGCGGTAACCCAGCGAGGGGGGCGCGAGCATATTGAAAATAAAAGGTTTAAAAATAATTTTTTGGAATGAAGTAAAACAAGATGCCTTCTGACATAATAAAAAAATACATATTTACACTGATATAATTTATTTTTATCATCTGGTGATCATCAAAAATAAGATTCCACTTTAAACACTCATTAGCCATCTTTGATCCTATAACCAAATTAAACAATTATTTTGTTTGCTTTGCGGTCAATATGAGAACCATGAGAGAGATTTTTTTTTTACGTTTCTTTTAACGATATCAAACGATGAGAGATTTTTTGTTACGTTTCTTTTAACCTAAAATATTACTTTAGCTGACCTTCGAACTTACTGGTATGGTTATCTCCGTCTTTTTTTTTACGAAAGTTGTAAATATATATAATATATTTCTGTTTCATCTTTTTTCCATGTGAAAGAGTTTTATGATATATGGATAAGCATGAGTATTCTGAAACATATAATGCATAATAAAAAACGTTTTACGCAATTATGTTTTAGAACATGCTACATTTTCCCCATGAACAATTTTGTAATTTTGATTGCTGTGTTGTACGACTTATTATGGTTTATAAATGTAAATAAGCAGAATATTAAAAAAATGGGCATCTGTGATCTCTATTAAAGGAAGTTGAAACTGATCAAGCAATTGAAGAACCTACAAAAATAATGCATATTAATCAAGATAGCGAAGGTAAATATCAGAAAAGCGTGAGACATGAAACGTTTGAGTTGATTTGAGTTTAGCTGGAAAATAACGTTCCTGTGTTAGCGAAAAGTGTCTGGGATTTATGTCCTTTATTAAGGGCATTATTTATTTGGAACATTTTCTTTAGTTTTGTTGGATTTTTTCTCAAATTTTCTAAGAAAAATTGAAAAGTCCTTGAAAGTAGGTAAGTATATTTTCTCTTAATTAAATCATTCACTGGAATTGGGATTTTTATAGTGTATATTAAAAATAACTATAAAATAAATTATAGTTTTAAAACAAACTAAAAAACACGCTTTTATAGTGAATCGAACTAAGAAGCAAAAAAAAAAATATTACTTAAAAGTAAGATGTACAAAATGTAATACTTATCTTGTTAATTTGTACGGTTTATAATTATGATCTTATTGTAGCTTTAGCGTCAAAGTGCATTATTATTGCATTCAGTACATTATTAATGTATAAGGGGGGCGCGATAAAAATTGTGATTGAAAAGGGGGGCGCCAGTAGTGAAAGTTTGAGAACCACTGAAGTAACCAGTTTTATTTGTGTCAGCTCTTAGTGATTACTAGCTAACGAACCCACATCAACATAACATTTGGAGGCTCGGCGGCCTCAGATTAACTTGAGATAGTGATCAATATAGCATACACACATGCATATATATATATATATATATATATATATATATATATGTATATAATACTTCTGAAAGTAGTAATGATAAGTATAATGTCGTGGCGATTGGATGGTATTATTGTAGTATTGACGAGGCAGTTCTTTAAAATAATAACTTCAATTTATTGAGAATTAAACAATTTGAGTTCCAACATAACAAGAAGCAGACAAGAAGACACACAACAAAAATACACATATGCCAGCTGCAGCCGATTACATTACGAAGGCAGACAAAGACAGAAAAGGCGGGATTTTCCAGAGATCTCGATATTTACACATATCACATGATTTGGAAATGGATGAATGTAGTTCCAAAAGTTCCCGTTAGGCGAATAGATAGTTAAAATAATTAAGCAGTTGTCCTGAAGGACTGGACCATAGATAAATTGAAAGCTATTAAGGGTTAAATTCCCGGGAATTATATATACACTGTGTACGTACTAGTGTGCGCAGTGTAAATAATATGTAAAGTGCTTTTCTGGTTAATTCTAATTTTGTCTCATAAGAACAGCAAATATATAAATTTTCAACCTTAAGGGAATCAAAAACTCTGCGAAAAAATTTCAAATCAGCGATGAATGTCGCGTATTTAATAAAGAAAGAACAAATATTTATTACATAGAATAAAACAGAGTATTTATTGTGTTGTAGAACGATAGTTGTATGTAAGAATTACAATCTTAAATGACAATATGATGCAAAACATAATGAATTTTTCAGCCCGTTTTACAAGGTAGAAGGCAAAATAAAAGCCACGGATTGTGTGAAAAGGCTTAAGAAGCAACAAACATTATGTATTAAACAACACTTCAAAAAAGTGCTACAGAAGGAAGTTTCAAGGTAGTCTACAAATTTTCTAAGCGCAAGAAACCTTTTTAGAATAGGTAATTTATTAAGCAGTATATCGCAGAGGGACAAGCGTATTGTATTCTGTTGTAAGAAGCAAATTTAAAAGCACTTCATTGTCAAGAAGGACTATAGTGCGACTAACTGACGATTTGTGGTACACTCACAGAACAACTGAAGACTTAGAACATGTATTTTATTTAATTTCCATTGGAAGTAGATGAGAATACAGTTAACGAAGACACTACACAACGAATCGTCTTTATCAGAAAGAATTAATCAAAATTCATTTTCTCTCAGGAATTACTTGACCTTGATAGAACGACTAGTCATGACTTACTTGAGTGTGTCACAAGTTGTGAGGAGAAAAGTGACTTATTATGGAACAAAATGGCTAGCATTACAACACATAAGACCAAAATTTTCTGAGAAAAAAAGTAGGATTGGTTAAGCTTTTAAAAAACAAGTTCCAAATACACGGAGAGTAATAGCTTGTATTTTCATTGCATTCTGCATTAGACGAGTCTGTACAAATCATCTGAATTCAAATAAATCTTGTGATAGTTAATGTGGTGAGAATCCAATCAAAACAAGGGCACTTCGCTATCAACAGTTTAAATATTTTTTTGAGCTGTAGAGGCAGAGTAGGAGGAACTCTTCACCACTGCCTATGAAGGGGTAAGTAAATGATAAAGAGTCCGGGCATTGCCGAATGAAATCCTCTTATTTCTGTAAATGAAGGAAATATCTCATGATTTTGTTACGAAAATAGGATGTGAAGAGTGGTAGAGCTAATGAGTTTGAGAAATTGAATCTGGTATTACAGAGGAAGGGGTTGCTTGCATGTGAAATGGGGAAGCATGTAAAATTATTCAAAACGAAACTAGGTCTGTCGTAAGGCAAACGGGTAGAGGAAATTTTTTGTCATTTTCCCTTTATTAGAAGAACAGAAAGCGCCTGAAAGCGTCTCCCAGCTAAGATTAGGGATCATCTGTAAAGTTCGAAAGACGAGGTTACAAGATTTCAGCACTTCAAGAAAATTAAACCTTAATTCACACACACACACAGAGTTTCTTCTCTTATCTGATTACTGCTAATGTTAACACAGAACCTGAGTAGCTCCAGCTTGCACTTATTGATATTCAGTCAAACCATTCTATGGAAGAAATGGCAATGGCATTAGTTGACTTTTATAAATATATTCCGGGGGAAAGTTTTACATTTATGAAGAAATATCTTTCGAAAATATTCTCTATGTTTGAGTCTTTATACATTTGTGAGTAGAGTTTTTCTCGATTGAGAGAATATCAACAAAAGTAAATATAGATGCTCTATGACAAACATTAACTTGCAGGCTGTGTGTGATGAAAATCTCAATAAACAATATCACTCCTGATTTTAAAAAAAATTGTAAAAAAGTGTGATAGAGTTATTTGTTCTCATTAAACTCATTCTAAAATTAAACGTGTCTGCAGCTGTAAATGATATAAAATTTTCACAATAAATAAATTGAATATATAACTTCCACTTTTTATTTAATTTACAATATTTCTTTTTTTAGTACATTTGATACCTTTTCTGAAATGTAAAGTTAATTAATGAGTCCAATTATTTTAAACTATGGGGCCCTCTGCTTACCTCCGCTTCCACGAGTCCCCTCGAGCACAGTTAAGTACTTCAAGAATTATTATTACTATTTAGGTTAGTAATTCAGGAGACGGCTCCCTTCGATTAACCCTTAACATTGCATTTCTGCAACGTATGATTTATTTTAATTTAACAGACTCAATATTTTTTAATACCTACAAATCACTTATCTGAGAAAAAAAAAGAGTACTGCAACGAAATGCATGCTAATTTTGTCACTAGATGGAAGTACATTTTTTCCAGAAATCACAACAGTTATAAAAATCTCTGATGCCTCAAGAACTGTGTTTTTTTCTATAAAAAGAATCTATTATATTTTATGCTGTCTCTTGTTTATTGACGAAATAAATTACCAGGTAAGAAATTTAAACATTTTATGATGAATAATAAAATCCTCATATAAAAAAAAGTTTTGTAATTTACAGCACTACTGCGCAATGTTGCATTTCTGCAAGAAACAGAAAAATGACTGAAATTCAATTTAAAACAGCTTAGTTTTTTTAATATATTTTCCCCTTTTATTATTACTCGAGAACTAGCTGATATAATTTTTTCATAGAAATTTAAAAAGTTGGGAAGTTGAGGTCTAAACACAATATTTTAATAGTCAAATAAAGGTGTTGATTTTACTGAAATGTCTCTTAATTCTGTACATCCAAATACGCAAACGACCAAAGGGTCGCAACAAAGCTAGTTAACGCACATTTTCTCCCCTTAGATGTTATTTATCATTAGAGATTCTGTTTAATTACATTAGACAAAAGACTAATTTTTTTTAGTTGCATTTTTTCAATATTTTGATACTTCTACCTTGACATCTCTGCGAGAGCAAGCAGTAAAATTTTAATTGATAAAAGCTTCGAAAAATTAAATTTTAAAATAATTTTTATTAAATTACAGCTTAATTTGAATGAATTTATAAAGGAACAAGAGTGTTTATCACGTATAGAATTTCAGATAACTATACGTGTAAAAAGATATAAATATAAGGAAAATGAATAAAATGTAGAAGAATGTGTAATTCCTTAAAATCAAAAACAAAACGCAACTTGAAGCATTTGTTTATGATCTGAAATTTAGTAAAACATTTAAATGTTTTTATTTATTTATATTAGTCTCCTGTCTGTTTTAATCTGTTTATTTAACTTATTTTAATCTTCCAATTCGAATTGAATATTTTCCTATTTAATTACAAGTAAATAAAAATTAAATTTAAAGTAAATGCTCAAATTTCTCATTAGTTAAAATGCAAAAAATAATTTTGATCTTCAAAGCTTTTGTTTTAAAAGATTCGCATACTTCTCAGAATAAATTTAATGAATGTGTATTCTTCATAATGCTTTCTCATCATTAATTCATGAACAACATTTATATAAATTATAAATTAAGAAATTATTTACTTTATTTATGTCCATTTACTTTTTAAAACGATAACTCTTTATTTTTATTCAAGAAATTTTAACCTAAAAGTAAATTACATATAAAATTTAGTGAATTAATAATGTAATATTTGTTAAACTTATTCATCGGTTATATTTTAAAATTGAATGGATATACTATTGTTTGATTCTGATAGTGAGAGAGAAAAAATAAACACACTCTTTTATATGGGATTAAATGTTGCCAAAACTTTGTTTTTTTCAGCTTTACAAAAAATCTGAAAATTTTTATAATACTGTTTTACAAGCTGCAGTTTTATCTGTTTTTTTTTAATTTATACACAAATTATTGCTGTACTAACACATTATTTTATTAAAAAATTTGTAAGCTGTGCAAAATGAAATTTTTTCTGTAATAAGTTTCCAATAGTGAATAAATTTTGTTATCCATAATTGACTGTTTTTTATTGTTTTATAAAAAAAAATTATTAAATTAAAAAGACGCGTAATTTTTAAAGATTTCTTCAACTTACTAAAAGCAATAAGAGTACTTTGAACTTTTGAATGATAACAATATATTTATATTTTGGATTTTATTTTATAGGTCTAATTCATAAAAATTCTTTCATACACTGTCAGCATAGAGAGGGAGAGGGAAAAGAATATAAGAGAAATATAAGAGAAATTTATATAAAGTGAATAAGAGAGATATAAAATAGGTAAATTAGAAAGAAAGACAGATAAAGAGAGAGCGTACGAGATATGAAGACAAGAAGAGAAACAAATGGAGAGATTAATTCTGGAAAACAAGAGCCTATATATATATAATGTAATACCTAATGCTTGTTTTTCATATGAAAAAGACATAATTCAAGAACTAATCATCTTGGTTGTTATTGATTTTAATTATACAAGTCTGAAGTCATAAAATACCGTAAAATAATTAGAAAACTTACTTGAATTTTCAAGGGGAAAGGGAGATTATTAATTCTAAGAAAATTTTAAGGTATCCGACTACGTTCGGAACCATGATTTTAAAAAAGCACCTAAATGGATAATTTTCATGATATTTAGTGTCACTCAGATTATAATATGTGCATAAAATTGTTTTAAGGACATTTTGACAAAAAATTTTTATTTAAATATAATATTTTTGGCAAAAAATTAACTTAGAATAATCTTTATTCCAAATGTTCTCCTTTTGTGAAAAATTGTTCTATTATAATAATATTTTGTCTGTATATAGCTTAAACCTCTCTACAGAGGCTCAACTAGAAGTTTTGAAAAATTTTCATTATTTTCAGAGTTACCACCAATTGAAATAATTATTGTCCTTTTTTTTCCTTAAAATTGCTCCCCTCTGTTGTCGTAAAATAAGAATAAACCCACTTCTAAGTTATATATTTCAAAAATTCTAGTTGAGCCTCTGAACAGAGGTCTGAGCTATATACAGGCAAAATATTGTTTTAATAGAAGCATTTTTCACAAAAGGAGAATATTTGGAAAAAAGATTATTCTAAGTTAATTTTTTGCCAAAATATTGTATTTAAATAGATTTTTTTTGTCAAAATGTCCTTAAAACAATTTTATGCATTTATTCTAATTTAAGTGACACTAAATATCATGAAAATTATCCATTTATGTGCTTTTGAAAATCCCAGTTCGAACGTAGTCGGAAACCTTAAAGCAGTGTTTCCCAACGTGGGGCCCACAGGGGGCGCGGGCATTCCGCAGGGGGGCAATTCGAAAATGGATACGACACAACACTTCCGCTCCGGGCCATTTAAATGCAATGCTAGATATCGGGGCCAAATTTATCAAAAAAAACAAATTCTTAAATAATTATTAGGCATATAATTTCGTTTGACGAGACCAAAATATCAACTGGGTGATTGACTTCATCCGGGGTTCACCGCGGAGTGTGCCGTCTGCCGGGAGGGGGACATAGCCCCGACCAGTCAAGACATTTGCTAAACAGCGCAGTTGTTTGCACCTAATTGGCCTATCGCAACACATGTAGTGTTTCACATCATTCTGTTGGTCTTAATTTGAAATAAGTGTTCGTCAAAAATGTAGTAGAAGCTCGTTGTTTTTATAAATATACATATTTATTGCATAGATATAATTGGTAAGTATTTTTATTTGTTTTAATTTTAGAACTGTAACTTTCCAGAGAATTTTTTTAAATAGAAAAAATATAGGTACCTTTTGATTTGCGGTGGCAGTGTAGTAAATGTGTTACATACATTTAAATAAATATGCATTTTTAGTATACTTTTGCTCTATGTCACCGTGAATTAAAAATTTAACACATATTTTAATATTATTTTTTTTTATTTTATTTTTATTTCTTATAGCCCATAGTAAAATGAGTAGTGCAAGCAAGAAAAAAACTCGTCAATATTCGGAGGAATATTTAAAATTTGGGTTCATACTTGCTGTTCAAGATGAGCGGATTCCTTTTTGCCTTTTATGCCAGCAATTCTTGAGGAACGAATCAATGAAACGAGGTCGTCTTGTGGCGCATTTGAAGGCGAAACATAGTGCTCATATTAATTCAGATTTGAGTTACTTTAAAACATTGAAGGAGAACTTTGAAAAAAGATCAACAATAAAGTCGCTATTTACTGCCCATACTTCAACTAATAATCGTGTTCTTGAAGCTAGTTATCAAATTTCTTTATTCACCCCTAAAACTGGAAAAAATCACACTATAGGGGAGAATTTAATAAAACCGTCAACATCAGCATTCCTCAAAACAGTTCTTGAAAAAGATGACAAAGATGTAAAAGCTATACCACTCAGTAAAAATACTGTTAGCAGAAAAATAGATGAAATGAGCGAAGTTATTGAAAAAAAAATTGTTGAAAAGCTGAAAACAAGAAAATTCTCAGTGTAAATGGATGAATCAACTTTGAGAGATAGTGATAGGCTGTATTGATAACTTACGTAAGATATATTGATAAAGGGCCTTTTGCAGAAGAAATGTTGTTCTTTAAAAGATTAGAAAGCACCACTACCTCCAAAGATATATTTAATAAGCTAAAAAACTACTTATAGATGTCAATAATATACCGATGAAAAATATAACATCTTGTGCTGCAGATGATGCTCCTAAAATGATGGGCAAGAAAAATGGCTGCTTAAAATTGATGAAAGATGCGAATCCAGAAATGATTCTTGTGCGTTGTGTTATTCATAGGCAAAACTTGGTAGCTAAAAACATCACGCCTGTTCTAAACGAAGTACTACATACTGTTATAAAATGTGTTAATGTTATTAAAGCTAGTGTAAAATATGAGCGTCTTTTCAAGCTATTTTGTGAAGAACAAAATGAAGACCATGCGAGACTTTTACTTCATACTGAAGTAAGGTGGCTATCTAAAGGAAACTGCTTGAAAAGATTTATGGAACTGTTTGATACTCTTAGTGATTTTTTGAACGACAAACCAGAAATGAAGCACCTATTAACAATCGATGGTAAAGCATTTGTGAGTTATTTAGCCGATATCTTTGAAAAACTAAACATATTAAATAAGCAACCTCAAGGAACAAATAAAATTCTTGTCGATGCAAAAGCGAAGATATTTGGTTTTATTACCAATATCGAGTTATGTCAGAAACACATTAACAACAAAAACTTTGAACAGTTCCACTGGCTCCAAAAATGTGAAGTAACTAATACCGCTTTACTTGTTATTGTAAATCATTTGAATAATTTATCGGCAAATTTTAAAGAAAGATTTTAGATTTAAAACAAATTGATTTCCCAACATGGATGATGCAGCCAATGTTCGTGGATTTGTCTGATATATCAAATGTGCAGTATCAAGCAGAACTCGCCGAATTGCAAAAGGATGACTCAGTTAAAACTTTATTTAGTATAAAAGGTGAGATGGCATGGCTTTGTGAGGAAACGGAAATCAAATACCCAAACTCAACCAAATGCGCAAGAAAGCTATTACTACCGTTTCCATCTTCATTTTTGGCTGAATGTGGATTTAGTGCTGTAAATGATTTACTGATAAAAAAATCGGCTGGATATAACACAACGTGGGGATTTGAGACTTAAGCTAACCAAATTGGAACCCAATATAAAATCTCTCTGCAGCAAGCATCAAGCGCAAGGATCTCACTAAATTAAAATGACAAATTAATATGGAAAAATCATTATATTAAAATTATTTTGAATTTTAATTTCTGTTTTTCGTTATATATTTTGAATTTTTACTTAATGTGTTTTGTTAACAATTTGATAGTGATTTATTCCTAGAATCCATCATTTATGTTTCTTAAGTGAACAAATCAATTTTTTAATATTAAATATTATGTATGTTACATGGGGGGGCATAAAAACTTTAGAAATGTTAAAGTGGGCCTTAAACTGCCACTAAACACTGCCTTAAAGAGTGTTTCAATTTATCAAATTCCAGCTTGCCATTATATGAGTGAACAAAAGCAACCATATTTCAATTATATCATTTTTTTATTTGATGTACAGGGTTCTAAAATTGGTTATCACTATTGAAACATTAACAATTATTTCTTCGTGGATCTGTAAGTCATCTGTTTAATTTGCAGAAATTGTGCTTAGTAAAAATATTAATTTACAAATACATTATTCAGTAATTATTATGTAATAAAGACAACAATATGTTTCAATTTACGAAAACACATTCCATAAATTTTCATTTATATTAATTATTTCTATCATCATTTATTCAAGTTTTGTTTAATTTCTTTCTTATTTGTTTTGTTGGATAAATGTAAAACTCTGAAATTTCCCTCACAAAAATTGTTGCTGGAAAAGTATTCTGAAAAATAAAATTTGTTTGAGTTACATAAAAATCATTAAAAATGTGCATTTGTTTCTATGACGTTTGCGTGTTCTGGTAAATTGCATAAATAATTAGTGTGTGCTTTAAGATATGTGACTGTGTTTAAATACATTTTTTTTCAAAAATATGATAAAGCCCTATTTTTTTCTTTTTGTATTTCTGTGTTAAAGACAGTGGCGTAACTTACACCCCTCCGCATCGAAGGGGGGCAGGATCCTAGGGGCCCAAAGTCTTACTGATGCAGAGTACGCATCTCTAACCAATTTATAAAATTTTAAATTCAAAACCTGACTTTGCAGGGGGGGCTAATATTTTCCGTTACGCTTCTAGTTGAAAAAACTGCTCATAAATATAAATGTATCATGTAACCAATTTTTCCGAAACAGGAAAAAATATTTTTGATTAAAAAAGAATGAAAAGTAAAAGTCTTATAATTTAGAAACACGAAAGCTGAATTATTTCAAGAACTGTAAATAAGATATACGCATAACATCCAGGGCTTAAACTGAAAGATATAAATGCTGTTCTTCATTCTGAAAAGAAATTCATGCAAAACGTGAGATTTTGAGACACAGAACCAAAATCCCTATAAAAATCATATTTTTAAACCACAGTTTTACTTTTTTAAAATTAATTCTGAAGAACAGATGAACCAAATTATATTGATACGTATGTATTACATATATTTTATTAGCTATTACATGTGTTATAATTTGTAAATGAAATGCAGTGAAAAAAAGTTATCTTTTAAGCGAGCAGTAGAAGATTTGAAAACCATTCTCTATTAAGCTATATTTATAATACTTAATACACTCGGAACTTTTAAACTTTTTAAATTCACATTCATCTACTACTTGAGATGCTTAGTTTGTTTGCTTTAAGAACTATTTTTTCTTCCTAAATTCGACAAAAGGGAGCGATTTTCTTATCAGCATAATTTAGGCATTTAAAATTAGACGCATTCGAAATATAACTATTATAAAACAATACTAATAAATACTTAAGCTATTTAAAACTGATTAGGCAAGAAAATTTGAAACATCAAAAATCAAAAATATAAATTAAAATTGCAGACAAAAGCCTCATCTTCATACCAAAGCAATTTATTAAAATGAAATAATTGTTATGTTTAGTACTTATTATTTTTTACGCTTATTCAGCCAGTTTTTATGCATTATTTTTGTCAGTAATTTATTTCATATTGACTGGCATTTCAATTACTTTCCTTTCATTGTTATTTTTTCACTCGTCCAAGCCTTCTTTTCTCTTAGGAAGAAGCAAGTTTAACGTCGCTTTTACAAGAAAGAAAGATTTTGTAACTCCAATGAACGATAGCATCTTTGTTTTCCGTTCTTATGATGGCAATGCAAATGATCAGGAGAAAGAGTTAAGATCTTCAAATTCCTTTGGCTTGATGAAAAAAGGATCAAAGGCTAAAATATTCATTGGTACATGCACATAGTCACCATTCTAAAGGATGCAACGTTTGATCTCTACCGAGTGATGACGCAGAGGGTCTCGAAATTGCTGCTCTAAAAATTCTTCAACTCAACCGCGTCATTAAAAATGCACTCCCTCCATTCTCGCTTCGATTTCTTCTCTTAGTGCAGTAAATAAACCGATGTGTTCAAGCATTTCTACAAAAGCATTTCAGTGATGATAAAGTTGAAATATACATAGAAAGATGTATTCTTTCTTGACAATTGTGTTATATGAATAGAAATTTCAGGAAAATGATTAGAATTTTTCATTAATATATTTTGGAAGAGTAAATTTATTGTTTTCATAAGCACGCTTCTAAAAGTAATTTTTAATTTTCGTATACAATTTTCCAGAGATTATATTAACAATTTTATCTCGGTAATTTTACAGATGTGGTTTAATGTTTTTAGTGAAAAAAATTTTGAAAAGAAAAGCACTTTCTCTCTTGAGAATTGATGTAAGATTGATGCTTCAATCAAATAAATGTTAGCACATTCTTATGACTTAAATAACAAATCTTTGAATAAATCTAAATATTCATTAGTGTTACTTTAAAGTATTCCAAACATTAATACCTATAAATTAAAAAATATTTTGTAACACTTTTTCCAGTAGGAAAAGTTTATTTAAAAAATAAAAAAATAAAGTAGTAAAAAATTTCTAAAATTAACATTTCAAAAAATTTATATATAGAGAGAGAATCATAAGTTTTTTTTATTGTAACAACTTATAAAGGCTAGAGATTTCAAAACAAGGAGCTTAAACATTTAAAATAATTCTTACTACAACTTTTCTACAATCAATTAAGGTTTATTAAAGATTTATTCATGCGGACATTTAACAAATATGCATATTATTCTTATAATTTATTATTTTACAATGATTAATATGCGATTGTTTTATTTGATTGTAGCTGTCGTTCATTACATATTCTTATTTGCTGATATGATTTTGCTCAAATTGTATAAGCTCTTATAATTTAATGAATATAACAATACAGAGTTAGTTTTTATTTAGAACACTTAATAACTAGATATGAACTTAAGAAGAATAATAAAAGATTTTGAGTACTAAATTTAAAATTTCTCATTTTCATTTGCTTAATTATGGAGCAAAAATCTGAAATTTTGAGAAAGTTTTAATTCTAAATTTACAAAGCTTACAACGGAAGCTCCTATTTAGATTTCATCCCATATAAACATCTTTGTAACTATTCGTTTGAAGACGCAGGTGCAACAAATGATGATATGGGGATGGTGGTAATTTCAGTTTTTTAGGAACACGTATTCTATTTCCTTAAGACGTCATATTTTTAGAAATTCTCCCCCTCGAGATAAAATTGTAAGAAATCAGGGAGAAACTTTAAGAAGTGATCCATTAAAGCAACAACAAAATGAAAAATATGTAATTTGAGAAGTTTCCAAACAGGTACCTATGATATGCTGATATTTAAAAAAATATATGCCCTATATTTGAATTACTTTCAAACAAATACGCAATGAAATATTAAGTTTATAATGAGCTCTAACTATAAACTCACATGCATACTATTTATTATTCAAAAGCTCAACTTGATCTCGATACCAATAGAATGAAAGAATTTCCAAAACTTAACATTTCATAATAATAATTAGAATAAAAATCACAAAATTTATATATTCTGTAACCCCTTATTTTAATATTTATTTTGTATAAGATTGTCAAAAAAAAATTTGAGATTTTTATTGCTGGATATTTAAATTTTACTATGAATATTGTTTTGTCTATATATTATGATAGATTATATGTTTATATCTCGTATTTTTTTACATAAAGGCCCAAGGCGTAGAGCGGTCGCTGAATTCTGCCTAACCACTGGACATAACTGCCAGTTAAACCATCTGTATAGAATCAAAGTTGTTCCTTCCCCGATATGCACTCTGTGTAGATCTGAAGAGGTCATGGACTCCGCACATCTTCTACACTCAGAGTGGGCGTTACGTCGATCGCGATCGATAGGTGGACCACCAAGACATTTTGGGGTGACCACCTGGAAATTTTGCCAGTTAGTAATTATATTCGGAAATTCAAGATTGGCTGACTGAACGCCAACTGATTCTTCTGCTGACTTTAACAGCAAAAACTTTAGATCAAAATGTTTTATTTTTTAATGCATTTTGAATTATTTCTTAAGACTTGCATTATTTGATATTATTATATTTGGGGCTCTTATCAAAAAGTTTGTATCTTGCGTTTTGCTTTAAACGCGGTTTTAAAAGTGTTTTCTTTTTATTTTAATTCTGTAGGGAAGTACATGTTTCATACTTATTAAGTTATAATAATAACCTTTTCCTTACTTCACCACACCTACGACTATGGGCAGTGGCTCACACAAGAATTTTTAAAGGGTGGGGGGTCGAGGGTTGAAGGTCTACCATCCTCGTATCATACCCCAATACACAGTCAAACAAATATACATATTTATTTTGTCGATTGTTGAGAATAAAAAACAGCAAAAAATAAATTACTGAATAAATATAATTAACAATAATAAATAAAAAAGTCACTAATATCAAATAATTACATTTTACATTATGTATACATGAGACTATAATGAGTCGTGAAAAAATGAAGGATTATGAGGGAGTATGGGGACCCCTTCCCCGCCCTTATGTGCGCCACAGACACTGGATGGACCGCAACTCCTTGAAAAAATTAGAAGTAGTCCGTACCCTGGAAAAGTCTTCCCACCCCTGTTCTACACTGTTCTAGTCTGCACAAGACGTTTCTCGCCGAGAGTTACTGGGAGACTAGAGTTATGTTAGATTGATGAGCTCTGTTTCACCTTTGTTGTTGTTTTTGTATTCTGTTTTCTTTCTTCTTTATACTTGCTGTAACTGTTCATAACATGCCAATAGAAATTTTTAAAAAAATGTTTATAGATCTTTATAAATATGGATGTGTACAGATATTATCAAAATATATTAGTATTCTCGGGTTTCTAAGTTAAAAGGTTAAAACATTTTATTTAAGTACTGTCAACGATTCCCACTTTCTATAAATTTTAATCGATAGAAGTGTTTTTTGTGGACTTTGCTCAAATTGATAAGCATATTTTCAACCTAGAAATCATTCTCTTTTCTAAGGGGAAAAAACCCCTTTGTAATATCTAAGTTGAAATTTATGGCACTTCATTCTGGCAAACTGGTACTTAGTATTGTTTGTCAGATAAATGTACTGAAGTCAGACTCCGGTTCCATCAACCTCTAATAATAATAAAATGATGTAATTTCCAATGTATGATACATAAAAATAATGTTCCATGATTCTAAAATATATAATGAACTTCCCATCTTTTTCCAAAATTAAATAAATAATACTACACAGCCCTGCTATAATAAAAGTATGTCACTCCCATTTATATTCCCCATTATAAGATATACGCCGTAAATATGGCATGCTACATAGTAGGGAAAACAAATCTTTCCCAGCTAAACCAGCGAAAGAGGGGAGAATGTAATGTTATCTCCCCGAAATTAATACGTCGATTTACTCCGCTGTTTCATCCGCTCCGGTATTTCCCAAGGGACGGTACTTTGACCAACCACCAGTTACTTGACCAGCCAAAATCCAATCCTCTTCTTCACGTGTTAAGGGCGAGTCAACAGCATCCATAATTAAAAAGAAAAACCCAGCCGGGTGTTTGTCAAGAGCATTAGACGGAAGCTGGTTTCCCCGTATGATGTTAGGGGAACAGCCATCAGATCGGGATAATTGAATGACTTCGGAGCTATGAATAATAGAAAAATGTTACAAAAGTAATGGATCCAGGGATCCACTCTATTGGAAATGTTTCGCCTCATCGAAACACATTACGCGATATCTCCAGTGATGAGTTTGGTTGAAGCAGCATCGATATTTAATAGTTGGTTTGGCGAAATGCTTTAGGTTTACACAAATACCGAGAATTTAGTTTCGCAAAAATATATCTTAGCTTGAATAAAGCTGTAGTAAGTTAATAATAGTTTCTTAAGTTTAGGAGAGTTAGGAAAGTAGTAGGAGAATTTCGAAGTATTTTTATCTGTAAATTTATTTCTTAGATAGCTAAATGCTTTTCCAAATATTTGTTATTCAATGTTTCTTGAAAACTAAATGGTATTGGAGGGGAAAATATTCATTTTGCAATAAAAAATGGACCCAATCAAAGCCTTAAGTGATAATGTTAAATTGATGGAAAAATCAACACAACTATATTTTTTGTTTTTACATTCATATTTTTTTGTCCCTACATTACGCTAAAATGTTACACTGGACATAACTTTTTTAAATATACTAAAATAAGTAAGAAATAGATTTTTAATTTATATGAATACGAAGAATTTAGGTTCTTAAAAATATGTCTAAGACTGAATGAGGTGGTGGAAAATCAATAAAAGTTTTTAAGCTTAGGAAGTTTAGAAAATAAATATGTATTTGAGAAGTCTTTTTAGTTATGTAAATGTATTTTATACGTATAGCTGAATATTTTTCAAGAGGGTTTTCGTTCAATAATTTTTTAGTAACTATTAAAAGATCAAACTATTTATTAAATTATTTATCAAATTACAGTGGGTGATCGGTTAACGAACATAATCCGTTCCAAGACTATGTTCGCTATCCTAATTGTTCGTTAACCGATCATCGATTCACCATAGACTTCTATGTGAAATCGATTAATTCGTTCTGGAGACCCTAAAAATTAAATTTTAAAAAATATATAAATTTTTAGTAAGTTTTTTAAAAAAAATAATGCATACATATAGTCTTGCATATTAGTCAGTCCTTTTCATTTTTTGTTTATGGGGCGTTGAAGAACATGGCCAATGTCGATTGCTTTTCTCTCTTTTTCAGGATTTTCCGGAAGTTATTAATAGCATTGTGTCGTTGTAAAGATCCCCAACCCTACTGACATCAGCTTGGTTTGGGAGCCATTCTAAGACCATTGCTCTGATATCCCCCCACTTTTTCAAAAGATCTTTAATGGCAGATGTTGGCATTGGTCCTCTTTCGTCTTCCTCTTGTTCAGAAGGAGACACATTTCGTTGTGTTTTTTGGTGTTCATTCAAAATTTCTTGGAGCTCTTCTGTCGTCAGTTCATCTTCATGTCCCAATATGAACTCTTCTATGTCATCCTCGTTCACCTCCAATTCCAGATCTCTAACAGTTGTCAAAATTTCATCCATAATTTCAGGGGTGTATCCCTGATCACCTCCGAATATGTGTTCGTTGCCCAAACACACAAAAATCTTTCTTGAATGTGTTCGTTATCCGAACACAAAAACCTTTTGTAAAAGTGTTCGTTAACCGATCACCCACTGTAATACTATATAGACAAAATATTCATCAATAACCTACTCATTTAATTAGCTTGAACTATTTTTAACATGACATAGATAGAAAATATTATAGTGAGCTAAAACTGTTTGCTAAAAATATTAAATTACAAGAAAAATGGACTTTTAATTTATTTACATAAATATATCAAATATTTAGTAGAGTTAAATAAACCGGTTAAAAGTTAATAATAATGATTTCTTAAACTAGGAAGCTTAGAGAGGGAATATAATTTTACAATTGATTTAACATTAAATTTACAGTCTTAATTGTTGCCAATAGTCACAAAAATTTAAATTTTTGTTTGTTCAGTATTTTTCGGATGCAAAAGAACTAAGTAAGGTTTTACTACCCTGAATTAAATAGTTTACTTAAAATCCCAATATATTTCATGCTATTAATATATACGAGATATTTGTAGATACTTCAATGAAGTGTCTTAAGCCGCCTTAAAATACAATTTTCTTACCTACATTTCCTAAATATTTTATTTCTGTAACTATTTATGAAAAATTCAATATATTTACTACAGTAATTCTAATTGAATTTAAATATTAAATCAACTGTAATAATTCGGGTCATATTATGACCTTCAAATGATTATTTTATTAATTTGTTGAAATTTAAATAAGTTTTGTTGTTTTTATCTCGTTAATTTTCTGAATTTTCCACATTCGGTATGATTCCTTTTCTTTAAAATTTTCGATATTTTGGTAAGTGTCTCAATTTACGTAAGTAAGTTAACATGTTTGTGTAAATAATACATTAATGTAAGCTATTTATTGATTTTTGCCATATTTTAATGTATGAAGGAGCATTTTATATTTTCCAAGAAAAGCATTTTGAAAAACACCCAAAGCATTTTAGATTTTTAAGAAGTTCCATGAGTTATTAAATTTTCATAAGCGAAATAATTATTTATTCAATCGCTTTCTTGGCTTTTCGTTAAGCTCATATTATATAAGAAAAATAAACTTTACTCATTCCTAAGAAAGGCTATCAAAAATTTACGGTATAAATAAACTATGACTGTAGAATTTAATGTTTTATAAATATTGTGGCCTATTTTTAAACTGAAATATTAAAAAAAATTGTATTAAAGATTTTTGTTTCATGATTTTATTGGAGTTTATAGATGAAAAACTGCTAATGTGTGTAAATAACTTTGCATTTTTTAGTGTTGTTTTAATCTTAATAGTGTCTTTATTCAAATTTTAAATATAAAATTGTAATGTACTGGTAGAACAAAAATTTTGTTTACAATAAATTGAATATGGTAAGTACATGAGAACAAATTTTATTTTAATAGACTAAATATATATCATGTCATCCGCAGAACCGGTTCTTAGAGTTTATATTTCTGCTTGGGATGAAAGTATTTAATAGTTGAAATATCGTTCGTTCACTTATAATGTTTATTCTTGAAATAACGTTATCAATTCCTTGCGTTTCTATTTAAAAAAGATTTTTTCTTTTCTTCTTTCCCTTTGTATTTGCATTGTAACTGTAAAGTGCTTTTGCTGTATTCTTCCACCGGTTCTCAATACTTTTGGGGGAGCGTCTCTCACACATTCGGGACCTTTTTGTATATGTTTTTTCGTTTAATTTGCAAATAAAATAACTTCTCGGAGGGTCGGATGCAGCTCTAAACCCTTTGGGTGAGCTCGATTCTCTAGAATAAGTAAGTTCTAACGTAGGTTTGATAGTTTGGAGAGGAGGACTGATATTCAGAATTGTATGAGGACCGTTACCATTAGTCCTCGTGTTGCTTTATAGTACAACGTTAACAAACACTTACTTACAAAAGATGATATTAATTATAATAATGATTTTTGAAACATTGAAATGTAAATGATGTTTTTTTCTTAAATCATTTTGAATTTCTCCTTGCATTAAAAACTCCATAGGTCCATAAATTGAATTTACACACTGTTACACATTTGAATACTTATATTTTTTCCGAAACACCCCCACACACATTAGCATGCATATATGTTACCGTTAAAATGTATAATTCAGTTATTTCATAGAATAACTAGGTATTTCATGAAATAACTGGACAAGTCAGTTAAAGTATATAATAAATGAAAAGTTTAATACTTTACCTGGTTATTCTATGTAATAACTAGGTATTCCGTGAAATAACTAAGGATAGACAATTAAAGTCAAAAATAAACAATTACAAATATATTTTAAAAATTAATTGATCATAAATAGCTAAAATCTTTAGAAAAATATATTTTGTCCCTTTTGCAGATGATATAATTTATTATTGCTTATATTGCTAAAATTAGTTAAAGAGAAAGGGAAAAAAATAATGGATTATTTTTAAATCTTATCAACATATATACATGATGGGAAGAAAAACTGTTGCTTTATAAAAACATTGTGTAAACTTTTTCAAACAAAAATGTAAGATAATATTAATTAAAATTTTATGAGATACCTTTATTTTTTACTTTTCATTATTTATTGGAGCAAGGATTGCTGTGATGATACTTTGGATTGAACTGCTTATTATTTTTGAAACAAGCACATTGCTTAGTATTATACAATTTTTTTACACGAGCACTTTTTCAATCTTTGTACAGTACCGCAACTTTGAGCTGTTGCAACAGATCGAAGCGTTGTGTCAATATTTGGAACTTCTTCAATGGAAACTAATTCTCGCTGACGTGTTCTTGACTGATATCTTGAGTACAATTGTTTTATTCCGCCTAAACGAAAAAATTCTTCCCAAAGCAGCTAGAACCGGTTCAAAGAATTTCGTGAGTGTTGTATTTCATACTTTAACGATCAAGTAATCGTTATTCTATAGAATACCTAGTTAAATCGTAGAATTCAATAATTTTATCTACTTTAACTAAATGATTTAGTTATTTTATCAAATACCTAGTTATTCTATGAAATAACGTATTTCACGCTTTAACGGTAACATATATATTCATGGTGCTTTCTGTAGAGCTCATTGAGGATATATTACCGTAAAATTCGGCGTATAAAGCGCACTTTTAAGGTATCCGACTACGATCGGAACCGTGATTTTGCAAAAGGGCATAATTTTCATGATATTTAGAGTCACTTCGATTAGAATGTATGCATGAAATTGTTTTAAGGACATTTTGACAAAAAAAATTTATTTAAATACAATATTTTGGCAAAAAAATTAACTTAGAATAATCTTTTTTTTCCAAATGTTGTCCTTTTGTGAAAAATGCTTCTATTATAATAATATTTTGCTCGTACATAGCTCAGACCACTCTACAGAGGCTCAACTAGAATTTTTGAAATATATAACTTAGAAGTGGGTTTATTCATGTTTTACGACAACAGAGGGGAGCAATTTTAAGAAAAAAACGCCAATAATTGTTTCAATTGGTGGTAACATTGAAAATAATGTGAATTTTTCAAAAATTCTAGTTGAGTCTCTGTAGAGAGGTCTGAGCTATATACAGGCAAAATATTATTATAATAGAACCATTTTTCACAAAAGGAAAACATTTGGAAAAAAGATTATTCTAAGTTAATTTTTTGCCGAAATATTGTATTTAAATAATTTTTTTTTGTCAAAATGTCCTTAAAACAATTTTGTCCATGCATTCTTATCTAAGAGACACTAAATATCATGAAAATTATCCATTTATGCGCTTTTTTGAAATCACAGTTCCGAACGTAGTTGGATACCTTAACACAAAAAAGAAGATCGAAATTTATGGATGCGCATTATACGCCGGGTATAAAAATGATAGCTACAAAAATAAAAAAAGAAATAAAAAGAAATGTGCATTATAAGAACTTAGGCTTCTACAAAGATCAGAATACTATTTATTTAAAAGAAATGTCAAACATTATGAACTCAAAGTGTTATTTTTGTTTGAAATATGCTTTCTTTCAAAATCCTTGGATAATATCCTGAGCAAAGGGCTTTAAAACATAACAGCATTGCTAACGTACATCACACGTTCTTTTGTAAGAAAGGCGGTGCGCGTTATACGGCGAATATACCTCAAAATTAAAAAATGCAGCTTGAAAGTATAGCTGCGTGTTATATATATACACACACCGGTGCGCGTTATACGCCGGATTTTACGGTATAGATTTTTCTTAAGGTTTTTCAAGAAATGTCTTTTTTATTTTTCAAAAGATCAAAAACATGGGATATAAATTCTGACTATTACTTTTTTATATATTATTTTTCATATTTTGTTAGTGGTTTTATTTTTTATAATCGATTCGTTTCCATTTAGCAAACACTCCATTTATTCAAATATGCAAGAGCTTTAATAATTGAGTCTGAAATATTTTAGTTCTATAACAAAATGTTACACTTCTTGTTTTGGTCTATGTGAATCTTATTGTAGGTAAACTATGGAAGAGTAATAACTATACGAATAAGGCTAAATATTTTAAGTGTACTTTCTAATTATACTAACGTATATTTTGTTCATAATATGCCTATATGACTCTATAAAAACTCAATTTTCAATTTGTTATCTCATTATTCTAGGTTTGAAGCATATGCGCAAATTTCATAAAAATTATCTGTTTTTTTTAAATCAAATTCCCATTTAAGTTTATTTTTTAAAACTCCTAAGTCCAAATATTGTACACGAATCTTACAAAATATACAATGTGAATCTATAATGCATAATTGAAAAACGAGCAAAGTTTTACATGTCTGAAATGCATTTAATTAAAGTCAACAAGGAAAAAATGTTTCTACTTCATTTGTTAAAATAATTCAGTGCGATTAAAATTTAAATTGGTAGGGACTGAAACTCCTACATTCCTCAGATTAAACGCATCATGAATATTAAAATTTCTGAAATTTTGTTATCATAAATTTTGAAATTAAATTTTCATGAATGAAATCCTAGACAAAGAAATATTTTTATTTTGGATAAAATATTAATTATTATAAAATGTTAGACTTAAATATTAACTATCTTATATAAGCAGCATTTTAGGCATCTTTATATAAATGTATATGTATAGTGTAAAGATTCCTATTTTTTTGATAAATAAAACTTTTAAATGCAAAGTGAAACTGAGATATATATGTCTTTTATAACTGTCCATATATTTAACCAATTTCTTTACGACCCCTAATTTTTAAAAGTATAATTTTAGTTGAATAGTTTTATGATGAAGTTCATAAATAAGAATGAAATAGTAAACGTTTACGACATGAAAAATTTCATCTAAATAAAAATTAAAATATTCGATGTTTACTTAACTTTTACATCGGAATTACTAAACGCTATGAAAATGGCCAATGTGTGTTTGTTTGTGTATGTGTGTGTGTGTTTACATATAATATCACACACATACAATTTGAACTCCTTATAGACATTAAAATTTTCTTTAAAAATGTATGCGAAAATAATGTAACCAATCAATCTTTATTTAAATCATATGGAAGTGATGAAAAAAAAAAGAAATATTTTCAATTATAGAGCTTTTATTTTTAATTAAGTATACAAAGACAAAAAATTATTTCTCACATTGCTCAAAAAATAAGTACCTTAAAGGATAAATAATAATAATTAAAGTGAAATTGTATAGTTCTCTTTAAAGTATAATTATCAGTCTAACATAATTTTTATGCTAAAATATCAAGCTGCTTTAAGTATAAATAGATACAAAAATATTATATACATATGATGATGTTCAATTTCTTTTCTCTCCTGTAAAACATTTACTCCAATCAATATATCACACTCAAAATATCGTAGAATATATATATATATATATATATATATATATATATATATATATATATATATAATTTTTTATTTCTTTTAAACTAAACATAATTAAATAAATTTAGCAAAACACTATAAATCATTTCTATCCCTCTAAAAACAAATAGCCTTCAGGGAACCAATGATTTTCTTTCAGAACACTTTATCAATACATAATTATGTTGCTTTACCATACTAAAATTTATCATTCTCGTAATAAGCATTATCTTACATAAACAAACCTATTATTCAATTTTTAAACAGACTTGTTCAAAAAATGAATAATAACTTTATGCAATTTTAAGCAAATATGCATAAATCACCTGAACATAAAAAAAGCAATATAGATTTCATTAAATTAACCTTTATATATATACATGCATACAGATATACAGCACCTTGTCAGCAGACCATCACAGCTAAATATCGATATATCGAAAACAAAGATTGAAACCTATTTCAGTTTAATGTGTCAATAGATTGTAGAAGAGTTCAAAGTAAGTGGCAAAATAATACAGGAACACAAAATTTTGAGGTTTTCTTGAATCCATGCAATCTGAATATTCTGATATACTGTAATACGCGAAATTAAGGTAGATTAGTGCAGGACCTGTCATCGAGTGAGATTGGGGGCTGAAAGAAGAGTTCTTTTTAAAGTAGTGGTCTGTGGGGTGCAGTGGCACACACAAGGGAAGACCTAGGGGTCCGGACCCCCCAAAGCCCTTGATTTTTTTCCCGATTAACTATAATTCTAAGTATATTGTACGTAAAATTTAATCAATATTTGTTATTAATGATTAATTTTATTAATTAATGCTAATTATTTATTCAATAATTAGTTTTTTACTGTTTTTTATTCCCGAAAATCGACAAAATCAATTGGAGCATGATACAAGAAGGGTGGACTTTCGACCTGAACCCCCTGAAAAATTCCTGTGTGCGCTAATGGTGGGGTGTGAAATGATGGGAAAGGCAGTATGGCTTTCGGACTTTGAATATTCGACATATGATATCTGTCACTTAAACAACCTTATTATCAAAATTAAAAGTAAAAATAATTTTATTGATATCTGAGTTTCAATCCGAGTTTTAAACAAAAAAAAACGTTATTTATTATTATTATTATTATTATTTGACTAATCGTTAGATAAAATCGACTTGTCTCTCTTTCCGAGGTAAAATATAGTAGCCTGAAATTGAATAAAGACAAGATTAAAAGCAATAAAGGTAACCTGTGAAAATTTCTATCTTGAATTTTAACAAAAATTTTAATACTATTGAAAAAGAATTGAATGTTTTTAGCATGTCTTTTAATCTGAACTTTGAAGTAGGGATAAGGGTTTTTCAGCTTGAATTAACTGAATTGCAATGGAGCAGTAACCTCAAACAGTAGTATTCTCTCCAATGCCCTTAAGTTAGAGTTTTACCTTTCTTTGACAAAATCTCAAGTTTCCTAAATAGAATATCAGTACCCATGCATGTGTTAGTGCTAGATTTGTTCTAATTAGATTATATGAAGACCTTTTTAGAAATAAATGCAGTCACAGCTTCATTCGTAGCATTTATATTAAAAAACTTGCAAACCATATATTTTTCGAAGTTATTGCGTTTCAGTAAAAGATGGTTTTGGGTCACCAAAATTGTTCTCTTTTATTTTTGCCCATAATTAAAAACGTTTGCACATCATTGATTAATACTATTTAGCAAGTCATGAAAGCACTTTGTATAGCTAAAACTAATATTCTTTCGAGATTTATTTTTAAATTAAAAACATATATATTTGTTTTCTATCGAATTTTTTGAATATAGCATGCATCACTTTAAAAAAAACTTCTTCTTTCAACTTTACAAATGGGAATCAAAATACTATGAATCGTTTTGAACAGTCCCACTTGTCTACTTCCAGTATATTGCTTTCAATCGGAGCGGTGTTTAAACTTTAGAACATTTCAAACATCAGTCTAATCATACATATCACATACGCATTTCAGAGCGGGGAATTCCGTGTACTGTAAAATTGAAAACTGCGTTTTCATGCAGTTTTTTTCCCCCCATGGCAATTGTATCCTCCGTGACTTTCGTGACCAATCCACGATTGGCTTCTCAACATGCCGAAAGCTGACCCCTTTTCTGGACCACTGAACCGGTGTTTAAGTAAAGAGATGAAAGGGGGAGAAATCAGGCCCTCAGCACCCCCCTTCCCAGTCAAAGGCCTGTCTTCAACCCCAAGGGACGAGATTCTACCAGTTCCGACCAAATGTGCGTAATCTCGAAGTGCACCCTAGGGCAGAGCGCACATTGCGGCAACCGCTGTTGACAAGCGGTTTCATCAAGGCTGGTAGAAATAAATTTAATTTGTTGTGTAAATAAGGAATGAGGCTGCTCTCTCAATTAATTGGCCCTGCGCCCGATCTCCCCGTGCGACTTCTATCTAGGAATGATGCGGCGCTAAAGCTTCCTGCAGACAAGATATAGATAATCCGGAGAGACTCCGACGATGCACTTAGAAAGTGATTGAAACTCGACAATAATCAAAATTGGAAGACCGTTAAACAGAAGGTTTGTGCGCAAATCGGAAGCCAAGTGGCACTTGATTGCTGGCGCGTTTTGGGGCACAGCTTTTGGATTAGTGTATTAACTGATTGAGAAGTGATGGACAATTCGTAGTGGTCGTTTAGGGGTGAAGAAGGACGAATTTGACGGAAGGTATCGAAACTGGCCATTTGATTTTCTGAAATGTAATCAAAGCTTTCTGATGAGAATCAATTAAGACTTATATTTTGTGCTCGTTGAAAGATATTGCGAATGAACAAGAATAAATAACTTAATTTAAGTGCTTACTACATATGTGTATCAAGCGAAATGGTAAATGAAAACTATAAAAATAATACAGAAAGTAGAATATTTTCATTATTAATACAGAAGTTGGGAGGATAAATTGTATAACATTAATAAATATGACTAATTAAATGTAACAATTAATATTTTTTGGATCCGGTTATATATATATATATATATAATCATAGCTTTCTTTAAAATAAAGGGGAAAAATAGAGCATAATCCCATTGGTACTAGAAACATGAACACAAAAAAATAAGATACTTCTATGTAATAATGCCAATCTAGATTAAAAAAAAATATCAGCATGAATACAATTTTTAACAATGAATACGTTCAGCAAAATAAATTACCTTTTTATAAATAAGGAAATTTCTTACGTAAACGTAAATATGTGTCAATATTTACATTTCGCATATTAAATTTTTGTTGACAAATTATTTGAAAATTCTCTAGTGGCTTAAATGGTTTTGTGAAAACTAAAAATGTATATTGAGATGTTTACTTATTTTAAATGGAACTGAAATATTTTCAAAGTTTCAAAACAACTATCTCAGGCTATTGGAGTTATACAGTAAAGCTCATTTAGCTTCACTTCACATATTACCTCTGATATTTTTTCTGTCTTTATAAATTTATGAGATATTTCATTAATTATAGATTAATAAAATGGGACTTTAGGAAATCAGAATAACTTACCCTGATAATAAATTCACAACAGAATTTTAAATGCTAGGCTGAATAAAGAAGTAATATTTTTATGCATTAAATACGTTTATCCTTACTATAGTCCTGAAAAGCAATTAAAGAAATCTTTCCTCGAAAACTTTATTTATACGTTCGTCACTTAAATAAAAACGGAGATTAATCATCTAAAAACGCAATTTAACTACTAAATTATTAATTTTTGAAATTAAATACATAATGAAATAATATGGAATGAAAGAGATGATTTAAAAGGTACGATGAGAGACATCACAAAGAAAATTTCAAGAAAAAGTAAACTAATTAACTTCCATTCCGAATCTGAATTCCTAAATTATTCATTTTAAATTAATTATGAATTCTTAAATAATCAATTGAGCTACATTTAAGGACTTTATATTTAGTACAAAGAAAATGAAGATTGCTCTTTTGAAGAGAGTATACAATTCATCTTTATCAGTTAAGAAAAGAGCCAGAAGCAATAATTGCAAATTTGTTTGCGGAGCGTTTTTGCATCTGTTTTTAAATGCAAGCATTTTTTAAAGATTATTTTATTTACGCTTTATTTATATATTTTAAAACTGTAATCAAAATAATTGAGAGACATTTTCAATTTTTTATTATTTTTTTAAGTGAACGTTTTGATTCTTTTTGTCAGTTAAATCGGTTAACTTTCCGATTTTTTACATTCTTCCAATTTTTTTTAAATATTTTTTCTTTAAAAAATTTGATTCCTAGTCTATTTATGATGTTTTATTAACATCATATCATTTATTTCTTATTTTTATTGCACAAAACCATATGGCCCACTGCATTAGATGAAATTTTAAAAAATTTCAACTCGGTGATGCATCATTTCAAATGAAAATAATCTCATTTTTTCTGCATTTATAAAAGAAAAAACTTATAAGAATTGAGCTCTTTCGACTGAATAATACATACTTAAAATGTACAACCAAGTTATTCATTATTTTCGATAGAATTATCCATGTTATGATTTATTTATATATTCGCGAACATTTTTAATTAAAATCGTCATATCACTGACTCTAACAATATACATTCTAGACATTTTTATTTCTATAGGCAGCAGTAATTTTTTTCATTGCACTTTAAGTCACGAAATTCTTCAACACTGCTATAGTTTTGAATGCGAAATCAAGTTAAATACTTTTAACTTGTATTTAACTTGATAACTTTTTATTCCAGCAACCTCGAATCGGTTTAGCTAGATTACTTCAAAACAGATATGATGCTATCATATATTCTTGTATTTATTCCATGCTCTTTTAGGTTCTCTAATTATTAAGTTGAAAAATTACAAAGTTGATCTCATTTGAATTCAGTATATACTTCTGCCAAGATTTATCAGCATTTCATTATAATATAAATTGTTGCAGTTGTATTTTTTCTCTGTGTATAACAATAATGATTTTTATTAATATATTATCTTTTTATATAAATTGATTGTTTGTCTACATATTTAACGAATTGTTTATCATTTGTGCAAACTGTTAGAGAAAAATTTTCTGTACTTGTGAATATGTGATGGATATTCCCAAGCGTTATTTTTTTAATACTTTATATAGGAAGTAATTGAAGAAATTATTTTTCAGTATAAACACAATAGTTAATCACATATGTATTGAAATTCCATAATGATAGCTGCCTTTTTATAGTGCAACTTAATATAAACAAACAGTATGCATAATACAGAAAAAAACCAGTAGCTTTTAGCATGATTTTAAAAAGTGTAATGTAATTATAGTGTATACGATCTCATTACATATGGTCAAATCTAATTAATTTTTTTAAAATCAAGAACAGAAAAAGAAAATATTCTTATGGTCTTAATTCTTGTAATTAAAATTTTAAGGGAATAATTGTTTAATAGTCCTCAAACTAGGTAATAAAGAAATGTTTAAATAATAATTTATGTTAAATGAGTAGAAATATTTTGCCTGGATATCATTAAGAAACGTGATAGAAAACTTTTTATTTAAAGGATTTTGAAAGAATTTCTGAAAAATATTTAGAAAATTATTCCAACTCGATCAGGTCTAAATAATTATTTTCAAATTAAATAGTATTAATTGAAGATAGTATATAAGACGCTTAAATCAAGATATAAGCATTGCGGAAAATAATCGTGAAGACTAAAATGTTAACCTATGACAATAGAATTTCTTTTTTTAAAAAAATTGCACTTATCAAGACAAAATAAGTACCAATAAGTACAAAATGTCAACAAAAAGCTCAAGTTTTATTCTTAGTATTAGCTTCTACTTGTAAAAATATGTATTTAATAACAAGAAAAAATTAAAAAGAAAACTACTTAAAATAAAGTCTGTTTGTTAAATTAGATTTAAATTATCGTGAGGGAATGTGCACTGCTTGAAATTTCTGTAGCAAAAGCAAGGTTTATTTTGCTGTCCCATGTACTGTATTTCCTACAGCAGTTTTAAAAAACACTGCTGATATATCATTTTTAAATATCATTTCTACCACCCTACCCAGTATGGTGGTTATGACACTCGGCCTGTAACTGAGCGGGTTCGAATCCCAAGTAAGGCATGGATGTATCTTCGGAAAAAGAAATTGGACTTTCGCCAGAAATGGATTCTCGTCTCGAAAGGAAAGCAGCGTATCTCTTCTGTTCTTTGCTGGGATCATAGATTGTAATAAAATTTGTATTCTTCTGTGATTGTGTTAGATGTTTCTATTCATCTATCTTTCGTATGTATCCCAGCAATAAACACACGACAGCAACATAAATCCGATTTACAGATTTATGCATAATAAGTTAAAAAACTTTAATTCGTTGATTTAGTTAACATGCTATATAAAAAGCCAATAAAAAATCTGTTTCTGCAAGAAACAAATAAAATTGCATTGCTAAAAATCTCAGAAAAACTCTTATAATGTCTTAATGTACAGGAGTGAACCGTAAAAAATACATATATTTTTTCCTGAATTCAGCACCCTGTAGCGACATACATATTTTTTTTTATTTTGAGAAAGAAGTTATAATTTATTATAGCAACATATTATTTATAAAAAAAATTAGAACTCTTAAAATTTCTAATTAACTTAATTTAAGTTTGGTAGCTATTAATGTTTATAGTAACTGTTAAAATGTGTCGGATTCATTAA
Organism: Trichonephila clavipes; assembly: GCA_019973935.1. Lineage (NCBI taxonomy): Eukaryota > Metazoa > Arthropoda > Arachnida > Araneae > Nephilidae > Trichonephila > Trichonephila clavipes. Next base: position 564,683 of record BMAU01006228.1, read on the forward strand.
TACAGTTACGCTCAGATCAACAAAAACATTACAAAAGTTTTACATTTGATTAAGCTATTCTGTATTTCTACAACATGATCAATGATATATGGCACATATTGAATGCTTAGTTCAGTCATAAATATTTCAACACACACACACACAGTTGTAGCTATCATCTAATTTCATATTTGAGATAATCTCAATAAAAGCTGTAGAAAATCGTTACATTTATTTTTCAGGATATTTTTAGATTGTTTTCTTATATATTTATTTGCTTTTTCATGTCAGGGTATTTTTTTAATTCTTCATTATTTTGTTAACTAGTTTGCATTGTTTCAGGTGGGAAAATACATATATCATCCGTGAAACATTCTTAAACTACAATAGGTTAGTTCAATATAAAATTTCTCTCTCTATATAAAAAAAGACCTTAGATAACTTTGAATAATTTATCTTTTGACTGTTTTATTAATATAAACAAATTTTAAGAGATGCCAAAATTTCATTTGAAAAAGTACCTGTTTGTAAAGGTTGTGCTTTATTTGGAGAACAGTACTTTGAATGAGAACTTCTTTAAAAAGTTAAAAAATTGCATGCATGATATTTTGAAATATTCTAAGAGTTTAATGATAGCTTACAAATGTTATTTAAATACATTAATTTCCGAAGAAACCAGGTAAAAACATCTTCTAAAAAATGACAGTAGAAAACAGTTTCCTTTAAAAAATATACGCAATCTTAGAGTTCTCATCCTAAAAGAAAAGTTATTTTTAGCTTAAAAAATGCATTTCCTCTATTAAACAGATTCTTAGAGTTTTTATAAGAAGGAAAAATTCTGTTTTGATAAAACACTCTCTCTCTTTCCACATCATATTTTCCTTTTTAAACAGATATTCATTATTTTTCCATCTTACAGTTTACTATAAAGTCATCGGAAAATATGCTCAAAACATAAATCAAAACATTTGTAGATCAACTGTCGTTTATTTTTATATAAAAGGAAGATTTTATCTTCATACGACCATTTCTAGAAAGAAATCATTTGAAAAAAATGGAGATATGGAGGCATTTTTCAATTCCCGTAGCCAAAATTGAAAATATTATTTGAACTTAATAAAATACATTTTTCCGTCGAATATCTCTTAAAAACTGAATCCAATCTCCCTCGCTATTCTTTTACTTACGCATCCCTCAATATCGCATCAATGATTTCTACTTAATAAAAAAAAAGAACTCTATATACATAAAACAAAAACAAATTTTTATCGTTCCTTTATTTACCGAAGAGAGGATATCTAAGCATAACCATATCAATCTCCTTTAAAGCGTTACAATTCTCGTACTGCCTTTCCTAAGTTAGTGCAATGAATTTAAGATAAAGAAATAAAATTAAATAATAGGGAAAGGGAGAAAGGCATAGGTTGATAAAGAAAAACCGTAATATAACGAAAAGCGTATCGTTTCAGGAATGGCATAAAAATCGGAAAATGGAATTGAAACAAATGCATTACTTTGCACCCAGAAGTCAGATCTCAAACCCGTTACAGCTTATTTGTTTATCTAGCCAGAGGAATATAGATAGGAAAAAACTAGGGAAAAGGCACTTTCACCTTTCCCATCCTTTCTATGCACGTATATATCCCTCATCTCCGGATAGATGGGTATACACTCGGGATAGCATATTGGCGTTCCGCATCTTTCGAATTGGGTATGCATGCACACACCCATACAAACAAAACGCCACGCCGAGTTATTACATTTCTTCTCTCTTTCTTTTTCCCTTTTTTCACTCGTTCCCCCTCCCTCTTCCTTTTTTCCTTTCCATTTCTTTCCCCTACTCTGACTTTTGATTTAGACACGCCGTTCTAGATGACAGAACTGATGAAAACATAACTTATTCCGGATCTCATCTCCGTGCGGCGATATGGAAAAGACTTTGTGTCGGGGTGGGAGTTGTGCGCTCTAGACGGACTGATTAATACGGGAAGAAAAAAGACTCTGCTGCCGCTGTTCGCTATTTTTTTTTACCCCCAGGGGTCTTAGACTATGCCATCAGATTCCATTAGACGCAGCTTCTGTCATCACCTGGAGAAGTTTTCTTGGCGACTGCTTTCGCTTTTCTTTCTTGCAAATCGAAACACGCAACTCGATTTTCCAGTCGGAACGGATGCTTTTTCTCCCACTGACTGTTTTCGTGTTTTTCTACAAGAAATGATTGGATGAGGTCGAGCGGTTTACGATAGAGTGCGTAATCACGTTTTTCACCCAACCACTCAATCCAGTCGCTGCAGCTCTAAACAGATGTTATTTTATTATTCCCTGCTCCATAGCACTTTCCCCCCTTATTTCTTTAGTTCTTTTCTAATAGCGCTTCGCAGGAAAAATAAATTTCTAGCGCCTTAAGTCCTGCAGGGCTGAAATAACGCATGGGATGGAGTTGAAGAAATCGTGCGTAAGAAGAGGGAATAGAAAGATATTAATTTTGATTGGTTACAAGAGTCAAAGGGGGAGGGTAAAGATTTCATTTGGGTAGCATTTTAATTCGTTCAGGCACTTCTGCTGACTAAAAAGTAAAATTTTTTTGTGAAGAGGGAAAAAACACCATGTGCATGTGTTGATGTGTTTTTCTAATTAATTATGAATGAATAAATCTTTCGACAAATGAGACATCAAACAGATGATGTTAATTTTATTTTAATTAAGATCAATTAGAAAGGAAATTTCAATACAAAGATCCGAGTCATCATTTAATAATAATTTACAATTAATACAATTTTTGAAGATTTATATAAACTTTCATTTTCAATGATTATTTTCAGTTTAAAATTTTCCTTAGTTACTTAGAATCTTATAATAATCAAAGTTTTTTATTAAAGAAGAATTAGGAAGATCGAATTTTTTTATTTTTACTGCGTAGTGGTAAAATAAGATTTAATTTAATTTGAAAAATAAAACACAACTAAAAAAAACCACTGATGCAGATATCGATAAACGAAAAGAAAATTACTACTAAATTACTACAAAGTTTCCTTTTCAAACTGGCACTAAAACTACATTTAATCTATAATTGGCTATTACTATACACAATAAAAATCGAACTGATATCCGTATGTATTATACGTAGGCATATATTTTGAATAAATATAAATAATGTACATAGATTCGTGTATTGTTTCAAAATTAATTGCTGACATATAAACTAAAATCATTTAATCAAACAGGTCTGTTTGCTCACTTGAATATTTAAAAAAATTACATATTGAAATTTAACTTGATTTTACTCCAATGAAATTATTTAAAAAGCTGAAAGAAAAATGATTTTTTTTTTTAAATTCTGGTTCCCACTTCTTTTGCCTCATTTTCATTCGAGAATCCATTTGGGGGTAAATGCTTGACTCTTCCTTTGATTCAGTCTTGGAGAAGGTGTTTTAAGTATGTGATCCACTGCCTCCAAATTCCCTATTTTGCTGCATTAATCTAGTCTGATGTATCTTTTTAGTTCTTACAATTTGAATTCCAAATTGGTGAAATGATTCCCCTCTATCTTTCAAAAACCTTGTGCTCACATTTCTTGTATTTCGAGTTCAAAATTAGCAAAACATATTCTCTTTGTTTTTCGTAAATCTGTGCTCGCATAGCTTAATTTTAGAATTATGATTCTGTAAGACATTTTTTGAATTAAAAATTCCTTCGAATGGAATATAGACATATATATTACCTTTTACAATATGTTCAAAACAGAACACCCCTCTCAAGAAATTCCAGCAATGACTTTTTTGCATCCAAGATGTAATAAAAATAATCTCTGAAATCTCAAGGATTTAAATGTTTATGAAGTGGATATGCTGTGAGTAAGAAAAAAAATGTAAAAAAAAAAATACGGTTTCACATATTATTATCAAATTGGAGTTATAAAAGCTTTCTGTTACAAAGGGGGTGGAATTTTTAGTTGATGTTTAATTTAGTTCGTTTGCTTGCACCAAATTATCAAATTATTTATATTTTTTTTAAATTTCTGTATCTTTTTTTTATTGTGAAGAAATCCTTCCCAATTTACCTAACTTGGCTTATATTTAATCACACATTTAAGTGCTTTTTTATTCATTATTCATTTAAAAAACAAAAGTACAATTTTTACCATGTTTACATTAGACTCGTGGCATTGAATTGAAAAATATTTGATCGTCACAGACACTTATTTAATGGTGATTCCAGTTACATTTACAAAATTAAAGGCAAAAAATAATTTGACCCTCTAATTTTTATTCATTTGACTTTCCACTGAAATGAATTTCCACTGAAAGGAATAATGATGAAACGCGAAAAAATTAATTTTTATCTTTATATATACTTGATGATGAAAAGCAGCGTGAATGTCTTAAGCTTTAATCTTAGATTTAAAAATGAATAACTCATTTTTGAGAATTAATTTTAGAAAAACCGTAAGAGAATTGATACTTAAGAATGATAAAAATGAGGTCTATCATCTCTGCTTTGTAAAAAATGGCAATAAAACTTTAATCTACAGGTGTTTCAATATGAAAATCAGGTAATATAATGAGTTGGAAAAATTCTTTAAACGTGTTTTCTTAAAGTCTATTTTTAAAAAATTGTTCTAACACGAATCAGAATATAAAAATTTCTATTTTTGTTTTTGAATTATCGTTTAGCATTCAAAATATATTTTAAATTTATTAATAATATATAAATTCAAAAGGAACAATATTTAAAAGTAACTACAAAAGTAAATTAAAAAAAGTAACTAAAACAAAATGTATTTTTAACTACAATTGTTAAGTTATGTTTGAATAAGAATAATATTAAGAATAAGTGGAGAATGTGTGTGTGTGACAGCAAGATTCACTCTGATATTGCAATATTTATTTATTTATATATTTTTATATTTTTATGATTCGCCTATACGGTACCGCAATAAAAAGAGATACCAGTTTCCGGGGGATGTACTAGGTCTACAATGGTAAAACACTAATCGGCCGCCCATTAGAAATAAAAAAAATGACAAGAGATGCTGTTTCTGAAAAAAAAATGTTTTTATACAGTACAAAATGAATGGATAAATTGAAAGAAACCAAGACTGCAATTTAATAGTAATAATATTTTTAAAAAGGTTTTTTAATTTTATTTCAAAGTATAACAAAAAAAAGGCAATATTTATTATTTATTTATTGTAATGACCGCTAGATGGTCCCACCAGGCAGAGTACTAGTTTCGTTTCCTCCTTGTGGGAAACCGAGAGTTGAATGAGTAAGAGGGTGCATCTGCTGGTGTACGCATCGCGTGGGAAATCCTTTCCCAGGTGTTCATGTAATTTTATATATGTATATCCTAGAACTGTATAGCTGTGTTATGTATATATACAGTAAATAAATTGCATTTAGCTCTGAGGTGAATAAATCTCGTCTAATGAGCTATCCATTCATCACAGCGGGCTAAAACTGGCGCCCAGACCCGTAGCCTAAGCCTTACGACGCCATAGAAGCAGAAACCGCCGCTGTAAGCCAAACGCGGCCAGGAAGATGAAAATGAAACCGGCTCTGTAAACCATACCATCCCGGAAGAAAGTATTGGTCTTGCGCCGCAAGCCTTCTAAAGCAAGAGATGAATCCCGAATACTTTTTCATTAAAAATCACCTAACTACGTTTCTGCCAATAATTCCCGGAAATCGAAAGAGACAAAGTTAATCATCCTGACTTTAGTCGTATGAAGAGAAAAACGAAGAAAATCTATTTCCTGTTAAAAGTTTTTTCAAGGTTTTGTGCATTTTTTCAAAATTCGCGCGATAGCAATCCTGCTACAGTGTGTTAGTGCTAGTGATCATTCTTCAAAATTCGCGGTAACAATCCTGCAATAGTGTTTTCTGCATCTTTCATATACAAGTGGTAGCAACCCTGCTTTAGTATTGTGTTTATGTGTGTTTTGCAAAAAAAAAAAAGTGATAGCAATCCTGTGTGTGCTACAGTGTGGTGAGTATTTTTTTTTTCAAAAAAGAAAAAGTGATAGCAACCCTGCTACAATGTTATTGACTATGTCAAAACACACCTGATATATACTAAATTTATCATTACACATGGATATTGATTACAATAATCATTTTGCTTGATACATTATAGAAGAATTTCATATTGAATTTTTGTAGCATTACACAATTTTGTTTGTATGATCTTATTTTATTATTTTATTTCATTGATTTTTTTGGTGTTCTTATGCAATGATAATTCTTAATTTTGCTTTATATTAATTTATTTCTTGAGATAACGTTTCCTGTTAAATATTTTGAATTGCATATTGATAATTATTATTTTGCTTGATATTTTACTGATTTCATATTGAATTTAGGTAGCATTACATGCCTGGGGTTATTTCAGTTTTGTTTAGTATTTTCATTGCATTGAATTTTTGTATCATGACAACTGATGATTCTTAATTTTTCTTTATATTATTTTATTATTTGAATTAATGTTCCTTGTTGGTATTTTGAATATGTTATTTATTTATTTACCCATTTAAATTGTTTTCTGAAGTGTTTAATAATTTATGAGATTTTAAGGCTAGCCATATTTTAAAGTGTACTTTCATATCTGTAAGAGCTTTGGTGGACAATAAGGCCCTGACCTTAGCTATTTATTTTATTTATTTGCAACTCCTAAATTTTTTCAATCATGTCATTTCTGGGGAAAAAGTTGATCTTATTAAGCTTGCTATTGAGTTAGGTGGATTCGAGTCTGATGGGGAAAAGCTAAAAATAATTGAATTAAGGGCTAAAATTTTAACAAATGATGCTTATAAGGAAGAACCTGAATTTGTGAAATGTATTTTTGAGGGAATCGTATCAAATAGGATAAACGAGGAAATTGAACAAAAAGAGCAAACACTGCGAGTTCAAAGAGTTCTAGGTCTATAAACCCAACCCCAAGCAAAAATCGAATTAAAAAAGCTGTTACCAACATTCAGGCCTGAAGTTGATAATACGGACTTGTTACTCACCTTATTCGAACGTCAAATGAAGCTTTTGGATCTTGGTGAAGATCTGTGGGTCCCCTATATCTCAGTGATCCGCAACCCCCGGTCCGCGGACCGGTACCGGTCCATGGATCAAATGGTGCTGGGCCACCTAAATAACACTAAACTATTGCCATTTTATTTAAAGGGGTGCATTTCTCTCGGATTTGCGCAACTTTCCACGAAAATCCCTTTATATTCCCCATTAAATCACTTTTATTCATTTTTGCTGTAACTATATTTTATTCTGAAGGCACATTTAAGTATAACTAAATTAAAATTGTTAAATCATAACAATCTAAAATATAAACAATCAACGTGCCCCACCCTCAGCGGGCCGCGGTAAAATTATCAAACGTTGACCGGTCCGCAGCGATGAAAAGGTTGTGGAGCACTGCTATCTCATTGGTGCCCTACATAGTGATGATGTAACCTCCCTCAATGCCGTGAGCCCGAGGAGATATGCAGGGATTTCTCCCACATTTGAGGAATGCTTCTGCAACGGTTCAAGTTAAGCTCAGAAAAATTCCTGGGCTGTTTTCAAGTCACAGTAAAGGCCTAAATGGGACGTGGAAGAATTATTATTTTGAAATCCGAGCATATTCTAAAAATTGGCTCAATGAGCTTAAAATTGATTCATTTGACAGATTGAAGAATTTTATGATTGCCGATCAAATGAAAAAGAGATGCTCTCCAGAGTGTAAGGAACATTATCTGGATATCTCGGAAGAACTTATCTGACCAGAAATGTTGGCAGACAAACTGGGAGCGTTTGGCAATATCCAGTGCTCCTTTCCCAGTGTACCTGGGAGACACGTGAAGGCAAGTGAAACCGCAAATGATGGAAGACAGGTATCATCCAGGAAACCTGACCACCTTCCCAAAAGAGAATATTCCCATCCAGTACCAAATGAGAGATCCCTTCTCAGGCTGTGGGAGACAAGGGGTGATAAAGTCTAGGTTCCCTACCTGTGCAACCCCCAACTTCTCACATAGAACAGACATAGCAACCAATCAAATCAATGCTTACACAACTCAAACCAGAAGCCCTCGATTGACCCTTGTCGACATAATTTTCTGCGGAATAAAGGGACGTGTTTGTGCAGACACAGGATCTTCGCATTCAATTGCTGGGGAAGGGATGTACCAGGTATTTAAGGATAAGGGACTCCTCTTCCAGGAAACCACATTAGCTATGAGCTTGGCAGATGGTCAACAGACCAGAGGTGAGGCCCTCACAACCCAAGTGATGATAGAGATTGAGGAGGAGATCACAGTCTTGACCAAATTCATAATTCTCCCAAAGGAAAAGGGAAATAGAACCCTTCTAGCATCAGATTTCCTTAGTTCTGCTGGTTTGGTTCTAGATGTGAAGAATACTTGTTGGCACTTCTGGGATAACCCTACCCACAAGTACCCATTTGGTAAAGAATTGAACACCCCGTCCATAGCTGAGAAGACGTCCAGCAACATCTGCCAATTAAGAGAGAGGGAAGGTGAAAGTTTGATCTCTGCCCAGAAGAAGAAACTTAACCTCCAGTTGGAATCCTTCCAAAATATTTTCGAACCAGAGGGAGAAGCAACAACTATGTTAGACCACCACATCAACACCGGGAATAGTCCTCCTATCTCTGTACCAATCATTCCTCTTCGCAAACGTGTCCATCCACCAAAGGTCCCACAGACTCCTGGTTCCTCATCGGGACGCCGTCGGAACCAGAGAGGAAGGATGTAACAAATGGTAGCATTTATTATTTATAAGGTTGAGTAAGGATAAAAGGTTGAGTTGATCTTGCCCAGCTCGGAAATATAGCCCGGATCTATGGCGTGGAAGCGCGATGCCCTACCACTCGACCACCGGGCCCGTAGATAACATATAATCATGCAAAGTAAGTATGTGTTTTGGTTGACTTGTAAAGATTTGAATAAGGAACAAAACGTATATTTAATACATATTTATAAGAATTAAACCATGAAAAAGAATATTTGGGATTAGAATAATTTATGCGGAATAGAAAAGGTAAACAAAAAATGTAATAGGTAAATAATTTATTGTTCAACGCAAAGAAAGAAATTATGTAGAGTAAAAATATAAAAAAAAAATGACTGTTTTCAAGAATATCTTGCTTAATGTAAGTTTGCTGCGTTAAAGTTGTATTAAAGTATTGTTTAAAGTTGTGTCTGTTGACTTCAATGATGAATTAGTTGATAACACTATTTATATTATTATTAAAAGGAGAAACAAAATTTAATTCAAGAACTTTGAAATTTAATGATAAAGGAAAGTGACGCAAAATTTCCATTTTTATTTACTTTTTACTTCATTCTCACACATGTAACAAAAACAAGCTCTGAGAGTAGTTTATTCGATGTTTTCCTTACTTCTCTCCACAAGTGTCTCAATCGGAACCCTTCTTATAAAAATATTATAAATTTAAATTAATGAAGAAAAGTGTCTAACACACACACATACAATAATCATAACGAAGAGGCATATATCTCCTAAGAAATTTATATTATCATTGACCAACTCTATTTCACACTTAATTGCTTATAGAGGATTTTTCTTCAAGTATATCAATAGAAAATACTTATTTTCCTTGCATTTTTTAGTGTCAATTAATCAATTTACTCAAAAATCTGTCACGTTATCTTTATTTTCAAGTAATTTGTAAGTGTGGTACACTGTACGCACACAATATAATATTCTAGAAGTATGTGGTTTATATAACAATCCAGTGAATGAATTACCTTCCTAATGGGTCGTGATTCTAGTAGTATATTTTCTCCCAGTGCCTCAACAGAACCTAATTGCTTTATCAGCAAAGAAACGGTAAGCACATCTCGCCCCTCTAATAGCTGAATAAATATTGAATCGATTATTCTTTTACCACTGAATAAGATAAAGGGATGTCAAAAAAATTATCTCATATATATGAAGGTATTGTATCAAAAGGTACTACAAAAGCAAAATTACTCACTATATAATGCTAAAAAGCAATATAATACACACTTAAGGGCTATTTAAAGTAAAGTTAAAAAGTTGAGAACAGTTCTTTATAAATTGAAAGAAGGTTGGGATATGAGGGTTGCAATAATACTTTGAAATGTTCCATAACATTTAAATAGTTTTTAAAAGTAAACACAAAGACAATAAAAAAAGTCCTTATATAAGATCCAGAGTTACAATATTTAAAACAGCAAATTTACAATTTCGAATAAAATTAGAAACAACCTTTTTTAAATTACTAAAAAGCTAGTATTTGAAAATATAAATCTAATTATATCACTTTTTTACTGTAATAATTTAGATGCGCAGTATATGGTTTTATAATTTTAACGTAATGCTCGGAATGCATTGAACAAATAATAAGCAAATAGCTCAGTATCGGCTACATGTATTACTAATATGCCATGTGTCGTTTTTACTCCCGCAATCCAGATAGTAAATTATAAGCTTATACCCTATTAGTCCAAGTATCTGAATCAGACATTTTCTAGTAGCTACTCAAAAAATTTAATATTTAACGGTAATATTAAATAGTTATAAGGAAAAACTTTTTAGTTTGTCCTTTTTTTCTAAGCTCAGTTTTTTTCCCTTCCTAATTGGTAACTGCTCTTATTTTGAAAGATTTTGGTGAAACGCTAACTAAAATAATAATGACAGTTATATATATATGTGTGTGTGAGTGTGTGTGTTTGTGAGTGTGTGTGTTTGTGAGTGTGTGTGTGTGAGTGTGTGTGTGTGTGAAGGGCCCAGGGAGGACGGCACTGCATGTGCCCTGACACGTGACTCAGCTCATTTCTCAAGGAGGCGAGTGGTGATCCCCAGACCCAGCCGAGACGGAGAAGGAAAGGGAGAGAGAGAACGCTGCTTACTTCAGACGAATTTTTTAGCCTCTTGACAACAACGTGAAATAAATAGTGTTTATATAATTGTGCTGCTTCCTTTTTGTTAACTGTTAGAATAAGCAGATTTGTTTGTTAACTCTTAGTCTTTTCTGGCTAACGAAATAAAGCCACTACCCATAATCATTTCATATATACACTCATGGACAAAAAAAATTCGTGCACCAAGAAGGAGTCGTCAAAAAGAAACGAAATTTTACATACGTAATGACTGTTTTGATATAAGTAAATGATTAGAAAATCAAAGAAAGAGGATCGTTTATTTCAGAGAAAAAGGCAAAAGAAGGGAGGATTTAATACTCTGTTGAATCCCCTCTAGCGCGAATGCACGATGCGATACGATCGGGCATTGAGGCATACAAGTTCTGTATGATGTCTTGAGACATTTCGTTCCATGTTTGCTGTAACCTTGCATCTATTTCATTCAAACTCATGGGATGCCCAACTCGCCATCCCAAATGATCCCAGATGTGCTCGATTGGAGACAAATCTGGGGATCTGACAGGCGAAGGAAGGGTAGCAACATTGCGGAGACAGTCTTGTGACACCCTTTCTGTGTGAGACCGAGCATTGTCTTGTTAAAAATGGCTCCTGGGAGCCGTTGCATGAATGGCAACAAATCTGGTTGCAGGGTATCATGGGCATACCGCTGGGCTGTCATGGTGCCAGGGATCAATACTAGGGGTGACCGTGTATTGAAGGCGATAGCACCCCATACCATCACACCAGCTGTAGGAGCGGTGTGTCGCTGTAAAGCAAAGACAGGATTGAAGCGTTCACCACGGGGTCTCCACACACGTACACGATTGTCATCACTGCTGAGATTGAATCTGGATTCGTCACTAAAGACGACCAGGTTCCATTCCGCTCCAGTCCAGTTTCCTCGTGTGCGGCACTGCTCCGAACGGAGGCGTCGATTAGTGGGCGTCAAGGGCAGCACACGTAAGGGACACCGCGATCCCAAACGTCATTCAGCCAGGCACCGTCGTATGTTTCAAGAAGACACAGGGGCCCCTAATGAAAGTGCTACCTGTGTATGGATGGCGGCCGTTGAAGCAGTTGACTGTACGCGTGCATTTCTTACGATGTGGCGGTCTTCTCGACGACTGGTCTGTCGAGGGCGTCCTTTGCCTGGTCTTCGTGTAAAGGACATCTCTCGGATCCACTGGTCCCAACATCTCCTTACAACACAATCAGAGCGGCCTAATTGACGAGCTACTCGCCTAAAGGACCATCCAGCTTCCCTCATGCCGATGATTTCCCCCCTCTCAAACTGCGACAGCTGCTCATATTGTCTTCGAAAACGGCGTAATGACATGTCTACCTCAGCTCTTCCTTTGTAAACGATTCAGGACACTGAAACAAGTTTTGGTTACCTGTTCTATACTCCATGGAGAACGACCTTCAACGCCCTCTACAGGCTATACGTAATGCGCATTCACGCTGCATTTCTATTCATTTGCATATCTCCCTAACATGTACCTTTATGCCAAGCTTCATTACGATCCCACAATTATTTCTTGCTGCGCTAATTTTTTTGTCCATGAGTGTATATGTTAATTCTTCTTTTTCGAGGAATGAGTCGGGTAGTATTAGGTTTTCGACACAGTGAAAATAAACCTATATACTATCTGTACATTGAAGAAAACTGTACCATTAACAGTAAATCAAAGGAATTAGACATTTTTACTTAAATGAGAGAAAAAATATAACACTAGTTGTCTTTTAAGAAAAAAAAATCAGTTTTTTTCTTTTTAAAATATTTTATACTTCAAGGTGAAATAACGTGTAAGACAGTAAGTAAAAAATAATTATGAATCATTTTATTTAAGACGAAAATTAAGAAGTAGCCATGGAGCAGGTAAAATATTAAATAAAATTACAGAAAAGTAAAAAATGCCAAAAATAACAAGAAGAAAGCAGTTTCCTCTCGATGAAAGTGTACTCCATTAAAATGCGGTGGACATAGGAAAGATATTTTTTTTAAATTTAAGTCGGAATTTTAGATATCTTAGTCTTATATGTTAAATCAAAGCGCAATTTTTAAAATTTGTATCTCTCGCCTTTTTTTTCGATAAATTAATAGCAATTATTTTTCTTCGATATTAATTTGAACTTTGAACGACTAACTTTTTGTATATATTTATCCTGTATGAATCCGTAAGCTTCTGTTATATTTCGCAATTACTTGAACCTAAAAGACTTCATCAGATATTAAATACGATTCCATATATCATTTTGTAAGATTTTTTCATAAAAGTTACTTTAGATAAAAATATTATTGACTAAAGTGCTTGCTTAGTTTTTAAATTTTTTTAAAAATAATTATTTACATTCCTGTTTAAAAAAGAGGGATTAAAATCAAAGTGAATTTCTTCCCTAATAAATGAATGAAAGGTGAAAAGTCTTTTTTTCTTTTGATATTAGTAAATGAATGAATGGACATTCTTTAAATACTCATTTAATCTTTTATCGAAATAAAATCACTGACTGACTTATTTTCCTTCAAATTAATCGTATTATTTATTTTTAGAAAAAAGAAATGAAAATAATAATGATAACGAAGGAGGAATAATTATGTTTTCTTTCTACGTAGGCTATTTAATATACGTTTATACATACACTGGTGTGCAAAAATTTAGGACGAAGTCGAAAAATTAGCATATCAGCTGAACGAAGAGGCAGAGCAGACAGAAAGACCAATCAGGAGATTAAGTAAGGTGATGTACGGTAGCACATGCGCAGGTATGCAGGTAGACGTAATGGGGGAGTGTCTGAGTAGTATAAAGCATGTTGTCGGTGTAAGATCAGTATTTCTGGCAAAGAGATTGCACACCGTATAGCAGTTAAAATCACACCGAGTTACTGCCTCAGCGAGAAATGGCGAATAATCAATCTGTTAGACGACATCTGGATGCTTTTACCCGATGTCGAATCATTGGGAAGTTTGAGGAAGGCCGCAGTGTGACAAGTGTGGCTGCAGAGTTCGGAATTGTTCACAGCATCGTTTCACGACTTTGGAGACAATTTCAAACTACAGGAACAGCTATCCGGGGGTTCAGTAGTGGTCGTCCACGAAGAACCACACCCGCAGATGACAGGTACATTGTCTTACAGGCCAGAAGAAACAGGCGGCAGACAGCGGGAGAAATCGCTAGACACACGACACAGGCGACTGGACGACCGATATCGCGTTTTACCGTGGCCAGAAGACTGCACGGTGGTGGTCTGTTTGCACGACGCCCTGTACGGTGTGTACCTTTAACGCCTGCCCATCGGAGAAGGCGTTCTCTGTGGTGCCGGGAACACTGGAATTGGAGAGACAATGAATGGGGACGAGTACTCTTTACAGATGAGAGCAGATTCAGTTTGAGTAGCGATTCTCATCGCATACTCATCTGGAGAGAGCGGGGAAGCCGCAATCATCCCTCGAACATCATTGAAAGGGACAGGTATGGAGGTCGCGGTGTTCTCGTTTGGGGAGGCATCATGCTTGGTAGTCGTACAGACCTTCACATCTTCGACGCAGGTTCAGTCAACGGGACCCGTTATTGTAACGAGATTCTTCTTCCATATGTGCGTCTTTTTAGAGGCGCTATGGGTCTGCAGTTCCTTTTCATGGACGACAATGCACCATGTCATCGCACAGTAGCTGCCGAACAGCTCTTAGAGAGTGAGGATATTAAACGTATGGATTGGCTGGCACGATCTCCGGATCTCAATCCCATCGAGCATGTATGGGATTTTCTAGGCAGACGCTTGGCAGCTCGTACCTTACCACCAGTAACGATTCGGGAGCTTCGATTGGCGCTGCAAGACGAATGGGCAGCAATGCCTCAACAACTCATTGACACCCTCATTCTCAGCATGGGCAGACGCTGTGAAACCTGCCTAGCAGTCAGGGGAGATCATATCCCCTACTAAAGACCGGATGTGTTCTTGCTGGACACCCATCACAGGGATGTTTCGGCCTTCAGTCGCATTGCGCTCCATGCTACTTTTTCAATCAAGCTTCTTTTTATCCCTCTGATTTCTCTTTTAGTAAGTGTTGCTTACATTACACATGTCCTTACGTATTGGGAATCTTACGGTATTAAATGTGTTGATTTGGAAAGCTTTTGTACAAAGTTATATTGAAAAAACCGTCTCGTCCTTAATTTTTGCACACCAGTTTATAATGGGTTATTTCTACGTATTTACGGAGTCGTTAAGTTGAAAGCAATATTTATTAATGTATTGTATAGGGAGGAAAAGGGCATATAACTAATTATAAGCTATTACCGCACTAGTAAAGAAAATGCATGCTAATTATTAGTTGCTGCTGGGGGAAAGAGAAATATAAAGGAGGAATATTAAAATTACAATACGTAAATTCAACCTCCTAATTTAATTTTTAATGCATTCCAATTTTTTCTCTGTGTTATTTAAATAATTTAAAAATAATAATTAGTTTTACTTACAAAGATGATATAAAAGTATTTCAAAGACGGTTGTTACCTGGCAACAAACAAAAGAAAGCAAATGACATTTTAACCAAAAGCAAGCTTATCTTTTACAAATGTATAAGTATAGGGAATTTCACATGAAAAAAAAATTAGAATGTTTCTATGGTTTTCTATGTGGTCAAAACTTCTTTTTAATTTTTAAAGGCAATTTTTTTTTTGTAAAACACTAATGTTAAATTTTCCCATCCATAACACTAAAATCATACATTTCCAATTTAAGCAACATGTTAGATCCAGAATTAATTATTGCAGGATATAAGTCAGAAGTGGCCAACCTTTTTGGGAAGAGTGCCACTAATATTTGATAAAGAAAAATTATGCGTGTCACTTCCTACTCTTCCAACAAGCAAAAAAACATGAAAAGTTGAAAAAATGCTTATAGGTTTATTATGGGATTTTTATGTAAATAGCAAATTTATTTTAAAGCAAGTCTAAATAGTGAAATTTAAAAATAATTTAATTTATAAGACAAAAGTGCAAGCTCTTAGGATTTATTATTTCTTAGCTTTTTAACTGAGCATAAAATCAATCAATCAACCAATTTTACAGACTCAACAATCAGTTGGGTTAGACTTAAAAGAAAAACGAGAGTAACTTGAAACATTTAGTTCTAAATAATTACTAAGCAGTCAATACTTGCTTAACCACTTCCCAGTTTTTCCGAACACCTCCGGGCAATAATTTTTTCTACTCCAATCCTTTGATTTGTCCGTATTTTTTGCTCGTTTAGTGTGCAATGCTTCTAACAGATGTGTCTAATAGTCAAGTAAAGTTAGGATTATAAAAAAATGTCTAAACCCGTTTCAAGGTTAGGTTTTACTGCATTCTTTTAGACTAGATAAGGCGGGAATTTTCTTTTTACTGGATCGGTGTGCCGCAAACTGCGAATACTATTTCTTTTAAATACGGAGCTTAAAATAAAACAAAAATGAGTGATTATGAAAGGCTCATAACAGAAAATAATTTTGATATTCACTCAGATAGTGAGTCTGAAATTTCTGTAAATGATTCTGGAAGTAATGAAAGTTTGTTATCGGACTTCTCTTGGGGTGTAAATAGAATGTATCAGCATCTCACAATTTACCCAATAACAAAAAAAAAAGAGGCAAGAAATAATACAAAAAATATTCTTCCACCTTTTAGATACATCATTGGGGAATGCTTTTGTTTTATATCAGAAACTGGGAGGAAAGTTATTTCATTTGAATTTTAAGCTGGATAGAACACGTTATTGACAGACATGGGGCGGTAAATGAGAAAAAAGGAAGTCCTGGAATTTTGCCCATTCTCTTACGATTGACAGAAAAAAAACTTTTTTGGAGTGATTCCTCCCACCAACAAAAAAAATTGAGACCAACAAGGAAATATTGTTCGAAAAGAAACAATTTTGGAAAACGAGTGAAAAAAAACACACGATATTTTTGTCTCGATTGCGATGTTGATTCATGCTTGTCTCCCTATTTTAAAATTTACCACACAAAAGCAGAATTTTAAGAGAATAATTAACTGTAAGTACAAAATTATGTTTTTAAATCTAATATACATGTTTGTAAAGTGTTCTTTTGAGTTCGCTTATTTCTACAAAAAAACCCCATCATAATCTGTTTCCTGTACTCTTAAATTTCAATTATTTAAATGTCCCATATTATCAATAGGAAAAGCAAAATCACATAGCCAATTTTTATTCTTGAGTAGCAAGCACTTACTGGGCAGCTCATTGTTTTCTTCCAGATATCTTAAAACACGCAACCACAAATTCCAAAACCTCACAACGACACTTCCTTTGGAAAGCCACCTGCACACAACAATGAAGAGTATTCCTTACAACAGCGGTTCCTTAACTATTGATCGCCCCCTTTATGTATCAGATGACATCGTGAACCCCCAAGATTCTGAACACCTTTCCCCGATTCCCAACAAACGGTGGAGTTATTCGAAGGTCACTTAATAATCCTAAAACTGCCTCTGTTACTTATACAGACTTTTTACCACTTCTATGTGTGTGTACCATATTTTTTGAAACGATTACGTTAAGTAATGGCTATGTAGTTGAAAAAAATAAAAAAAGCCGAAAATTCCTGATCAAAATATATGTTCTAATAGTTTTTTCTTTGGGTTCAATTTAATGATCTAGTCTAAATAGCACATTTTTCAACTTTTCCATGGGGCCCTTCACTGTCTATAAAAGAGAGAAATCTTAACATTAAATGAAATACCTTCGTAGACCCCCAGGGGTCCTCAGACCACAGTTTAAGTACAGCTGCTCTACAAAATAATTTTCCATTGTAATTCAATTAAACAAGTGTATTCAAAATATATTTTAAGGTGTGTTTTTTTCTGTCTGAGGCAACCGCATTTCAACAAAATTGTAAAAAAATATTTTTTATTATTTTTCCAAAAGTTTCAATTTTTCAACAAGTCTTTTCGCGCCACTGTTACAACTCTGCCGTGCCACACTGTAGCACGCGTGTCACGGATTGGTCATCCCTGTTATAAGTGAACAAAAGTAACACTTCTACAATAAAATTTTTAATTTTAATATAATTCCTAACTAATACTTACTCAGAAATTTCTATTTACATGCTTGATATTTTTCTTTAAATAAAAAAAAATAACTTTCTTCATATATACAACTAAAACAAATTTCGTTCATAAAAATTTTGGTCTAGAAATTATCGTTATTATTATAAATAATGCTTAAATCTTTTGCTTTTTTTCCCGAAATAATTTTGATTATCATTCGATTAAATCAGGCATGCCCAACCCGCGGCCCAATTGAAGTTTCTGTCTATATTATTTTAGACATTTGGACTACAGAGGGTTGAATCGAAAATATCATGTTTTGACTGCTCTCCTCGTGCAGTTTTTACCGAAATAATTTTTTCCCCTTCATTTGACTTCCAAGCAATTGTAATAACAGGTGTTGATGGATGAAGGAAAGCAGATGAGCTTGGGTGTGTTATTCCTCTTTCAACGAGAACTTCATTGAGAGTGAGTAGTGTATTTAGTTTCTATTTGTCAGAAGAATAATTTATGTCTATATTTTTAAGTTCAGATTAGTAGTCTTTTTCTTGTTTTATTTGGCAATGAAAGAATCCGATGATAGATTTAATGAGTTGCCTCAGAACTGTCATACCAGCTAGTAGAAATGTAAGATAATTACGGCAGCTGAATATAAATGTTTAATATTTTAACCTTCTGAAATTATGTAACTTTTTCATTTTATGATATATTTTAATCACGGTGCAATAATTAATATCATACAATAAGAAACTAAACATTTGGTATTGGGCAGAAAAGAAAACTTTTTTTGTCAAACAGTGTAATAATTACAATGCTGTTCTTCTTTGCTTAATTGCCTTTTTGCATTTGAAATAAAAAAATTTAAAATCTAAATCAATTTTATGCAAACATACTGTAACACAAGTATAAAATGTGAAGATGTTACGCACATAGTTGTTATATTACGTAACCTCAGATGGCAGCATAAATCTACCGTAGATAAGAACCTTGTATGTTAAGAGATATTCTTCCACCAACAAGTGCAATCGGTCGACTTACAACTTTGTTGTGTTTGCTATCCAGTAAAAGGTAAACTTGCTGTTTTTTGATCATATCAATAACTATTGAATAAATCTGTATTATATATTTATCTCAAGTAAAGTACAAAAACAAGCGTCACATTAATTGTAAAGTAAATAAAATATTTTGAATGTTGTACGATATTAAAATATTTTGAATAATTTGTTTTATTTTGATATGTGCGGCCCACCTCAGTTTAGTACATTTTTACTTGTCCCACCAACCGATTTGGGTTGGGCACCCGTGGATTAAATACAAGTAAGAGAAAGGGGAAAAGCATTGACTGAATGTGACAAAGATAAGCTAAGTTTTTCCGATTGAAAGTTAATGAAAATTGAGCATTACATTCTTAAACCATATCCTCAAGTCTTATCAAAAAAGTAACATAAATAGGCATGAAACAGAAATGTTGCACTTTTAGCTCTTTAGCCCTATACTAGATTCTTAGATAAACATATAGAAAGAGGGAGAAAGAATAAGGTGTTGCCTATTTTTATTCGACAACTTATAAAATAGCAATACTGGTGTATTTATGAATTAATTATAGAAAGAAGAACAATACTGTGAAAACTTTTATTGTACAACTATATAATTATTATATCAAATGTTTCTTAGAAAATAGCTCGTTTCCGACATTATAGGTTTATTCTTCCCTTTTGACAATAAATTTCTGATGGAATTCTTTCCCTGTTCTCAAATATTGATTAAATTGCTCAAAGAATTATGAGATAAATATATTTTCGAAAATGTGTATATATTTATACATAATTAAGAGTATTTAGAATAATTTTATAACAAACGTCACGTTTTTCACATAATTCAACTTAAATCTCTAGAAAATTTTAATGATATCGCAAGTTAATAGGTAAAATTTCCCTCAAAATAAGCGGAAGTAAAATTCTCTATGACAATTCAAAATTCTATGAAAGAACAATTTTTCTTTGAATAACTATAAAGAGTACAATATTTAAACGACCAATATGTTTAAATAATTTTTGTCATAAAAATTCTGTTAAAATACTCATATTTTAAATATACCTCTTCAAATTATCTTTTCATTGATTATGACTAACACAATGATGTAAAATGATCGAAAACAACGCTTTACAATTTAAGAGCGTGAAGGCGTGAAATCTGTAAAACGCTTTTTCCTGCTCTGTTAGTGTACGCACCGTGAAGTCTACTATGTGTTGCTGTTGTGAGCTCAAATTCTGTTGGGACATTAGTATTGCGAGTTAAATTATATTAATGGTATGTCTATATTAATTGTTCGACAAGTGAATGCGAAGAGGAAGAGTTATCTGGTATGTAAGAATTATTCTTTCTCTATTGATTTAAATTTCGGTTACAGAAAAAAAAACTATTTAATTTTTAATACATAATTTTTGAATAATTTTAAACATAAAAATACCTTAAGGATTTTTAAATATTTACAGTACTTCTTTTATATAACATTTAGTGTTATTTTTATTATCATAAAATATCCTTAATCATATAATTACTAATGCTATGTCAAT
The DNA here is from genome assembly GCA_019973935.1 of Trichonephila clavipes. Taxonomy (NCBI): domain Eukaryota; kingdom Metazoa; phylum Arthropoda; class Arachnida; order Araneae; family Nephilidae; genus Trichonephila; species Trichonephila clavipes. The sequence goes on from BMAU01006228.1 coordinate 585,199, forward strand.
TCGAATATGCCTCAAAAGAAAAATTGAGCTACTAAATATTTAACTTTTTGGACGCAGTTTTGAGAAACGTTTGTGTAGTAAATAATATGGGCAGGTATTCCTGAAGATGGACAAAAACAGATAAAAGGAATATCTTTTCATTCCTTTCATAAAAGTCGTGCATGTGGTTGCTATCAATGTATTGCTTTTAAAAATTGTTTAGAGAAAACAACGAAAACAATTTGTAAAATGCGTTTTCTAGTATACATAGTTGTACTATAATTTTGTAATATTTTACATTCATTATAGCTTTTACTAGGAAATAAATGATTATTGAAAAGACAGATGTTAATAAAATATTGCAGAATAAGAATCTAAAAGGACTTTGGAATATAGAATAGCATACACCCGAAATTTAAGAACAAGTGTGAACATAATTCCTCGCGTGTGAATAATTCTATAAATATTATTTTAAAATGCGAGTGAAATTATAAATTTTCTTTTCGAATGTATCTTAAAAATTTTTTTTTCTCTCAGCAAGGATTTTTGTATGATTTTCGAAAATTTTATAATACAAGTTATTTTCGAAGTTGTGCAGAATTTTGAAATTAATAACTTCGATCTCTAATCATTTTTAACTCTATACAACAATTTACATGTAGATTAATTTAAAAAGATTCTACTCTCTTAGCAACAATGAAAAAAATCTAATGTATTTAATTTCAAAAAATTTCATTTTTTGAAATATAGGTATAAAATTTTTGGAAGGCAATTTTGATAACATTATTTTTAAAAAAATCAGAGAGTTTAAAACTTGAAAAAAATAAAAACTTTTTAAAAATATCTTTTTGAAATTTCATTGAAGAGGAAACCAATATTTCTAACAAAAACACTAGCAAAAAACATTTCTTTGAGTAAAAATCTTAAAAGTAAATTATTCATTATTAGTACATTTTATGTGTTTTTTAAATAATTATGTAAGCTAATGAGAACACGTTTTGTAACTTATCCAAAAAATTTTAAATTTCAAAACCATACTTAAATCATTACATCTCTCTCTCTCTCTCTCTCGTAAACACATTTCACAGAGACCTATATAAATCTAAGTAGTAGGACTCTAAAAAATCCCCCTTCTTTATGTATCGAGCTATTTTTTTAGAGAGCTTTCTTCCGATATATTTATTTTTTATTCCTATATCCATTACGGACGGCAATATTTTATGCTCCCCTTTTAAGCACATAAAATGCAATAAGTCCCCCAACTCTAATTCTCACCATCGTCGCTGGTGTGAATTTAAAACCCTTCTTGCAAAACGCCTTAATTTACGGTTCTAGAGTGGATCCCCTTCGAGCTCTTTAATCCACTCTTCCGCCCGATAACCCGGTACACATCCGGATTCCGGAAATAGGTTGCAGGGAACAATCGGGTTTAATAGCCTTCGGGTTTCACGTAAGACAACACATGGATAACCGGCTGGCTAGACCCGATAGCCTCACTCATGGTGTGATAGGACCGGCAAGAAATCGTATTTTTGACCGGCTGTTAAACTTAGGATCTTCTGCATCTTATTTTTAGCGCTTTGGATGAGATACTTTGTTTTGCACCGGTTTCTAGCGCATTTCAATGGAACGGACTAATATTTAATAGCTTTTCTAAACGAGAGTAACCTTAAAAGGTATGAAAATGAGCTGAGATTAATAAGAGAGTCCTTAACTGAGTGCCTTTAATTCAGAAAATAAACACTTATTAAGTCGTTTCACTTAAAAATTTAGGGATAAGCAGCAATCTTTGTCTATAATTTTATACAGAATAATTAAGATAGGAAATAACTTACTGTTTAATAACCATACACTATGCAAGCATGTTACCTTATTTAATTACTTTTCTACAATTTTACAACTAACTATTATTTATTATAATTATGTTTCATTGTGTTTTTTTTTACCTTGAACAGCTATTGTAAATTTCTTAAGTAATGCTAACATGATTATCTCTGTAATGCTGTTTTTTTTATAAATAAAGACAGTGAGTCTAACAGAAAGCTTTATTATTTTATCGTGCTAGATTTCAATTAATTTATAATCATTTTAATTTTATAATTGTGTGTGTGGGGACACGAGAGAGGATTTTTCATATTTTAAATATCTTTTTAACAATGGTATGAAGCTTAAAAATTTAAATAGACGTATTTTTATATTGTTCAAATTAACAGTAACTGTGGAATTAAAATTAATCTATGGTGCTTTTTACCCTTAAGTAATAATATCATTTGTCTCATTTATCTTTACAGTTATATTTTAATGACACAATTGCAGCTTAGCCAAAATATCTAATTAGAATGACTGTTAAAAATTACATATTAAATACAGAACTTCTAAGTAAATATTTTATCAAATGAATATAAATGGAATACATAATTTACTATTAATTATAATTCAAATTACATAAAGAAAACTTTGATGTCTGGAATATTTATCATTGTTTTAAGTTTTGCTTCCCCCCCAATAAGGCATTTTCATTCGAAATCTTATAGCTGAATGTTTAATGTATGGAGATAATTTTCTTTTGTTGAGAATGTGAATAGAAAGAAACTATTCCATATTAGTTTCTACGACATTTTTCTGAAATTAAAGTATCTGACAGCCATTTAAACCATTCTGAACGTAAGTTGTAATGTATTTTATTAGTAAAACAAATAAATCATCTGGCCTTTGCGCACATGGTTAATTAAACCATTTTATGCTCTTGTTCTTATTAAAAACTAATTCTTTATAGTCGAATATTCAAAAGCAAATTAATTTATATGGCTAGTAAAGCGTATGTATGATTAATATTTCCTACTTTTAGTCATGTTTAGTCCTTTTATGTAGACTGAAATGCTTGAACAGGTTTCTGATTCGTCATGAAAAATACTTCGGTATTATTTATGCGAGTTTTGTTTAACATTTAATAAAAATCAATACGCAAAATGTTAGTCTTTAGCACTCATAAAACAAATATTTTAGTTTCACAATAACAAAAATTTTTTAATTATGCTTTAAGCATGTGAACAGTTTTCCGAAGTCAGAAGGAATGCCAGAAACCTTCAACATTGATTGAAAAGAGAGATGCCAATAATTGGTATGCAAAATATTATTTTTCAACTCAACTGGTGGACATAGGAGTATGATCACTGCTCTCTTCCGCTATTCTTTTTGACACAAAGGCACTCTGTAATATATCGTAGTAGTGCTCAATCTGCTCTTCCACACAGTTTGATCTAGAGAAATATCCAATCTGTCATCACATCTCACCCCCCCCCTCCCTGTCAACGTATTGATACGAAACAGATGATGACCCTGAACTGAATCATACTGTAATCGACATGATAAACATTTTGTTCTATGTCTTTGTAAAGAAAAAAAGAAAAAGGTCACTTTGGTCGTCTCCTTCAATAATGATGTTTATATTGCTAAGCCGACAGAGGATTATAGAGGGGAGATAGGCTCCCCTTAGGGATAATGGGGGAGCCTGTATCTTGATTCACCATCAGCTGTAGGGTCCCTTAGCATGAAACCTCTCTCCATAGGTTATAAAGGAGCTCATAGACATTTGTCCGGTCTGGAGAAATATATGATATCGTCCCTTCCGTTAGGGTTTTGGCTAAGATATTTGTCAAACATTTTTCGCAGGAATATCCAAAGCTTTATCTAAGGCAACAGTCTTCACATGAGTTATAGAGACGTTTAAACTACTTTTTTATATTCAAAAGAACTCCCATGACTAAGCTTTTCCTTCTTTATTTTTTTAAAAATTATTTTTTGAATTAGCACTCTGAATTTGAATTAATGATATAAGAGTTTTTCTTATAAATTTTTAAAACACAAGAGGATAATCAAAAACATAGTATTTACTATATAAATAATATATATACATTTCAATAAATAAATGGCAAGACTCCACTCACAGTGGAGAAGAAAAAAATTCACAAAAGAATATTTTGAGGATAATTTATCTTTTAAAAAAATATATGTTATTTCCTCCGTTTCCTGCGAGACTATTATATATTTTTAAATTCCAATGACTAGAAAGTTTGTTTAAGATTTTTTAAGTCATAAATAAAATGTTCACTGCATATTAAAATTTTCTGGTAGTTCCTACAACTTTCACATCATTCTTAATTTAGATTTAAAAACACGTAATCAAGTTCTACAATGTCTGGAAAACAGTTTTAACAATATTTATATATAATTTTTAACCCCCTCCAGGTTCGTTTAATTTCTGGATGACGGATAAAAGAATGCCCATTTTTTACGCTTTTTATTAAATATACATATATTTTTTAACATAATAACACCACATCCACATACAAAATTTCCTAAAAATTAATGTAAAAAAAATCTATTTAAATAAATGAGTATTTTACTTGTAAAGTGTTGGCTTTGTGTGTGGCAGAAACCATTAGACTTTGGAGTCAAATCACACTAATTATAAATATGAAGCTTAGAATACCTAGTTTTTTCTTGAAAAATAAGTTTTATTCACATTGTTTGCATTTACATAAATTATTATGAAATTATTAATCACAAAATTTGATCGTGTATGATAAATTCAAAATCACGGTACTGCACGTATAATCCAACAATGCAATCTGGTCAGTAGAATCTTATTTTTCTTCTCACCTTCTCTTATCTTTACTGCCTCTCTTTGAGCAGCAAATAATACACTGTCATTTTGAATTAGTTCTCTTCTCTGTTGGGGGAATGTAGTCTACAAAGTGTCTTGCAGACAAGTGTGAAGGGGAATGCTCAACAGAAGTATATTCTCTTTTTGTATATAATTCCCCGAGTAGGACTTTTCAATTATTCGAAACCATTAAAAGCACATGTGAAATAATTCGGGAAAAATGGATTGCATAGTGTAAATTTTCACTGTGCCCGAACTACACTCGGGATGAGCCACGATGGTACGTTTCGCATGTCCGTGCTCAGCTCGGGAAAAACTGGGAAGGAGTTAAATATGCTTTAGTATTCATGCTACATATAATTGCATTAAAAAAATGTTAGTAGAGATTTACACTACAGTGTGAGCTTTCAGTTATTCAATCAGCTTGTTAACAATTCCCCTATCCTAGATTCAGGCGTTTACCTACTATTAAAATATTTATTATCGTGAAATATTCTCTATTCAAATTTCCTTAGGCCTTGGATTCGAATTTTTTTGTTTTATCCGTTTATTTCAAGTTCAGCCTTGGAGTGATAGGAAATTTTTGAAGCTTACAAATAAAATACTTTGATTATTTAATAGTAGTTAGATAACTGATCTTCAGCTCATATTTTGAGTAGCCGAATAATCAATAAATCACTAATACGTTATTTTTTCATATTGTTTTTTCTAAAGTTTGTGTATCATGCCAGCTACTTATACCTTCAGGTCGTATTTCAATCACTATCTTACGAGTATGGTACTCTTGGAGTTGGATAGTCAGACTTTGAGGGACCATTATAACTTGATAAAATTAATTGAAAAAGTTCTGTAAACAAATAGTTAGTGCAATTTTTTTTTCTTACTATCTTTTAAGTTAAGAGATTATCAAGCTATACTTAAAAATAACTCAGAAAAGAAATGCAGTTTCGGTGCTACGTGATTTTCAAATCTCATCGATTCGTCTTTTTTTAAAAAAATTTTCTTTCTTTCATTCACTGAAACTCAGGCGGAATCAGTGGCAAAGCTTGATGAAATGGATAATGTGATTGAAGAGGTTGTTGATCTTGTCAGGCAAATAAATTTAGAAGTGGATAGTGATGACGTTCAAGAACTGCTGGATTCCGACAATCAGGAGCTGACAATTGACGAGCTCTTAGAACTGCATGAGCTAGAACAAGACATTCAAGAACTTCAGTCTTTATAGACCTATTTCAATCAAAATACCAAATGACAATTTGGAATTTGATAGAAGGCTTCAGTTTAATTGAAAAAGGGAGCTCCTTTTAGAAAAGACATATTCCAACAATGAGTGTATTTTTTCAACAAAACATGGGGAAAATATTTATTATGTTACGAGGACATTTTGAGGTAGAAAAACAATCTTTGATCTAGCAGACAATTTGTTAGATTTTATGAGATCTACATCAAAATAACTTCGGTTTGTGATTTTTTATGTGTGTTATATAAGATTCTATTAAACATTTTTTTTTTTTCAAAATTAAGAATTTCTTTTGTCTTCAGCCCCAAATAAAAATAATTTATCTGTATTTATACCACGACTTACGCGAATTCGACTTAGGCGGTTATTGCTCAGTTCCACCCATCGCGTAAGTTCGGGGTATTAGTGTATTAGCAGATATAAACGGAACTATTTTTTTTATCCATATCTACTTTTATTAAAAAAATATATAAGAACAGTGCTTCTCTAAGTTTCAATATTCGCGACCCAATATTCAATCATAATTTTCATCGCGCCCCCCCTCATACAATAACAATGTATTGAATTCAATAATACTGTACTTTGACGGTAAAGCTCCAATACGACTTTAACCTCTTAAGTGGTGCCACTAGAGTATATCGACTTCTCGCTCAGCCAAAGCATTAATTTCCCCGGACGTATATATACGTCTTTCCGAAGTACGATCTTTTCAGTGCGCTGCTATCCATAAAATTATTCCGAAGGCTTTAGAATGCAAAAAAAGGACCTTGATAGCGTTTGTGAAATATTTACTTATTTCAGATTATTTGTTTCTTTATTCCCCCAATACATCGCATACGCGCCTACGTGAAAAACGGTTGGAATTGGGAAGCGAATCGCGCAACTTTTAATCGGCAGCTAAGGGATTAATTACAAACAGTATAAATTGGCTAGATAAGTGTTAATCTTCGTATATAATTTTACATATGACAAGCCCATGGGGTCACTGGTAATTACTAAACTTGTTCTTGACTTGGTACTGTTAAATTAATTGTGGAATACATGGTGCAGTGCTGATACATTTAGAAGTGTAATATATCAGTGTAAATGTGTACTTTATTTTCCCTTACGTCAGAATGTATTTATTAATTAACTGAAAGTTAAACAAATTTAACTAAATAAAATTTTGTTTTCGACTTTTCAATATGCTCGCGCCCCCCTCGTAGAGTTGTCACGGTCCCCAAGGGGGGCACGTCCCACAGTTTGAGAAACGCTGCATAAGAATGATAACGCTCACGATTGCTTTCTTATCAGACATATAATCGAGATGAAAATAAAAAATAATTAACATCGTTTGATGATTTTACTAGAAAAAATACCAAACATTGTTTCTTTCCCCTTTTTCCAGCTGCATCACGCGATAACGTCTTAAGCAACACTTGGTTCGGTAGCTGTAAAGTGGTGCTCATGAATTGGAGCTTTCTATTTCAGGTATAAGCTCAACTATTCTCAAGATCATTACTGTATAGCTGTGAAAACAGTTAAAAAATTCATTACATATGTGCCCTTCAATAGAAATACTCTTTACAAAATATTTTCTATCCAAATGTGATACGTGGTTTACGGAAATACAGCAAATTTTTCTTGGCAGCAATACAAAAAAAAAAAAAAAAAAAAAACCATTTGAAGAGAATAAAATGCCGCTTTTATGCCCTAATATATAAAGTACTTTGATTTAAAATATTATCTTTGTAAGCTCTTAAGCGAGAAGATAGATTAGAAATTAAAACTTGAGACGGGTCTTTATCGCATTTTCGCTCTAATCCTCTTGGAGAATCTTTGGGGCCAGAATTTAGTTATTTCAATCCAATCCTCTCAAGAAGAAACCGTGATATACAGATTAGTTAAAAGATACATAAGGGAGCTTTCGTATTCACGTGATAGTAGAATAATGGTAGAATAGTAGAAGAAGGAGACAGTAAGCTGAGATGCTGATCGCCGTGAGTTATTGGTAAGATATTAAACATAGAAGTGTAATTATAGAACCGACTTTAGCGTGTAAAGAAATCTAATGTAGATAAAGATTCTTTGGATAACTTCGCATAAAGACAGTGATTAGGATTTCAGGCGCTATTTACTTTGAATTTAGAATTACGTTGTATCACTCATGATTGAATCCCTATAGTAAGACTTGTGTTGTGTTGATCAATATATTTATATAATAATAAATTAGATTTATTTTGGTGAATTTGGGTGATCAAACATTTCCTCCTACAAATCTAGGTCACGTAGATGAAGAGATGATACCCCCGGGCTGGGGGGGTATCACAAACTTCTTCTTCACTTTTACTGAGGTATTCTATGGTATCCTAATACAGACATGTTGTTTTGTCTCTCATCAAGAATTAAATTTACATGAAAGTCGTTTTCTAGTTTCCAAACGCTTAATAAGAAATAAAACATTTTTCCTAAAACAAATAATGGCTGAAACAATTTTTCTTAAGAGGTATTTTACAGAATATTTTAATAACTTATTGTAGGAATAAAAAAAAGATGTCGTGTTCGTAACGTTATTTTGGATATGACATAGCCTAGAAAATTTACATTTTAAATTTCCTCCTGATTTCTTTGTTTTGCATTATTTTTTACTGAAATAATTTAAGATATGTGTATTTGCTTCGTTAGGATATTATTCAGTTAAAATTTTATATTTTAAGAAAAATGTAGTCAGAAGTGTGTTATCATTAACAATGTGTAAAATAAAGTACTTACTAAGAATAAAAATATTACAAACACACATAGACACTTTAAAAGATATTTTGATTGTTATTAGTTGTATTTTCAACCTCAAATAGAAAAATAAATTTACGTGAGATTTGTGATAACTAACTACTATCAGTGACATAACAAAGTGTATTTCGCTTATGTAAATGAATATTTAAAATCCATGTAATTTTATGAAGAATTTTCTCGAATCAACACGTAAAACTTTCTCTTTAATACATCGAATATTGTCTTGATACAAACATATATTTTGTTCATGACAAACAAAATTTGCAAGTATTTAAACTCACAGTAAATCAATATGCAATCAACTTATTGAAAAAATAAAAGAAGTATTTCATAGGAGAGGTTAATTTTTAGTAATTTTATACAATATAAAATAGACATTTAAGAAATTTATGCTAGCCATCCTATAAATCTTATGTGAAACTGTTCTCACTTTAATTTTGTATTTTTGAGAAAAGTAAACATATATTCGTGTCAGACTGAACACCTGACCGGATGCACCTCAGGAGCCAAGGTCGAGTATACTGAGTTGGGCACGCTGTAGGCCTTGGCCCTCATGAACTGTCGCGTCACTGAGTCATGTTAATCATGTATTATTTTTAATGTTACGAGATTTGAAAATAAAAAAATTGAAGAAATAAAATAATTAAAGTTAAATAAAATCAAAGGTTGCATATTTTTTTATTACTTTATAAGCACAGTAGCAAAATTTACGTAACTTAAAATGTATAGAATGATAAATTGTTCTTTTTTAATTAACTGATATCTTGTTACTAATTATCATCGTATGTACATGTTTAATCATTATTAAATGTTTAAGTAATGGGAAAAGGTGAAAAACTGAATTTCAACTTCATTGGAAAAAAAGACTTTTTGGTTTTAATGAGCAGTTCTGTTTGTATATTTTTATTATTTGTATATTTTTCAATTATATATGACGCCGTTTTTTTTCTGCTCTTCAAAAGCAATATAATCTCAGAAAAATAAATAAATATTTTACCCCATGAATTCAAGCTGAAAAGTGATCTACTTTTAAATATTAAATCCTAAATATTGGCGTTTTCATCTGAGAACAATTTAAAATTAAAAGGGTTACATTAGTAGACATTTGAGTTAAATTAGTTTAACTGTTGTTAACCAATTACATATTTTGACTCTTCAACAATTTTTCAAGAGCTTTCAAAATGTTTAATAATGTGAGATGCCATATTTAATTATTATTATTTTTATTTTATTGCAAACTAAAGATGAAATTGAACCAATTGAAAATGAAGAAGTAATTGAAGATCATAAAGCATGGCATTAGCTAGATTTATTTTCATTAAAATATATAAACAATAGTTCTATAGCAATATAACAAATTAGTTAAGAGCAATTTATAGCCCCTGAATAATTTCATCATAATACAAATTTCAGTATTCGAAGTTAGACATGTCAATTATTTTGACCAATAATACGTCATTATCTAATACAGAATCCTTGAGGAATTTCATAAATTTATTAACAAAGCATCTTGTTTTGATAGTAAGAGTCCTAACTTTATGATTTAAACCCTACCCACCGATATCTCTACTTGAGTTGAATTGGTTTTATTATTTTTGAAATGAGCTTGCGAAGAAAAAAAAAGTTCAAAGGGTTTCTATGAAAAAAGTATGAATAATAATAAAAAAAGAAATAAGCTTTTATGCAATGAAAATTTTGTATATTATTTTTACTGCTCACAAGCATTATGTAACACTTGTCGAAAGTTAAGACTCTTACTGTCAAAACAAGATGCTTTGTTAATAAATTTATGAAATTCCTCAAGGATTCTGTTTTAGATAATGACGTATTATTGGTCAAAATAATTGACATGTCTAACTTCGAATACTGAAATTTGTATTATGATGAAATTATTCAGGGGCTATAAATTGCTCTTAACTAATTTGTTATATTGCTATAGAACTATTGTTTATATATTTTAATGAAAATAAATCTAGCTAATGCCATGCTTTATGATCTTCAATTACTTCTTCATTTTCAATTGGTTCAATTTCATCTTTAGTTTGCAATAAAATAAAAATAATAATAATTAAATATGGCATCTCACATTATTAAACATTTTGAAAATTCGTGAAAAATTGTTAAAGAGTCAAGTGGTTGGAAATTGTTGATATATATTTTATCTATAGACTAGCTGCGTTTTATTCATTTTATTGTTATTATCAATAAAATAAAATGAAGGTTTTTTGGAATTGAGAAAAGTTTCCTTTTGCATCGAGGTCTTTCATAAATCATCTCAAACTGACATAGGAGAAATACAGCAAACAAACAGAATAAAATAAATTCCTATTAACTAAAATTAGATGTACTATAATTAATCATAAAAATAATAGTTTTTAGTTTGATGAATAACCGTTATCATAGTATTTAAAATGAACAGCCACTGGAAATATAATGATTCAAATCCTAGAAATTCTTGAAATTTTTTCTGATAACGATTTTTAAAAATTATTTAATTAACAATAAGAATACAAATGAGTCAAGTGTTTAATTTTTCATAATATATTTTTATTAATAATTAATCACTCTTAAAGCTGTCTGTAATTCATACGATCCCTTAAGTTACTGATAAGAATATTGTCACTTGCTTGCTTTTCAGACGAATTGCTTACTCATTTTTTTATAAAATCGATATTAAAAGTTTACTTTGTTATGGAAGATTTAGGAAAAAATATAACTGAATCACATCCTGAATGACCTATTCATATAAACAAAATTAAAATCTGCATTCCTAAGGAAAACTGAGATTAAAATAAAGTTAGACATCAAAGAAATCAAATAGAATGATTCAAAAAAAAAAAAAAAAAAAAAAAAAAAAAACCAGATTTAGACAATATTCTAATTTTACATACCAAAATTATTTTTAACAAACTAAATTTTATATTTTTTCTGTGGAAATTATACTTTTAAGATTAACCAGTTCTTTGCATTTCTTGCATTAACATTCATACGATAGTAAATGAATAATTTATATTTTAGAAAACTTAAATCAGTTAAAGAGTTTTTGCAATTATAAATTTTACTTTTTTTATTTAAAGTTAATATTATTCCTCTATTTTTCAAATCCTTATTTAGCTATTATCATTTATAATTTGCAATTGTGTTAAAAACTGTCATGTGACTGTTTCTAATTGATCAAAGGAACTAAAATATTATATCAGAAAACCACAAACTGTTCATTTTTTTAATTACTATTTTCAAGCCTTTGAGCAACAGTGCATATAGTGATATCAATTTTAAACACAGTGAAATACGTTTAATGTGAAAATGCTTAAGTCGAAATATCGGTTAACACGAAATAATGCAAAGGTGCCGACAAACTACTATGAATTTTCGTGCATTTTTTCTCTTAACACGTAATGAAAATCGTTTAACGCGAAAATATTTTCCATAAAGGAATGAACAAAATACAGTAAACACCAGCCACGCAGGCAAGATTTAAGACGGGCGAGAAATGAAAGAGAGGTAGTTCCACATGTTTCGTAGAAAGGACACTAACTTGGCTTTGAAATACCCTCGGAATAGCCTGTGGCAAGAGCCAGTTTTGTTTATATATCTAACCTTTCACCCTCCACCCCTACAAATACTGGACAAAATATCTAATCTCTCATCAGTTGGCTTTGGAATTTGGTGATGAGTACATCACAGTGTGAGTAAAAATCAGGGAGTTTGGTTCACAGGGGTTTTTTTCTTTTTCTTTTTTAGAAAAATTCTTTTCGCGCCAATGCAGCGAACACAATGGCAAAGAGCTCAGGGAAAAAAACAAACCGCTATAGCGGTTTGTTTTTTTCGCTGGAATATATTTCGCTTAAGGTATCCGACTACGTTCGGAACCGTGGTTTTGCAAAGGTGTATAAATGGATAATATTTATGATACTTAGTGTCACTTAGATAAGAAAATGTATATAAAATTGTTTTACGAATTGTATTACAATAAAAAATTATTTAAGTACAGTATTTTAGCAAAAAATGTACATAGAATGACCCATTTTCAAAATATTCTCCTTTTGTGAAAAATGCTTCTATTATAATAATATTTTGCCTGTATATAGCTCAGATCTCCCTCCGTACAGAGGATCAACTAGAATTTTTGAAATATATAACTTAGAAATGGGTTTATCCATGTTTTACGACAACAGAGGGGAGAAATTTTAAGAAAAAAACGCCGATAATTATTTCAAATGGTTGCAACTCTGAAAATAATGGGAATTTTTCAAAAATCTTAATTGAGCCTCTGTACAGAGGTCTGAGCTGTATACATGCAATATATTATTCTAATAGAAGTATTTTTCACAAAAGAACATTTTGAAAAAAGGTTATTCTAAGTTAACTTTTTGCCCAAATATTGTACTTAAATAATTTTTTTACCAAAATGTCCTTAAAACAATTTTATACATGTATTCTTATCTAAGTGACATTAAATATCATGAAAATTATTTATTTATGCGCCTTTTTAAAATCACGGCTCCGAACGTAGTCGGATTGCTTAAGATGAAGATGGAGCTTTTTAAGACTGTTGAACAAAAACGGAAGACGAAAACGGAAATCTGCAAAGATTTTGGTATTCCTAAATTTTGTATTAAATTTCATTTTCTTGTGTATCTTTTTGCTTCATTGATAGTTATTAAATACATACAATGTACATATCTATGTAGATAAAATGTACTATAACAAAACTTAATTTTTGCGATTTTTTTTTCTTTTTATTTTTTGCAATATTCTCTAACACGAAATTCTTTTAACGCGAAAAAATATTTCAGTCCCTCAGTTTCGTGTTAAACGATTTTCTCTGTAAATGTTTCGAGAATTTTAACTCCTGTAATTGCCATATTTTTACTGTAAAAAAAAATATATTAGTTAATACGACGTCTTACTCTCAATTCCGTTTTAAAAAAAGAAAAGAAAGAAAAAGAAAGCGAACAGGCTCTGAATTTCCGAAACCGAAACTGTCAAGACAGAAACTAGCTGCAAGAGAAAAAAAGAAAAATCGACCGAAAACAACACCACGCGGTGGCCTTGAAGAGACCATCCCAACCAAGCTTGTTCACAGCGCACGCCCACTGAGCATTACGTATGCGAAGTGATTGACCAACCGGAGGAGACGCGGTCTTCATCTAAGACCAAATGCGGACGGTGGGCGGGATTGAAACGCGCCAATGCAGCGGAACGAGTGGTGCGAATCCTCGTGCTCCAGCCCCGGCACCATGGATGAGGAGACATGCGGCGAAGGGGACAAGGGAAGCGGCATCGGCCACACGCCTTTCTCCGTCGATGATATCCTAGATCCCGAAAAGTTTACAGGCTCCTCCCGATACAGAAGCACGTGTTGGCCCACCAGGTCACCTGACTCCTTCGGCCGAAACAGCAAGGATGGAACAAAAGGTAAGAAAATTTCATCCCTTTTTTTTAAAGTCTCAATTAACGGGAAGACGAGGGATTAAAATATAACCAGGTATGCGAACTTTTACCAGTTTGGTATATAGTCATGTTTCATCATATTTTTACCCAGGAAAATACTCATTTAGTCAGATGACCTGGTGGAAAATTTGAAAGGGAGAAAGTTTTAAAGAACAAAGAAATTTTAAAAGAATTTAAACAGGTTTGAATTTTTTTTAACTGATTTCTTTTTTATCTTTTGATGAAATATGTCAAAACTAATGTTACACTTATTTTTGGTTGCGTTTTAATATCTTGCATATTATATTTTTTTTCTGTTAATATTCATTAGCTTACGTTTAAAAGTGATGTATCATGTACCTACATAGGAGAAACATGAATTTTTATATAACCGTATTTAAAAAGTTTAAGATCATTAAGATTAAATTAAACTTATGTCTGTCAAACGTCTAGCTCTATAATAAATGCTTGACGTTGGTATAAAATTTTATAAGTCGTTAAAACGTTGATTTCAAAAATGATGAATTTAAATGTTGAAAAAAAAAGAAATACGTTGTTTTCAGGTAATAATTCAAGCAATTTAAAACGCTTTTTCTGAAAGAAGTCATCCATTTATTTGTTATGCTTCTTATTAAAGATGCATATAGTACAAAAAAGAACGCAAACTTTGTTTCTTTGGGAAGAGAACCACGTGTTTCTTATCTTCTTT